>JAWDGP010001678.1:412500-510000 GCA_033675545.1 Elysia crispata | reverse complement strand
GAATTGGAGACAATCTGCCAGGGAGAAAAATTAAAAAAAAACTTGACACCTTAATTTTTGATAAATTGTAAACTTTAAAAAAAAAAAGGGGGTGGGGGGGGGGGAGAATTGGAGACAATCTGCCAGAGAGAAAAATAAAAAAAAAACTTGACACCTTAATTTTTTTTTCCCATTCATAATGAAATCTAATATTTAATGCCCACAATAAATTTGAACAAAAAAAAAAAATACAACAACCCGCCAAACTTCCACAAAAAGGTCTCTTTCTTCCAAAATTTTCAGTAATTTGACGGATCAGTTATTTTTTCATACATTGCAAAATGTTGGGGGAAAATGCTAATCTGGCACTAAACAGTAGTTTGATGAATAAAAATGTTTTCTTTTTATTTTTGTTTACTTTCTTACATGACCTTCTTATCTTCTTGACAACTCATCGTTATAATTAATTTTACCAAAAGATAGAGAAATGTTCCTTTCTGAATTCAATGCTATCCATATCAACCATTCATCTCTCAACAAAAACGAAGGCCATATAAAAAAAAATAGATATTGACAGTCTTATGTAAGATGTTCGTGATCTTTATACACTGTACCACTAATTAGTATTTAAGTTTTGAGACAGTCCAGGGTGCTGAATTAGGATGCTGATGACAGTTTTCATGCATTGTTTTCAAATGCATCGTATCATTTAGATGGTTCAGAGTTTAGGTTGTTACATTTGCATCAAAACATATCGATAACAGCAAACAAACTTTGCATACTTGAGTAAACAAAAAGAGAGAAAAATACTTGGAAGACTGTATCTAAGTATATTTATATGAAAATATCGTTATATTTGCACAAGATCGTTTGATAAAAATGTTTCTTAGGTCATAAAATTGTAAATCTTTTAGACGAGTAAAACACCAAAGGAAACAGAGAATCGTGGAATATAGTTGTATGAGATATTTTACTTCGACTTTTCCAATTCAAATTGAGATGTTCTTGTTCATTTGATGCGCTTTTCATACTATTTTATTTATTTTCTTTTTTTTTCTTCAGCACTTTATCTTTCTTTGCACTTGGCGAGTGTGAATGAATAAAAAGTAACTATTACCTATGCATGTCTTTGTCTTTTGTTCAAGGAAAATCATCTTTATATGATAGTCCTAGACTTAACAAATACAGCTACTGAGCATAATAGTCTTACAGCTACAAGGTTTACACTTTAAAGTACAGGATGAAAGGCAAGATATGTGGCCTGTACATATTAAAGCTACTTTTACAGTATGTGTGGTGCATGTGCAAACAGCAGTCATTGCGTTTTAGCTATGCTCAGTACTAGGTAAGTAATTATTAATCAATAAAGGAATTCAAAATCTTAAGTTGACAGTAAAAAGAAAACATGGGATGAACAACTAAACTTTATCTGGAGTTTTTCCCCAATGGTGCTTAGCCACTGCCACCTAAGGCCATATTAATTAAATGAAGTTAACTTCTTTGAACAGGGAGAAATACTTTCTTTTTTCATCTAGTACTTGATTAATTCTTTTCTTTAAAAAGAAACCCTAAGACTGTCATATAACAATGTTTACTGAAAGCGGGACAGTTTTTGACTATATATCATGTAAGTTGCTTTTCAAGAGTGGACTGTTGTGCAAAGTCAATTGTGCTGGTTGTCAACTTTGTTCCATTAGTGGCAGTCACAATTCGTACTTAGATCTCAAGATGTGTAACTGTAGAGGTCATAAATTTTTTACTGAGAAGATCAAAAGATCCCTAGAAAACAGATTTGTCAATTACTTTTGTTTCATGCAAAGCTGACGCATTGTTGACATCATATTCTTTGTACTTATGCGAATTAATGCACAACAATCTGCTGCAAGTTTGGTAAATTTAAACTCTATTTTGTTAGAAGATGCTTAATAATCAATTAAATCTTTTAATCTGTTAACCTGAATATTGACCTGGCAGTAGTCTGAAGATGGGAATATACACATATATTAGAAATTTATGAGTGAAACTAAAAATAGATCTTATGGTGAGTTAGGCCTACAAAAATAAACAGGGCATTTTGAAATCTTAATTTAAAAGTAGAGAAATAATTTTGCCTCTTACTTAAACTTCCACATTGTAAAACTACATAATTAAAGGCATATTTTTTAATAAAGTATTGATTGAACTTTGTTTATTCTTAATAGCATTATAATTTTTGTTTTGGCAAATGCCTTACTATAACAATTCTTCTACAAGTGTTATTGCTTTTAAAGCCTATCTCTTTATTATCACATACATACCAATTTAGGATAGAACTAGTAATATAGCATTGATATGTTTAGATGTTTATGGAAAGCATGCACTTTCAGTCATTTTCAGTAATAAAGCCACAGTTGATATGTGCAAAGTTTTGGCCATACAGGTCTTACGTTTGAGCTTCCATATTTAAGAAACAGGAAACAAATGCAATGAAGAACTTGTGCGCACTCTAAAACAATTCAAAGGAAGGACAATAACTACAGGCATATGACGCAAGCAGAGAAGTTGAGTCTGCTCCAAGCCTGTGCACCCTACATTACCAACCTGGCTGTTTTCTTCCATATCATCCACATGCAACTGAGGAGTTGAACAGCAGTGCCATCTATTGGAATCATGCAATTTTCTATTCAAACACAAATAACTTACAGGAGAGATGGATGAGGTGAAGAGTAACTGAGTTAAAATGAAAACACCATCTTCGATTATGTCAAAAGCATAAAGTAGAGTTAATTGAGCCATAGGCATAGCAAACTACTTGCCGTAAATCGGAAGTTCTGAATAATTTAAAGCAATAAAAAAAAAAATCAAATAAATAAATGAACTTTGTAAGGTTATCCCATGAAAGATACTACGATGAGTAAAAACTTGACATAGCATAATGGACCAAGGAATTTCAAAAGAAAAGCTTGTTTCTTATAAATTTATTTGAACGATGATAGTCACCCTCTGTTTATTTTCTACAATCTCCAATTTAAAGATGTAGATTGCTAAACATTTAAATCATCATATAAGCTTGGCATGTGATGTATTTTCATATCATTACCCTACTTATGTCTATTGCCAACAATCCTGAGTCATGCTTGTTTTTTTTTAACCACTCCCCCCCCCCCCCCCAGTCTTCCTATGGTACATAGTTCGTTTAAAGTATAATATTTTAATATTAACTTTAACAATTTAAGAAAAAGAATAGTGTGCTATGTGCTCAAAAAAGGAAGTAAAGAGAAGGTAGTCACAGAGTAAGAGTGGTAATGATTTATAGAAAGTAGTGTTTGATTTACAGCAAGCAGAATTGTGCTGAATGAAAATGAATAAAAACATGTGGCAAGTACTTTTATGGATATCTCTTCGCTTTCATTTCTTCTCAAACCTAGTTAAGTTGGCAGGACGAAATGAAACTTAATAGAAAACAAGAACATAGGAAATTGAATCCATATCATTAGAATAAACTGTCCATCTAAGTATAAATATATGTTGCCAAAAAAAAAAAATCCAATGTGCTATATTAAAAAAAAACAAAGCTTAATAACTGATCCAGGAGATTTGGGATGTCAAAATTTCTGTTATTTTTCAATTCACGTTATTCTAATAGGATTCATGGTTAAGCGAAAAAAAATTGTTTCTTTCAATTCACAGACGAACAAAAACATACAAGTGAGTCTTTGTATTATTAGATATTAATTCTTAATAGCTATTGAAATTTACAAAAGTACAGCCTATTTAAAAATGGAAGAGCCACTTGATGTAACAATCATGTTACTATTAGTCGATGAGTACAAAAATATATCATACATATTTTGTACACATTCAAAAAAAAAAAACAACTGAGAAAGACAAAATTCGCAGATGCAGTGCTACAACATTAGATATCCTTATTAAAATAAGAGCAAAACTATAACTATAGTTCACACTCTGGATGTCACAAGATGCACATCAGTGTAATTCATTCAGAATCTTGGTACATCAGTTGTGTAGGCTGTTACAACAGATAAAACAATGCAACAATATTAGTTTACAAATCAAAAATAATATTCAGGCCTCGGCAAAAAAAAAATACAATTCAAGGTAAAACCTATTGATTCCTTTGAGAGACAACAACAAAGAATGATTTTGACAACTCACACTTTTTATCATTTTTATCTACAAAAATAATAACTTTCCTTCACCTGCTATCTATACTAAACAATAATAGCAACCTCAACCATTTTGTCCTAATCTTTCTAAAATATAGGTCAGAGAAAGAAGGCAGCTGAGACAAAGCTAACTACTTTGACCAAAACCAAATCAACTAGCAAAGGTCTGAAGATTTTAAACATAAAGATATAGTTCCGATTTGTAAATAATAGCAACCTCAACCATTTTATCCTAATCTTTCTAAAATATAGGTCAGAGAAAGAAGGCAACTGAGACAAAGCTAACTACTTTCACCAAAACCAAATAAACTAGCAAAGGTCTGAAGATTTTAAACATAAAGATAAAGTTCTGATTTGTTTAAAAGCATTTGTTTTTGTCTCTGAGATTTACATTTGTATTCTTCTTAACTGCCTTTTTTATTTCTCTAACCATTTTCATCAAATTCATCTGTCTACAAAAAGTCTTCCTTATTCAACATGCGTTAAGAATATTTCCTGTAATCAAAACTGTGCAATAATGACTGTAAAGAGTTGATGACGGTCCTGGTTTCCATTTTGTGATGTAGTTTTGTTAAGGGAAATTGTTTTCATCTAGAAACTGTTGTAATCTTAAAAAGTGAATGAAAAAGATGGACAGACACTACATCTTGCTCAATTCTTTGAAGAAGAAGAAAAAATAGAAGAAAATGATCTTCAACTTTCATAATATGTTCTTTGAGATAAACTCTCATCATTTAGAGATAAACTCTCATCATTTAGAGATAAACTCTTATCATTTAGAGATAAACTCTCATCATTTAGAGATAAACTCTCATCATTTAGAGATAAACTCTCATCATTTAGAGAATTACTACCCCAGATCAAGAAAGAATCTACTTTTCCCAAATTCTGAGCCTATCATGCTCATTCAAAATCTCAACTGAATAAAAGCTTACATTGATTAAGGCCAGTACAAAAGTTAGCAATAAGTTAGTATCACACATTAGCTTTGCTTCATTCAAAGGCATTCATTGCTATGGAATTTTGATTGCACCCAATCTATTATATTGTAACACTAACAGATAAAAGAATCTTTTACACCATATCATGTTACTGAATTTCCAAAAAAGAAAGCATCCTACATGCTTAGATATATTTGTATCTGTGCCTGATAGTTAATTCTATTATCAAAGATAAAAAAAGGAACCTTGGTGCCCTTATGATAAACTTCTACACTGGAACCTGATTAAAATGAAAGGAAAGAAAATTGTAGCTGCAGCAAAGATGGGAAAACTACGTAGTAAAGTCAACTTATGTCTGTAGCAATCATGCACAACCTCAACCACAAGGTGCAGCAGACTTTACTCACCACAAGTGACATGGCCTGGATGCCCAAGCGGTCATAATATACCATTGATTAGAGACACGAGTTGGAAATGAAGATTTTGCTAAGAAATTTATAAATAACAATAATATTCAAAGTAATTTCAGTTATAAGAAAAAGTGTAGTTTCAAGATACAGTGAAATTACACATGAATAGTGCCAAAAAAAAATCCAAATTGTACTCAGAGCTGTTCTTAAATTGACAGAGAATTTTTTTTTTTTTTTTTTTTTTTAATTAACGCTAGAGCAAATTGCTTTAGGAAGAAAATAAACGGACACGTCACCTTCAATGTCATTTTTGTTGATGAACTAAAAAAATAACTCAACATTCCATGACTTATATATTTACTTCATTGAGGACATTGCTACTACAGCTGAACAAGCAACACATTTTCTTTACGAATGAGAGGCAGGATTTTACAGGGCAATGCAACAATAACGAAAGAGTTATATTCCCCTGTCAGAAGAAAAAAAAAACGGAAATGGAAGCAGTACTAGTTACAAGCCTAGAACTAATCTCACTTGATAATTTCAATAGTGTTACTTCATTTTTATTGCAATGGCCCATGCCATTGTTAGTAATTCAGGATATATATAGTTATAACCAGTCATATTCATTGTAAATGATATTCTTCTTCTCTTTCTTTTTTTGTTTTTGAAATTTGCAGTTACCTTCTTCACATCCCAACTAAGTACAAAACAAATGAACTAAAAAGACATTCAACGTAACAATAAAGTAAGTACAAGATAGAGAATTTTTCAATTATTCTAACTTGTGAAAGATTAAAATGCAGAGCCAGCAGGATAATTTATATGCACATAAAGATCACAGAGTGCAATATTTTAAACACTTTGGACGCCAATTATCCAACCCTATCACAATCAGGTGAATGCTATTACTGAAGTGTTTTGGATACACTTTCCTTTTTTTTTTAAACTTTGACCTGACTCACTTCTGGTTTGAAATTGTACAGCAACCACTGTTTATTGTCAAAGTCTTTATTGAAGTTGATTTTCTTGGTTAAAAAAAAAAGTTACTGTACTATTCAAAATGCTACTTGAAACCAGCTGAACATCGTGTGAGATTTAGATTCACTTTGCGCTAAATATCAAGATCAAGACATCTCTTTATCAATATGTAAACACAAGATCAGAGATTGGCTAGACCCAGATTTCGATGAAAAAGTCAAGTTTTCAAAGGGTCAGGTCTTGAATTTTTTTGTCAGATGGGTCCAAATTTACAAATTTTTTAAACAAATCATAAAAAAAAAAGTTCAACAAAGTCATTTATTTTCTGTATTGTAAATTTCAAATACAATTCTACATGTATATAAAATTTTTTCATTCTACAAAGGAGAAAAAAAGGCAGTAATTTTTTGAAGCATGTGCAAAAAAGTCAGCTTTTTTCAGTTACCTAGATCTGAAATCTCCAGCACTCAAGATTTTAAAACAGGCATTGCACAGTTCAAGTTCTCTTAAACCTTTCAGACATATATAAGCTGGCCCAAATAAATTCCACGCATCTACATGTTTTTCCAAAAACAAAACAAAAAAAATTTCTCTTCCTTTTTTCTAAGTTGTTAAAAAAAGAAAGTATGTCTGAAATTACAAAGATGGCTTTGTTATTTAAGACCATAGAATATAGAGCCAATAAATTTGTAAGGTAGTTCTGATTGAGTTTAAAATCTGAAAGAACTGTTTGTTAATTTCTTTTGCCCAAAAAGTCATTAAAATAAAGGAAAAAAAAATTAAGGTCACTTCCTTTTCCATAAAGTGTTTCTTAAAACATCTATTCGCAAAATGACTGCGAATTGTTGCATGTGCTTTTCTAATGAAGTATTTAATACAGCTCTCTCGCGCATTGAGGGAGAAGAACAACCTATCTAGCTCTCCATTGCATTGTCAGAGAAAAACTATTTAAGTGTGAATTATTAATAAAAGAGTCGAATTTGAAGAACATCTGTTGATTCCATAGTTGAAGTGATAAATGAATGATGGGTTGATTGAGCTCAGAGAAATGCAATTAAGTATTTTATCCAAAAAGTGTTCATATTCATTTGCCCACGAAAACTATCTTTCAAGGGAGCAAGCGATGAGATTCATGCTTACTGTTTTTGTGATAGCTTGAACCACATAATTCTTTTCACAGAAGCCTAAACTCAAACAGAAAAAAAGCTACAATTTCACAAAATATTTTATAGTTCTAATGGAAAACAATTAGATGTAGATTCCTATTAAATCAAGGCTCACATAGCTAAGATAATTAGGCCTAATTGAGAAAGACCTACATAATCCTTAAGATAAAGTCTGCTTCTCTCCATTTCTTCTTGTTTTTACAATGCCTAGAAATTTACTTACAAAGTGTCTTTCAATAACGTTGGATATGATAGATCTATAGGTTTATCACATCCAGCTTCAGTTTTTACTCTTTTTTTTTTTTTTAAAAATCAGAGGAGGGCTTGAAATATTGTTTTACTGACGGCAAGTTCTATGTCTAAATATATAGTTAGACATTTTAAACTTAGACACCCACTTATCTAAGGAAAAATAAAGAAACTCATTATAATGATGGATAAAAGGTTTCTACCAAAGCAGTTTTGATTTCACTTTAGACTTGCGAATTGAGATGTCTTTAAGATAAATCTTTCTAGCAATAAAATACACATTACAAGCAGCTGCAATTAATAATGCTCCAGTTAGTTTTATTTTGTGAAGTAATATGATTCATTTTACAAATCGTTTCTGATCCATGTTGTAATCTTCAAGATTATGGTTTATTCAGCAAAACGTTGACTTAGAATTTGTTTAAAAAAAAAAAAATCGAATCTAGAATTTACATTGAATTTCAGAAAAAACTCTGTCGTGTTTGTTTCATTGAAGTCTGATACCTTAAATACATTGCCAGCATCTGTCTTTCCATAAACTACAGAATCCAGCTGTGAATATCTTATATTATAAAAGCCATGAATTGTGTCAAACCATCATATTTCTTTCTAAACTGTCTCTTTTGAAAAAAAAACAACTAACTGTACTGGAGTAAAGTTTGCAGAACTGAAAACTGTTAATGTAAATTGTAAGGCTTTTTTTTTTAAATAAAAAGTAAAAGAAAATAATGGATTTAGATTTCAAACTAGTCTTAAAAGTTCATTTTGCCTTCCCACCTGATCTCTTACACTCAAAGTTTTTTTAAGATAACAAACTAAGAGATAAGTCAATTCATGGATCATATAAGGTGGCTATAGACGTGCTAAGGATCTCAAGACTGAGGCAAAGATTCAGTTTCTGTCCATTCCTCTTCCTTGAAATTATGGATGATTTTAGCCTAAGATAGAGCGCTTGGTTACTTGTATAAAGAAGAAGTTGAGAATTGAAATTATATCTTTGTTTTTGGATCTTAATCCTTTTAATTTTTTTACTCAAATCTAGTTTTGCAAACTTTCTTTGACTCGTCTCTAGACAATCAACAATGCAATGTGTAAACATTGATTATGATGAAATTAAACGAATATTTACCTCTCTTGCTAAAACAATCATGATGTGGCTGACAGTAAATAATTTAGAATTACATAAATCAAGTCACAACTTTTAGCTGTTGAATTATTTTCAGGCTCTGTACGTTGTAAAAGAGAATCTCAGAAAGAGGGACATGGAGAAAGACAGAGCTAAAAAAAAAGAGTATGGGAGAGAGGAAAAACCATATGAGGTAATCCCATGCAAGCATCATAAATCAATTTGACAGATATGAAGATTAAAAAATAGACATGTAGACTGACCTTGGCAAAAAGCAGTGTGTAGATACTGGATCTGCAAGGAAAGATAATCACTGGGAATGTGATCACAATGGAGAACACGAAGCAGATTTTCATGACATCAGCAAAGAAAGTATTAGGGAACACGCTTATCACATCTCCTGGAATATCAATGTTATGAAAGGCCACATATCCAAAGAAGCCAACCTGAATGAAAAGAAAAAGTGCAAGATTTGAAAAAATTTCCCCCAAAAAACAGTCAATAAATATCTTTTTTTTTTTATTTGGCATAGAAAATGTTTCATTGACAAGAAAAACTAGGAGGCTGGGGTAATCAGCGTTGTCGGGCATCATCTCAAATTTTTGTTGCCACTGCTGAAAACCTGGGTCGTTACATAGTTTCTCCATGAATGTTTGAACTCACTCTGAGATGCCAATGAATTTTGAAAGAGAAATATTTGTAAAACTGACTTTTTACATTCAAAATTTTCTCTTGACTTCTTTAACATTGCTATTAATTATCAGTAAAATCATGACATGTTGCTTAGAGTCCTGACACTAACATCACTCACTCTACCACAGGAAAGTTATTGGTTTAAAAAAAATAAAAATAAGGTATGAGTCAGCATTTTGACAAATTGAGTCATCCTTGGTAAGTTAATTTTTTTTTCTGTTGTTTAAGACGCTGGATAAAAAAATTGAAACAAAAACCATCCTATGTCCTGGAATATTTCATTTGCTTAAAAGAAGTCTCAATTGTTGTGAATAACTCATATTTACAATTATCAAGCGAATGTATATGTTAACTGTAAAAAAGCCAAATAATCAAAACACTATGCTTTGTTTTAAATTTGTTCCTCTGTAAAAATTCTTATCTTAGTGGAGTTAAAATACTGTTGAACAATCATTTGAATTAAGCAAAAGAAGCTTACTAGTGAATCAACATTTATTTTCCATCACATGGCTATGTTATGGAACAAAAAATATCTGCTGCATTGTGAAGAAGTTTGAGTTTAAAAATTCATCTATTTCTAAATTTAAATAGAATAACTGGAATAAACTAAAAATGCCTGTATGTTTAATTATTTAACAAATCTACATAAAAAGCAGATTAAAAAAATGCTCTGTTATGTTCAAAGAAAGGCATAAAATGTATTTTGATGCTTTCAACAATTCAGTTTTCGAACAACAGGTAAAATATGAATCTATGGAGTTATTTGTTAAAAATTTTGAACGCACACCAAAAAAAAAAATTCAAAGCAAGACTTCAACCATAGGGTTTATTGCCCGTATACATCTTTTCATGAACCTGTTCTTTGATTTTGAAATTTATTCCTCCAAAGCCTATGCAACAGCAAGGCTAAGTTTGCTACTGGTGGGTGTCACTTACAAGAAGATATGCTACAGCACAAAGGTTGACCGCACTGCTGATCACTCCACTGATGGCTTTAAGTGATGGATCGGGCAGGGCTTCATACAAGAGAAACAGTTGTCTGGGATGAGATAATTGTAAAGTATGAAATGAGAAAAGTGTAAAACAAATTACAAAACAGGTAATTATTGGTGAGGACACTCAATGGTCTCATTTTATAAGAATAAACAATTTGAACATCATTAAAAAAATGAGACTGAAAAAAATCAGAATGAATGTAAAAATTATTCTAACATGGAAACAAAAAGCAAAAGATCCCATTGCTTTACTTCTTGCAAACAATGAAAAGTACACAGATACTCTGTGGTAAGTAAGAGTAAAACCACCTTACAAGCAGGTATTATGGTTATTCTTACTATGCTATTTCCATGTAGGTCTAGTTGATCACTGGTAAATTGACTAAAACTAAAAAAAAAAACGTGAGTTGCATAATTATAAACATATGTGCTGGGTTATGAACATACATTTTTGCTTTGAATGCTTACGTTTGGCATCCAAATGAGAAAGAAAGTATAGGTAGGCACTGAAAAAAACCTTCAGGGCGCCAGTAGGACACTTTTTGATACCACTCCCCTGTTAGTACATTGGGTAGTGAAAGAACAATTACCTGTAAAAATACAAAAAAAAGATTGTTTTAAATTTTTTTGTGGAATGACTGTCAATAAAACAATTGAAAGATTAGCAAGATAGAAAAAAATTGTTAAGTTTAATAACTTCTAAAGGACCTGGCCCGCCACAAAGGGTTCCAACCGCATGGACCATGCTGCCTCTTAAATTTGACTCTTGATGACTGGTGCTGCCGCTAATATTTGAAGAAAGACTTGCTGGCTTACAAATAAAGTTATACAGCCTCCTATGATAATTATTAAAGAGTGGGAGGCTGTCCTCGTGAATATTTCTAAATCTGTTCACTTGCTCCTCACTACTGTCATTGTCTGGTGTAAGAACTAGATCTGCTACACCCAGGCTTAGGACTAAATCTGTTCACTTGCTCTACACTACTGTCATTGTCTGGTGTAAGAACTAGATCTGCTACACCCAGGCTTAGGACTAAATCTGTTCACTTGCTCTACACTACTGTCATTGTCTGGTGTAAGAACTAGATCTGCTACACCCAGGCTTAGGACTAAATCTGTTCACTTGCTCTACACTACTGTCATTGTCTGGTGTAAGAACTAGATCTGCTACACCCAGGTATAGGACTATTACCTTGCCACGCCCATTAATTTTTTGTTTGTTTTAGACACAGACAAACTGCTGTTTACTAAATGAAAACAAACCCTCAGAGCGGCTGAAGAAATGAAGTCTGTTTGATTGCAGATTTATTAAATGAAACATTGTTAGGATTGTGGTTCAGCAGTACATCCGTCTTCCATCCCTTAGGGTATTAATAGATGATGCAACAAAAAATATAATTCAGAGCCATCACAGTCGTATTCAGTTATATTGCATGGTAACATATGTGTTAAATTCAACAAAGACATTTTGAAAGGAACCTGTTCGAAATAGAAGCTTTTAAGACATTCCGCTTGAATTAGTTCATATTAATTCATTAAATTCAATGAAATAATCCCAATCTAGTAATCGATATATTTGAAAAACTGATTTAGAAAAAGGAGCTTAATCAAAATATAACAATTCAAATATTCATGTAAGTTCATAAGCCTTATGATCCACCAGGACTGTAAGGGTACCACCCATTGTGCCACATGTACAACTACAATATGTAGTTAAAGGGATGATGCCAACAACATGAAAAAGTTACAGCAATTGAGAGGTTTCACTGAAGAGGCTAACACACCAATTTACTACCATTTGTCTACGTAGGTTGGAATATTTGCAGTCCCACCCATCTGATTACTTATACCTATCGGTACATAGTACAATCTCTTTCCCATCACAGAGATACACCCAACCCCTGTATAAACCATACATCCTTATGTAAGCAATATTCAGATTGTCCAATGGCCTGTGAGAAAGTTGGTCTGTGAGTGGAGCCAGGCAGTCACACTCACAGTTCGCTGATCTAGACTCCCGACATGAATGTAGGTGATGAGGCAAATGAACAAACAGTACACTCACTTTCGTATCAATGATTGTAGAAAGGCAAGGCCTGCATGGTCTCATGTGTGTGTGTGTGTGTGTGTGTTTGGCCAACATTAAGCTAGCCTTGTGTGAATGTTATAAAGTCTAATGTGGGGTGATGTGGTTCTGCTTTAGATGTCAGATAATTAGCAGGTGGATATGATGTCTATCTTGATTGGATAACCAGTGGTTTTTTTGTTTTTTTTTTGGCCTCATCCTATATCAATAAATTGACACAGTGAGTTAACTGTGCATATTCCCTTCACTTGCATTTCTACATCCATACTGCAAGCTGTAAGATTCAGACCACACAAAAATAATCCTAACTCTCATCTTTTGAAAAAAAAAGTGTCATCTGTCATGAAGATGAAACAACCCACAGATCATGTCAGGTTGTTTTGTTCCTAAGGGAAATAACTTTATTGATGTTTATGAAATATAAAACAGAAATATTTTTTATTCGGTTGAGTTGATCCAACTGTTGTATTGATGTTGTCATAAATCCCCATGCAATGAAGTTCAGAGAAGTTGACTGTGGCATACAAAGATCCAATTAAACAGTGATCAACAATATATATAAGCTGATCACTCTTTACACACACACAAATATATATGTATATATATATTTTTTTTTTACTTTTTTTTTCTTCAGACCATACCCTATTTGTTCAATATTTTTTTTTAGATGAGAACTGGGATGCTTAATTAAATACAATTCTCTTGGAAACACCACTCTATATCTCTTAAAACTTAAAAAAAAAACATTTTCTGTATTAGGGAAAACATTTTAGCCTTAAATCAACCAAAAAGCAGTTATTTTGAGAAGACTAATTAGAGTGCTATCTACTCACATATAAAATGAAGATGCAATAGAATGAAATGCAAACAGTACTGGCTCGGCTCACAGCTCGAAGATCCTTGAGAAGGCCCAAAGGCAGGCCGACACCCAGACAAAGGGCCAAGATCAAAAAAGTCCGCAGACCAAAGGTATTCTAAAATGTTCATAAAGTTATATAAAAAAAAAAACATTTTGATAAATAAATTTTCTTTTTTTTTCCTTCTATGCAATTCCTAAATCTAATCTAAAATTTTTAAATATTATTTGTCTTAAAATGTGTATTAGCATACACAGATCAGAAAGTTTTGTTAGGTACATATTTTCCCTCGTTAGGTAACATAACTGTAAGGATATTTTTTAAAGACCTATACATTCTAAATATTATTCAATGCTAGAGCTGTCTTGTTATGCAAAATAAATTGCCCATAACATCTAAAAAAAAAAGGCAATAAAAAAATTAAGGATAAGATAAAGCCCTACTTAAAAGGATAAAAAACTTTTCCATAATAATTAGATGATGTGTGATATTTTTCCACAATAATTAGATGATGGCTGACATAAAAAAATAGCTGCCTTTGATGATTAACATCAATATATCTTTTCTGCAATTTTTTTCTTCCAAAACAGGATATGTCCTTTTCAAGTTTCAAAGAAACTTGACTTTTTTTAAGCAGCAAATTCAGTGTTAATTTCTCTAAATATGAGCTTCAAAAAATTTAATTAAAAAAAAGTGCAAACAATATCTCACCTCAAGTCCTAAAAACTTTGAAACAATGGCTGGTCCTAAATCACCTATGACAACTATCTGAGCGATGAGAGTTCCAACTTGCATGCCTATCATTCTGAATCAAAAGTAGATAAAATTTAAAGAAAAGTTTTTTGGATGCCCTTATAAAGCTGATGATAAAAGTTAGTGAAGAAAATGCTGCTGAAAAAATTTTTGAGGAAAGTTTTCATGTTTGCAGATAATGCACATTATTCCCACCATAAGCAATTATATGCTGAATGATTGAAAATGGTAGTAAAAGAAGTAATCACAAAGAAACAAGATTTCATCCCTTACCCAAGCTCAGATACAAATTTTCCTGTTGCCCCATGGGTATAATATGCTGAAATGAAGAGGCATAGATGATTTATGTTAGTTTGTACTTAAATTAGATGGAACATTGCAATATCTTGTTAACCTTGTGCTGTAATTATTTCAAATTTCAAAAAGTTGTTACCAATAAAAAAAAAAGGAGAAAAGAAAACTCCTTCTATGTTTTGGATACTTTGATCAAAAGAAACATATATGTTAAAATGCAGATTTAAACTCCATAATTATATGTGTGATATGAAAGCAACAACCATACTGATTCTGATGTCATAAGAATGATAAAAATTCAAAAAAAAAAAACCAGCTCAAAGTAAAACACATTTCATTGAATAAGTCTCATGTATGCAAAGCTCAAATCAGATGTAAGGAAAATTTTAAGTCTCAGCTCTAACAATAAAGAGAAATAATATGTCAGACTCTGAATCTGTAAAAGTAATATTTGACACACCTGAAAAATACTTACCTAAAAACTCATAAGACCTTCTCCGCGAATGAATACCTGCACGCATGAGTAGCTGGCATGAAGTGAGAGTAAGCCAGGTGCAAAATAACAAGACAATCATGCCAAGCAGTATGCCACACTGTAAAAAAAATATAGACGGAGTCAAATTAACTCTCTCATGAAAAATCATTTCCACTTCCATTATAGAAAATTGTTTTTAAAATATCAAATGTAGGCCTTAGCCCTAATTACATGAGAAATAATCAAATATCTTTTCCAAATCTATCCAAAGTAGAGACAGTTTAAAAATAATCCTCATGTGACCCAATCATCAAAATTTATTATCTCAGCCTAAGGGAAGGCAAGTAAGGGGCATAATTTCATACACAGATATACAGTAACCAAGCATCAATTAAAAGTTTGTGCTTTTTTAAAATTCTTTCAAGACGCAAATTTATGCATTTCTTTACATAATCACAAAAATATTTCCCTTACACAAATTTGAACTATTGATTTTCTAGAAATTCATGCTTTAATGTATACTCTTTGAGTATCAATATCACATTCACACAATTGCTATCTCACCTGTTTGAAGCAAAATGGCATGGCGAGGAGAGCCACACCAATGATGCTGTTGCCCAAGTTGATAATATAGGGCCAGTTATTCTGGCCTGCCATGATGGGGCTTGGGATCTCAACATTAACACTGGAATCAATTTTTTTCACTCTCTGCTGGTCCACAATGTTATAATAAATGTTTCTGAAGTTATTGCTACCTCTAGATGGAACTTAGTGAAATACTAAAACTTCTCTTGTGCTGAGTATGTCAATTGCAACATAATTTTAGTCTTGAAAAATTTGCTTCACAATATTCTTATGTCTGTTTCTAGTTGCTATTTGAGAAGATTAAATGAAAGCATATTAAAAACTTGGGTTAATAAAAACTTTAAAACTTAGTTAATAGTTTGCTTTGAGCAAGTCTGGAAGGATAAATAGGAGAGATTTTCCTTATATCACTCTTGTCACAATCTATGGTAGGAAAACAAAAGTGTGTTAACTAAGTGGGTTAATGAACTTCTTTTTTTTACCTCTCTTCACTGGAAATCAATTTGAGAATAATAAGAATTTGTTTATTTTCAATTAAATAAACTATTTTTTTTATTTTCAGATTAATTGTGAGAATCTCAAGTGTTTCCAGGAACACAATAATATGAGATTTTGTTTTCTTCTTTCTTTATTGTTTAAGAGCAAAAGAAAATGGTGTGGTCATGTTCATCCTACCTCCCAATTGAAGTCAGAAACTGCAAGTTCTGGGTGTAATTTAAGCTATCATTTTTTTTTGTTCTGAGGCAACATCCCATGAAATTATAGAGCAGATTAATCACAAGGGAAACATCATACAGGAAATACAGTAGAGTTTTGATAAAGTCAACCCTTTAGGAGATTGCAAGTAGAACTGCTTTGAATGTTCTAAATTATTTATTGAGTCGAAATATATTCTGTTATTTTTTTTTAAAGACTTTTTAGGTAGGATATTGTTACAACTCTTGAGACTAAACAGGTCTATAGTTGTTTCTTTTCCTTTTCCAAGGACATCAATAAATCATTCTGGCTTGTGGTGAGTCACTCACTTTTAAATTTTAAAGTTAAAGGGTCCTTGAAAGGATGAGAAGTAGATTTCTTGCAATGCATTTGTACTTGTACAACTTCAAGTTTTATGCTACAGAGTTTTCACAATTTGCTCAAAAAAAAAATTTTTTAAAAATGGTGCAATGCCAACTGTTTGCCTGTTGATGACAGTTGTCAGTTCAGCAACTGCTCCATCATGCAGATCTTTTCCCCAGATATGGTGATTATGTGCGTAACTTTAAGAACAAAATATTGCAAGAGAATGCTGTCTCGTCAAGTACAATGTTGGTGTTACTTTCATTGTACCTGCACAACTCAATATTGGTGTAATGTGCAGTATATTTAAAAAAGTGATGAAATAATCTTGGACAACTTCAAGATGTTTTCTTGTCATTTGCTGCCTAGTGCATATGAGGTGAGGTACGATTCTTTTCAATTTATCTTGAAACAAAATCTTTGAGTCAAGGAAGTTTGAGATTTCATTTCAGCTTCACATTTCTTTTCACATTATTTATTATGATTCATAATCATATTTTTTTTTTAGTTTTTGATGTATTCTCATTTCATGTTCGTGGAACATCCCTAATACATAATAGTCATATGACTTGGAGCTGATAGTACCTCCTTAGAAGTGAGCAGCCTAATGCTAATTGAACCATTTTTATTTTTCAAAAACAGAAAATACACTTATATTTGCTTATATACAAATTCAATTTATCAAGAAATTTCAAATGAGTAAACAATCTAGAGGCACAGGTGTATTTAGGCCTAACTTTACGAATTTTTTTTCGAATTAAAGATGGTCTTGATGAAAAACATTTAGATTTAGAATCTAGATCTAGATCTAGATCAATACTCTCATCTCTTTAAACCAACATTTTGGTGGTATTTTTAGTAATAACTATTCTATACGTCAAGGCCACGCAAAAACAACTGACTTATTTCACGACGAAACTTAAAATCTAGATTCTAAATCCAAACTATAGAGTTAATCCTTGGATTTAAACCACGGGTAAATTGTGTTGATTGTTGTTGTGTTGGCATTTCAGGACAGAAACCGAAAGCGGAAACCCACAATTGAGGTGCTTTCGTTTTTATCAGCTTTCAAACGATTAGTAGATCTCTAACAACTACATTATACTTGACAAGACCTCATTCTCTTGCAATATTTTGTTCTGAAAGTTATCCAGCGAATAACATAAAAAAAGGACGTTGAATATTAATAATTAGTACAAAAAAAACTTATCCTGTTAACAAAACTATCTCTGAAGAAGTAGGAGCAGTAGCAGCAGCAGCAGCAGCAGCAGTAGTAGTAGTAGTAGTAGTAGTAGTAGTAGTAGTAGTAGTAGTAGTAGTAGCAGCAGCAGCAGCAACAGCATTCGTAGCTCTAATTTTTTTTTGCGGGGGGGGGGGGGGGGGGGGGGGGGGGGGGTTCCGGGTCGATATTATGGGACTCGTATCATATTGATTTGAGGGCGGACGCTTTAATCTCACATCACAGTCACCAGCGTTCCTGGGATTAGTATTGGTCAAACATTTTACGGCCATTTTCACTTCAAAAGCCTTAACCAAATCAATGCTGAACACTACCTTAAACTCTAGCTCTGTTAGTTTTTAATAGTAGTCGTAGCAGCAGTAACAGTTATAGTAGTAGTAGTAGTAGTAGTAGTAGTAGTAGTAGTAGTAGTAGTAGTAGTAGTAGTAGTAGTAGTAGTAATAGCAGACGCAGCAGCAGTAAGACCTAACACCAGAACTAGTTAAGATTTCGGCTTTCCCTCACACACAAACAAAACATACAAATAACCTCATTC
Source organism: Elysia crispata (assembly GCA_033675545.1). Lineage (NCBI taxonomy): Eukaryota > Metazoa > Mollusca > Gastropoda > Plakobranchidae > Elysia > Elysia crispata. Next base: position 491,410 of record JAWDGP010001678.1, on the reverse strand, counting down.
AAGAATAGGTGGAATGATTCTGTGGGAAACAGCGTATAAACATGTGCGTCAAACTCCCAACCGACCAGGAATAGAATAAAAAAAAGTGCGATACGTAACACGGTATTTTCGCATTATTTATTTAATATTAATATGATTGATCACAACGTAAACTACTAATTGCAGAAAGCATTTCAATGCCACCGATCAACAGATCTGAAATTGATTTTAACTGTGAAGGACTTTAGTAAAAATGTACGAAGTTAATGCTAAGTGACCACACCTTATACAGCTTATTGTATGCACCAATGATGACGAACTGTGCTTCCTCAGTTGTTGTTCTTGGCCGTCACCAAAATGGACGGCAATAAGGATGAAAGTGAACGGTGTATAACAATCGCCTTGCGTTGTATTGCTGCCGGAGAAAAAGAAAAAGCTAAAAAGTTTCTTCAAAAGTCGGAGAGGTTGTATCCTTCAAAGAGAGCGGCAGGTATATAAAATATGTTGTCTTCATCAGAATGAACTTAATGTCTGCAGAAACCCAATTTTACTGTTTAGACCAAGGAAAGCTTAGGAGATCAAGATCTAGATCTAGATATAGATTTATTTTATAGACTTTAATCTAGATATTATGCATACTAAGTCTAGAACAAATCTCAGGAATTATTCATTGTGAATACTTATAGATAGATCTAGATATGATGATTCTGATGACGTTGAAAACCAGATCTACATCTAGTCTAGGTCTAGGTCTGAACTTGGAGTCATCGGATTATATGTTGAATCTATAGTGTGGTTCCAAATGTTTTTTTGGCGAGATAACCTTTCGGTTGCTGTGGGAACCAGAATAGAGTCTAGATCCTATCCTAGATCTACCTTGCAAGGAAGAGCTACGTTGAGACTTTCCATTGTCAAGCAACAAACACAGGATCAATCTCTGTTGCAGAAATCAGCACCATGATTTGTAAATACTGTATACACAAGTCAATCAGGTATCAGCTGCATTAACAAACAAACTGAAATTTGTTACTACTTCTGGAAGGATACTGAGCAATTTATCATCTTAAGATCTGAGGATTATGTAAAATCTCTGTATTAATGTTAATCCTTTAGTTGCAGGCTTGGCAGTATGGTTTTAATTTGTATTGATTTCAATTTTCATTTGACTGATCAGATCAAAAAGACACCTCAAACCTTAATATTAATCAGAATATTATCTTTGTTATCAGCATTGGGTATGGTTAATACTTTCAATGTTTAAATCCTTCTCAAACAGAGTTTTCCTATTGCAAAGTCTTAGTCTCTCTTAGTATGATTAGAAAGTTTATTGTAATTGTAAACCTCCAAAAGCTAAAACAAGATCCCACATAACGTGTTTTCAGATCTGTATATGATGAGGAATCAAAACTGGTGTCTTTCAATATTGACATTATTATGTAAACTGTATTATTATGTAAAAGATTGAAAGCTCTCATTTTTATGGTGTGTATGGTGGATCTTTACTAACATATATATACAACATTGTGGAAAATTTTGAAAAATTGTGAGCTCAGATTAAATCTTAATGTGACTTTCCAATCCATGGTGTCAAATTTAATTATGATCTGAGTTACAAATATGGTCAAGCTAATTCAGGGCAATTTATACAAAGAAAATTAATACTGCAACCAGAAGTCACATGGCCCAAAATGGCATCGGTCAAAATAACTTTTCTTGAACAAATGGTGTTAGAGTGCAAAGATCTACTTTTTGTTTTTTTTAATTTTTTTTTTTAATGAAATCTTTATTATAAAACTTTATTCAAGTACAGATGGGAAAAAAAACATTCAAAATATAAGCTTTAACCCTTTGTTTCCTTAGGTCTGAAAACCATTATATAAAACGTAATAGGGTGAAGAAGGACTACCTACTTACACCCATTGATAAAAGTTTCGAATGTCAGGTATATGCTCGACAAGTTTCTACCTACAAACAATTGAAAGAAATGAATAGAATAGATATTGCATTGGCAAAGTGTCCTTCTAGATTATAGAGTTAAAGATTATTTACGGTGGACAAACAAGTGTTTGGATTTTTAATTTTTTAGGAGAGTATCTGCAAGAATGGTGGCTATAGTTCTAGTTTGTTTTCAAGCTTCCTTACAAATTTTTCTAGCTTAGATTTTTGGGATATCCAATCACCACAAAAATCCTGCGATGAAATAGTTCATAAAAATATAGTTTTTAATACTGTATATAACAAAAAAAGGTAGAAATAACATTGCTATGCTGTTATCAAACTTTTACTTATTTAAGTCAAATGGTTTTTACTTCCATTTTTGCTTCAAGGTGTGCAAAGTCAAAGCAAAAGTTTCTGAAAAAAAAATTTTTGTCCTCTTTAAAGATCTTTTGGACTCATTGGACAGCAGTGCTCAAAATGGTGAGGCAGGATTCCATGATGACAGTCACTCTTATGCAAGAAAGAGAAAGGCTAGTGTACCTAAAGAGAGCTCTGAGGAGAAGGAAAAGGCACCCTCTGATTACACCAGTGAACAGCTGGCTGCTGTAAAGAGGTAGATTGCTTTTATATCATCTTTGGTCTAATTTTTGGCAAGAGAAGTTTTAAGTCTTGTTTTTCTTTCTGAGCACTTGTGAGGCTAATTAGAGTGTACTTTTCTGGTTTTGTTGATCACAGCTATGCTCATAGATAAGAACTTGACATAATATTGTGTGATGTTATTTACAGATTTTCTTTCTAATTTTCTTGTGTTTGTATTATCTGGAAAAATTCTACTATTTTATGATAGACAATTTAAGAATCTTGCAAAGCAGTTTGTATTAGAAAAGGAAGAGTTAAAATATTTGTTTCTTGTGATGCTGCACTAAAATTGGTACTTTTTATGGACCAAAACACGCAATTGAAGCATCAAAACAATTTCACTTTTTCCACGAAAACCAACCTGTGTTCAGCACTCAAAATGGTAAATATTATTTTAACAACCCAGATTCCATGAGCAAATTGGTACATGCTGAATTTGGTGGGGGTAAGAGAAGCCATGTTGTTGCACAAAAAAGCAAGAATTAATTTTGCTTTGAGGGCATATATTTCAGTATATTACCAGATTGTTTCCCTATTGAAATGAGATCCATTTTTTACAGGATAAATGGTTGCAAGGATTTCTATCAGGTTTTGGAGTTGTCAAAAGATTTCTCTGAATCTGATCTCAAAAAAGCCTACAGAAAGCTCGCACTTCAAATGCATCCAGACAAAAACAAAGCACCTGGTGCGACAGAAGCTTTCAAATGTAAGCAATTCTATAATAAAAATAAAAGTGGAGGTATGGTTTTCAGTCTTACTAAGTTACTCTTGCTTGTAATGTCATATAATTATGATTATTGTAAAGGTTGAGCATTCAATTCTAAATTAGTTTTTTTTTTTATTATTATTATTTTCATGTCTTTCAGTTTTCTTTTTATTTCTTTCATTCTTTTTTTTTTCAATCCAACATCATGATTAAGACCAGGTACATAACTAGCAAAATCTTAAACTGTAACGAGGCTGAGATCTAAATCAAGGCTTTGAGATTGCTGGTCGACGATCACCAAGGCTAATGGAATAATTGCACTGGGTGCTCTAGATTTCTTGCATTTTGATATTAGGTCTTGTTAATAAACAAAGAATACTATGGTAATCATTTATATAAGCCAATGCTTTTGTCAAAGGCTAATATCTGTCATAAACTCCTTACACAATTATTAATAACTGGGCAGTACAGTTTGTGGATGGTTGGGTGTGTATGTGTGCAGTCATTTAGTTCACGTAAGTTAAATGGTTCAAATTGATGCGTTAGTGTTGTAGTGTTCGTAATAGGCTCCATTTTGTACTTTTATTTTCCAGCTGTTGGAAAAGCATATAGCATCCTTAGTGATAAGGAAAAGAGGAGGCAATATGATCTATATGGTCCAGAGATGCAACCAAGCCGGCCCTCACGAGACTACCAGGAGTACTCAAATGGTTTTGATGGTATGGTTCCTTTTACATCAGTTTGATAGGAACTTGAAGAAGCAAATGTTTTATTTGCACTCTTTTCTAATTCATTTTAGTTTATGTTATTAACTCTTTGCCAATTTACAAAAATTTGTTTAATTTATATATTCTATTCTTTGCTTTATCATCCAGGTGACATTTCTCCTGAGGAACTTTTTAACATGTTTTTTGGTGGAGGTTTTCCATCTGGTAAGTTTTCTTCTTTTTTTTAACCTTTTTTTGCTTGAAAATGACTCATTTTTGCGTTGTAAGTTGAAATATCTATGTGCTATTTTGACCAGTCAGTTAGTATCAAAATTAATCAAACAGTTATCAAAACACTGTAACTTACAGTAATTCTAAGAAAGAAAATGTTGAAACACAGAGAAATATTTAGGTTGCTAAATTTATATATTAGTTCCAATTTTGTTTGTATTTAAGCACCTAGTTCTTGAAATCTTTTTATCATATTGATTATTACTGGTCATTACAGCATAAGACAATAACTAGTATTAAAGTGAAGCAAAAAAAAGTATTTAATTATGTAAAATAAAATGTTCAATATCTTGCTATGAGTCGAAAGTATTCCAAACTGTATGAATAATCGCTGAAATGCGTGTCTTTTCAGTTTGTGTCAGGAAATGATAAATAAAGCCACTCAAACTTATTAGAAATTATGAAAAAAAGTCTTCTTTTTCCTCAGGTAACTTGCACAGGAGAGGGCATCATCATACAACCCGAAGAACTTACTACACGTACAGAGAGCCTCAACAGTCCGAGGTATGGAGTGAAATCTCTCAACACAGTCTCTTTCCTGTGTGACTAAGCTTTGCCATCTCTACACTCTTCTTTCTAAGAACCTACACATGCTAGTGATAGAGTCCTTTCTATGGGATGTGGCTACCCATCCTTTCCTGATACATTCAACTTAAAGCACTGGTATATTTGAAAAATGGAGTACAACAATAATACAAGGTCAAAGATTTTATTATAGAAAATTTCTCTTAACTTTTTATGACAGCTAAGGTTCATTGATCCAAAATCTTGTGTGTTTTTTTTCGTTTCTTATTCAACTGCTCGTCTTCTTTTTTTAAACATAGAAATGTAGTTTTTAATTAAACCTTAAGCTTGCTTCAAATACACGCAAAATATAATTTGTTTTAAAAACTTGGAAATTTGACAGGCACTGTGTTTGGTTATTGAAACTTGTTTTGATCCAGATGCACCATGCATTATTTTTATACTAATTCTTTTCCATTCAGAGCGGCTTGAGCCTATTTTTCCAGCTGGCTCCAATCCTTCTCCTTGTTGTGTTATCCATGTTGAGCAGTTTTCTTGTCAGTGATGCAGTTTTCAGCTTGCAAAGGACAGAGTAAGTAGACAATGGCGATATTTTATTGAGCGAAAGTTAAATCTTTTTTTTTCTTTCTAATTTTACTGTAAACGATCAATTTTAGTCTAATAGCAAATGTTCCAGTTTTGAAATGTCTGGCTTTATCATCTCAATTGTTTTATTTTTCTTATTATGACCAGCCATTTGTGATAATTATATTGTTGGGTCCAAGTTCAGTAGAACAGGATGAGATCAAACACGGATCCCTCAAAATCACAAATTCCTCGAAATTTTCTCTGCCTGATTCTCTCTTTATTCCCTTCTTATTTCTATGTTTTCATCAAACTAGTTCGAAGTTATAAGACGTTTTCTTCAAACAATCAGCCCAAAATTAGAGAGAAAAAAAATTTTCTTCTCATAGGAAATTTGACAGACCGTGATTTTATCACATTCACAGATCTTTAATTTCAATCAAGTGCTCTACACAGCTGTTGGTATTTTCAAACAAGCATGCCTTATGCCTCCCTTTCACTGAGTAAAAACAATTTGTGGGCAGGTAGCCAGCCTTTTATCCATAGTAGTCAGGGAGAAAGACACCTTTTCTTCAGCCCCACCTTACTGTAGCTTAGTCCAATGCATGCGGCACCAAATGTCTGTCTGTGCCTGTGCTAGGTCTACCTGTCACTAAGACTTCAAAGGGGCCGATTGTAATCAAGATTTTCTTGTTATGCACAAGACATGGATAATGATGACAGGTAAATCTGTCTGGGTCCACCCCTTGCTTAATCAATCAATACATAGGTGTGAAAGCTGGCAGGTAAGATATCTTTATTGACAATTAGGACACTAGATAGCTCAAAAGGTAGACTGTTGGACTGTTAATAGTGAGCTTCAAGTTCAAACCTTTGTTGGATCCTCTGGTGGGACAATGACAGACGGCTCTTGTCAGGGTTAAAGATTATTCAAGAACAAGCTTTTGAATGTCGACTTTAGACTGAATGTACGCCTAGCTAGAAAGAAATTTGTGACCAAGACCTGAATGTAGATCTAGAGTCTAGATCTAGCATCAAGAGTTTGAGATCTGAGAAGCGCTGGGGTTTGGAGACAAGTTTTTACATAAAACAAGTTGGGAATGACAGATCAGGTTGTTTGGAGGTATATGTCTTCCATCCTCTATTTGAAGTAGTAAAAGTAGAGAAAATACAGCAAATCAGGTATCCCCATAATGCTTGGAATTGAACTGAAGAAGCAAAAAAAAAAAAACCCACAAAGCTTTATACATTGTTAATTTAGTTCAAAGTATTCCTGAAAATGCTAATCCGGGGTCCGAGTGCTAAAAATAGATTTGTTCAAACACATCTTCTTTGAACATACGAAAATTCCCCAATGAATTCAAGGAATCCGAGCTCCATTGCAATTAGAATATGAAGCATTTTAATTTTTATTTGAAAGTAGACCAGTTTTACTAAAGAATTGCCTCTTGAAGTTATATTATTAAAAAAAGTATCAGTTTGATTGAAGTCTGACAAATAGTTCCAGTCAATATCTTCACTGCTCAAGGAGTGGAAAACAATGTTTCTAGCTATAGAGAAGTCAATACAGTGCTTTGAGTAGTGAGCTTTTTGCCAGTGTGCAGGAATGTGTGTATGTGTGTGTGTGCTACCTGTTTACCATATCCATAGAAAGGGTGTTTACAGTCAGTAGGTATGAGGGAAGTGAAGTGGGATATGTTTGGGCTCAAATGTGAATGATTCCTTGAAAGCAATAGGAGCGAAGTGATGCGTGTACATTTTATCCAAACCAATATATTCTGGCTAGATCTAAACTATTTGGTGGACATAGGGTAGGTTGAAATTTATAATGTCATGTATGCTGCCTGAAATCACGTTTCCTTAGGTGTAGATAACTATTTCCAGGATAATTAGGTTTGCAGAAGAGAGAATTGATAGGGTGAAGACCTTTTATGACATGGAAAATTTAGGTATCTCTCCTTCTTTCTCATTGTATCTTGATAATTTTAGTTTGATTAATTTGTTGTCTATTTTTTTATCTTGGAAAGACTGGGCTAATCATAAATTGGCAAGATTGAATTTGTTTCAGATATTAGTAGTATACAGTAAGTTTTAGAAAATGGAGGCACATTAATTTATCTTTACTTTTGTTTAAAACCTTGTCACACATATTAATAGCTAAACCTTCGTGTTCCGATATAATGTGAATAACTTATTGATAGAAGTCTTGCCAAGTTTTCAAGAAGAGCAGTTGTGTTGAAGGATTTAGGGGGGGGGGGGGCTATCTGCTCTTATGTTTCAGGCACAAATGAAATCTAAAAAAACCCAACTTTTTTTAAATTCTTCATGTCTCTTGAACGTATAGAAATAAGTACAAGTTCCTGGCTTGAAATGTTAGCTTACTTTTGATTTCATATTTGGTTTGAGCAAAATAATTGTATTTTGAGTATAATCAGATCATGATGTCATTTTGTTTTTAAGGACATATGCATTTTTTTTTCTAATTTTGAATTAAATCAATATTTCACTTATGCTTAAAAAACCAGAAAAAATATCTTTGATTATTCTTGATTTTTATCATTTTTTTTTTAAATAAACAGAAAATACAGAATTGAAAGGAAGACTGCAAATTTGCACATCAACTACTATGTGAAGGATGACTTTCGTGCTGAGTTTAAATCTGATTTACGTAGGATAGAGAGAGCAGTGGAAGAAGAATATATTGGGCAGCTAAGAGGCAATTGTTTTAGAGAGAGAAACTACAGTAAGTATTCATGCAATGAGTAATTAGATCATTAAGAAATCAAGTAAATTTTTACAGTAATGTCTCGTTAGTTTATACAATCCAAATAGCTATTCTTCCTGATAAGTTTGTCGGAAAAGCTCTACTGAAATTGATTATAGAAACTATGCTTTCTTTTGCATGTCTTCCTGTTTCTTTTCTTTCTACTCATTCCCACTTTCCCTCCCTCTCTCTTTTTTTCCTCTTGTGAAATGAATTATCATTTTTGAATAAATATTCATTTATTTATCTTTCTTTACCTGTCTCGTATGTTTTCAGAAGAAAATATGATGTGGCGGGCAAGAAATTATGGGGATGCAAGGCTGTATCAGAAAGCCATGGATATGACAACACCATCATGTGATAACTTGCAGAGAGTGTATGCCTCTTGATGTGGACATGCTTGATGGGTGGCGTGACTGTTTTTTGATGTCATATGTACCGATGTGAATGTACCTTGATAATGAATGTTTTGATGTGGCTGTATATGGTGCATGTCTTTGATTTGGCTGTGAGGGTAAGATGTGTATTTGGTAAGGCTGAAATTTTTACATAGTTAAAGTAATCCTGACTTTGCTGCCAAGAGAGTTCCTGTTATTCAAGAAAGTCTGCTTGATGAGAGGTGCTTCTTCATTATGTTCAAGTGCAAGTGTGTGTGATATCTTCTACAAATGTTCTTTTTTTTTTAAATGTTTGTACATAATATTTTTAAATTTTTTTTTTCAGTGTTAAATTATGTTTAAGATATTTTAAAGATTGTGTGACACCCATTGATAAGTGTTTCTATTAGTGTGGAATGGGCCTCAGCCAGTTATATATAATTTTTTTTTTTTAATCTCTGCCCCTCTCCCTGAAATAAACATGTATTTTTCCTTTTTTTTTTCTTCTAAACAATGAGAAATTGAAGTACAAAACTTATATGTGATCAATTTATTTGTCATCTAATTAGAATCATGTTTTTGTAAACGGATCCTTATCATCATTGTGCTCTTTCTCTATAGAATGTTAGGGTATTTTGATTATGTTACAACTGACTTGATTTCAATCTCATAGTTAGCCTCTTCACTAATTTTTAGGCCTTTTTGCTCTTTGCTAAACTTTTCACTATGGAATGTCGTATTTATTACAGCTCACATTGATCTTAACTGGATGAGGCAAAGAAGTGCAGAGCATCCTGAGTATGACATATGATTTTGGGCACTTTTATCATACGCAATGAATACTGCAGGGTCAGAATTTAATGCGAGATGATATTATGACTAGATCATTGCTATGGCAGTTCCTTCATCTTTAACTGTAAAGACAAGTCTGTGTTGATTTATATAACTTGTATAATTTTAAGTGAAACAGTACCAATATATTTCATTTATGTCAATATTGAAGAATATTTAAAAAAATATACAGATTTTCTAAAATGATGTATCAAATACCATACAGTCACAAAATGGCGGAAGAACTGCAATTCAAAATTACTATATAAATATTAAGATTTTGATTTATCAATTTAAATTAAAGGTTCTACTAAAACAAATTTTTTATTTTATGTTTATTCAAATAAAAAAAAGGAGTCTTGTTAAAAAATCAAGTGACTCTTGTATAATCGTATCTAATGTATGTGAAAAAGTTTAGATCATAACAAAGTTGACTTTAAAACAACCAATAAGTGGATTTTATTATATTAGCAATGGGATAACATAAAAAATCAAGTTCATTTAGAATTTGCATCCCATCCTCGAACAATTCCTGTCACAATTTATTTCAGTAGTTAATACTCACCAAGCCACTTTAATACATTATAGAATTGTTTGTAAAATACTGAAACATAAACGTTCAATTGAGGTGAATAAAGTATTTTTCCTCATCTCTTCCTTTCTGGATATTGAAGGATGGAAAAACAAAAAGATTGGCATGTTTTTTTGTACTTTCAGAGGTTCACCGAGCAAGCTACTAATAATGTTTTGAATGCTTGTAAATAGTAATTAGTATTTATTCTAATTTTATAATTGTCAGTTATTAAGTGTGTTAGCAATAATGAACATATTTGATGCTCAAGTTTAAGAGTTTTTTTTTACCCTGGAAAGCACAAAATTGAACACAATTTGAAAAGTTAGATTGGTTAGATTTATTGAATTTGGTTTCAATGGAGCAAAAAAGTCATTAAAATACATGCAACAGACCTTTTCATATATATAATTATAAACAAAACACTGTTTAGTTTTCCTACCGTTGATGCTGTATTGTGGTGAAACTTTTAACTTTCCCAAATAATCTTGCATGGAGAATAAATTTTACTCTCAGACAATGAAACTTAATGTACTTATAGATAAGGAGGCTGTTTTTTGATTGTTTAGATCTTACAATTATTAAATGCAAGTGGAGGAAAAAAATTCCTGACTTTGAGTTACACTTAAGCATGCTCACTGTTATTGATCAGATAATATAATTCCTTGTGGCTGCCATGATGGGTTTTATGATTAAATCAGTCATATCTTTAAAGGCATTTTTGTGCTGTGATCAAAAGTTGATAAAGGTTCCTCATCTTTGTCTGTTCACCACTGATCAAAGAAGAGGGGCCAAGTTTTAAGTCTTTTTTGTTTATCAATCTTGTCATTGTTATAATATATTAAGGCTCTGCTATTAGTGATTACTAGTTATCAGTGCTTACCAATCAATTCAGTCTAAATATTTCAAGATCGTTTTAAATCTTTTTAGTCATGATAAGTTTTAAAGATTCATATTTGATTGTTGGCTCGGAAACATTTACAGGTTTTTTAAGCATAGCTTTATAATTATTTTATGCAGTGAAGTAAAAAAAGTTTGCAGGATCTCAGTTTGCAATTGTGAGCAGATAAGGAAAACCTAAGATTAAGAACAACCTGAAGTGCCATGATCGTCAAATCTCTTTTCAGACCTGATATATTATTGCATAGAACTGAAGGATACTCGTGGCATGCAGATGTATTCGTAGAAGTTACAGTGTTGTTGTTTTTTCGATTGAAAATTAAATTTCCTCTGATAATCTTTGTTTTGTTGTTCTTTTAATAAGAATTCAAACTCCCCTATTAATGTTTGTCTATTTTATTATCTTTATTTAATGTCTGGGCAAAACAAGCTGTCTTATATGATCTGATTGGTATCAATAACCAGATCCTTTATAAAAATGAAACAATTTTTTTAAAATATATTTTCCAAATCCATGTAATTAAAAAAATAACTAGTTTCTGTTTCAGAATTAGGATTTAGAAGAAAGCATTTTTTTTAATTTTAGATTAATTTGGGGGGGATTGTCTCTGGGATTGATACTTACATGTTATTATCATAGTGTTCCTTTTTGATAATGTTTGCAGACATAATTTATTTGAGATTTGTAGGGAGTGAGTTGGGGCTTTGATTTGTCATTTAAACTTTGTGCAAAAATTCCATTTTGTTGGGATATCATAGTTCCTGTTGTAGTCATCTGTATATTAAATTTCTTTGTATGTGAACAAGGCTACTGAGAAGGATAACAATTCATGATGCTCATATCTTTTAGTTTAAAGTGCACAAGTTCTTAAGTAGGTTTTTGTTGGTAGGATTTTTGCTCTGTCTATAGTTGTCTTTGGACTTTGCTTCCACAGAGAATTTTCAATAGGTTTGTGTGTCTTTCAAAAGCAAAAAAAAAATCCCTCAAATATCTTTTTATCAAACCTCGGTACTGGATGTTTACTCTGCATTTTTTGTTTAAATGAAGAATCGGTTTACTTGATCTTTGCAACCTGGATTAACTGAGAGGTGTCCATAATGGTATAGCAGGGATTAATGTTACACTCTGCTTTAGAAATGGAAAAGGTTTTCATATGGCCTTCTTCTGCCTTAAAAAACATTGAACTTCAAGAAATGGAAATATTACTTTTGTGTGAAGAACTCTGTACTTTCTTGGGAGACACAAATAAATCCATTACCCAATTTCTATGAAAATAATAGTATTCAGAAGTTCATCAGTATTAGTTATTCGTTATTTTTAAGGTTTACATTTTGTGTTAGGTAAGATCTCTCTAAAATTTGGAAAGCGGCTCTTGAAACGTTAACAATTCATTTAATTTTAGATAATATAATAATCTGATAATGGGGATATTAATTTTTTTTTTCTGAAAATCGTCAAATATCTTACCTATCTCCATTTTTTACTTGTAAATATCTTTTTGATTCTTGCTTCTGATGATTTTACTTTTGATAAAGATTTCAGGTAGGGCTGTGCCTACTACTATTGTATAAAGAAGACTTCAAGAGCTCAAATTTCAAGAATTCTAATTGAAGACTAGTTCAGTACCGTAGTATTTGGTTGGATGCATAAGAAATAGTATGACTTATAAAATGATGGAAAATTAAAATAATCTCTTCTTGTGACACCTCTTGTAAATGGCCTCTTCAGCCACATCCACTTGACTTCCTATGTTTTATTGGTTAATGTCAGTGTTTTTAAAGTATAATCTAGAATCAAAGCCAAGAATTAGCACTTTCCCACAAAGGCACTCTCTTAATTGTTATCAGAGGCATATGATAAATGACAGTGAAGTAAATTTTTTTAGCGTTTAGAATCTTATCATGTGAAATGTTTTCTTTACGTACCAGTGTAAAGTAGCTATCTCTCAGATTGCACTCCAACTTTAGTATAATGTTACTAGAAAAGGAATTTTGCCTTTTTAGCTCATTGAAGATAATAAGAGAGGTTTGTCCACACTGCAATTTTTGTTGTGAGCACACCAACTGTAATAAAATATTTAAAACCTTTTGCATCTCTTTCTGATTGTAATGTCATGTTAGTCTCTTAAAATTTTTTTTTTTCTTCACAGGTATCTGTGTTTAAACTAATCTGAATGAAATGAATTATTTTGTTGATTAAAAAAAAAATATCAGTGGCTGAGGTATAATTCACCACATTATCAGAGACGGTTGGATCTGTTCTAGTACATGCATTCCAGCAGCTCCATGACTTCAGAAAATCCAGTGATTTAATTTACAAATATTAATTTAATTATACTCCATTACTCGATCTCTTGAAAATATTTTCAGTCATTGAATTCCAATGGTTTCAGCACTACAATTTTATATATATATGAGTGTGAATTTACAAATGAATGTAAAAAGTTATTATTAAACACCAAAATCTTTATAAAAGGGAAGCACAAAAATTGTAGTCAGCATAAAAAAATGTAAATAGATTCTGGTTTATTCAGATTAAACTCAAGCATTTTCAAGTCATTGACATAAATATAATAATCAATCAATGACTTATATGGTAAATCAACATTTTGATGGACGCCATGGCATCACAGTTTTTTAGTTATAATTTATTCATATCACAAGCACTAATAATTCTCCACAGCATCAGGAGATTTCTCAAAATTAATCTTCCAACAAAGCAAAGACAAGATTCTACAACAGATGGTCCAAATTTATAATAAAAAATGAAATGAAAAAAAAAATTGTTTTAATTCGTATGTTCCAATTTAACTTCACAATAGATGCATTGCTACCAAACATACAATTTACTGATTCTAAGCTCATGAATCATCATGAAAGTAAGAGGATAAATTGATATAAATTTTACGAGAAAATTTTACATTACGCTTAAATTCATGCATAAATTGGAATCCCTGTAAAATAAACAGACAATAGATTCATAGTTGTATCCCAATACAGTATATAAATAAGAAATAAATGCAACTGCAACGACCTTGTAACTCCAGCTCTAGTAATTCAAAAGTCTTATGTCGCTTTAAACTTCTGCACAAATCAATCTTCCAACAACAGAAGTTGTTTCAAATATTGTATTTGAAAAGACTGCAATGTATATATTTTCTCCATTAAACTATGCAATCAAATGACTTCAGGTAAAGCTTTACCTATGAGATAGTTCTCTGATTCTGAACAGCTCAGTCCCATAAGTTTCCTGAGGTATTTTATACCGAGACTGCAGGTGAGATTTACCTCTTTGTGCAATTTATTATTAGATTTAGAAATTTGGAACACTGCTTCTGATGGAAGGAGGTAAATTAAAGCACCTTTACTTATTGTGAATATACATTGAAACAAAATTCTACTCATTTCATCATCCCCTCAGAAGTTGCTGCCTAAACGCAGAATGTTAGGAAGAGACATCAACTGTGTTCTGTGCTCGATGAAGGCAATCATTTATTGATGGGTGGATTGGGTACATCTTTAGCATGTCCGCCAACGCCAATGATCCAATGGCAAAGAAGTGTTTAATAACTTGTGAAGAGCTCTAAAGAAGAAAAAATTTTACATATGGTTTAACATTTTTTTCAAGTTTTCCCTTTGAAAAAATTTATTGTCACTGAATTTTGTGTTACTAGTATTAGCATGCCTTATGTAAAGACAAAAGATCAGCAATGCATTATAGCAAAATAAGAGTCATCAAGCCATGGATATTATACACCATTGCATGATGTCATGGAATTGCTGGGTTTTCACGTTATTTATTGTTAAAATGTTGATTAACTCAGCAATTTCAGTTTTACTGATAAGGTTGATTTGATTTACTTGACTTGTGTGGTTCATATCTAGACTTAGCTTTTTGAGGTGTAATATGAAGGCTGATTCATTTACAATTGTCCATAAAAACACTAACTCTCAGAATAGTTAACACAGCAATTCTTTATACATTGATTGTATAGATTGTTGAAACACAAAAGAAAAACATGCCTTTAGATCTATTTTTTTTTTTTATCAAGTTGACATTCTTATTTATGTATGATCTTTGGTTCAAATAAGGAAACTTTATTTTAAGAGTCATGACATAGTAGCTGCCAATACTATTGTTCTTAAAAATGAAAAAAATGTAATTATCCCTCTGATATCTATTGTCATTGCAGGAAAGTGAGTTTGTGAAAGTGAACAAAAAAAAATTATGAAATCATATTTGGTGCATCACTGATTTAATCATAGTTTACAAAAGATAGACATGAATGCTTTCATGCAATACCGGTACTTAAGACACAGTTCAAAGACTAAGTTGATTTATTTAAACAATTCATAGATATATTGATTTCTATATAGTAGCAAAAAAAAAAAAAAAAAAAAAATTACTGATATCCAACGCAAATTTGAACGTTCATACCTAATTCATTACTCATTTATGTGAGATAAATAGCAGTTTGTGGATCTATATCATAATGCTTAGTGGACAGTCAACAAGTTTTGAATCTCCTCTTAGAGGATGATTGTTTGTGATTGTTTCAAATTTGAACAATCTGTGCTCAGCATCAAAATCAAATCTTTTACAACCTAATCAAATAGGACAAAATTTTTCAGTTGATAAAATTAATATGGTCCCGGTTCACAAACTCAAAGTCTAAAGTCCTGCTAGAGATGTACTTTTCTGGTTTCCTGCCTCCGTTAAATCCTTCCCCAAAATCTGGCTGATTCAGTAACAGTGTACTTAGTTTTGAGGATTCCAGGCAAAGCTTTCAAACAAATATTGCTGTGGCCAGTGAATTATGAATTATTTTGCTCTTCAGAGACCTAATTATGGATGAGGTTTGAAACTACATATGCTAGGGAAATATAGAAAGCTTCATGAGAAAAGGACTACATGCCATTTAGTAGTTTGAGAGCGCTAGCTATCAGGATATGGACAAGCTGGTGCGTAGGCTGAGCACTTGTTCACATTGTTCTACTGAAAGAGTGTTAATCCCAACATCCCTCAGAGCTTCAGTGACATCTGGCTGCATTTGCTTCTGCTGTTGCTGCTCTGCTGTCTCATGAAGGTGAGAATAGATCACTTCTTTCAGTAGAAGTGCAGATCCACTCTTCAAAGTCAGTAGTATGCTCGCTTCTTTACACCTGGATGAAAACACAAATTCATGGTTTTTCTTTCATTCCTCCAACTTCCAAATTTGAATTTATACTGAAGACTAAAATCATTGTAAAAACTCTCCCAACTTTACTCCTGTTTCCTTCTATATTGAAAAGATAAAAAAAAGTTTAAATTTAACATGTTTTGCAAGCTGATCGAAAGAGCTTTTGAAGTTATTCTTTAATTTTTTGTAAAGGCGTCAATATGAAGGCGAGGCATTGGTAAATGAAAGAAACAATGAATCTCAAAATTTGCATCCTTATTCCTAGTCAACATATGTAATTGTTCACACAAGTACCTTTTTTTTTCACATTGTCTCCTTTTTTAGCTAAATTAAAGATATAATCATTTGAAACTTCTTTATGATAAAAAATATAAATAACAAAAAGTTCCCATCACAGGTAGATTTCCTAAAATAAGGGCCAAGTCACAGAAGTGGAAAAACTTTTGCAATAATTGTAAGAGTGAGCTTAATCATTTAACTATTTGGCAGAGTTAGGACAGTTAGATACTTTTGTTGTGTAAATATAATGTAAATAGTCCAATTAGACACAGCTATCTGTACTATTTTCCTAGGTAGGCCTGTTTCCTATGATTGTGGTTGTTTTTATAGACAAAAGAGCAAATAAAAAAATTGACAATAGTGATTTTTATCACATGGCCCTTTCCCACAACCTTACTTTTTCTTTCCCCTCCCACTTCCAATTAAGACTGCTGTCAATAGGGTTTGGAAATGTATTTTCTTCAAACCCTATTCCTCTTAGCCTCTGTCTCTCCTAATGTCTTAAAAAGTATAAAACATACATTAACATAAACACAAGTAAAACAATTATATAGATTCTTTGTTATCAACTACAATAAACACGGTAGAGACACAGACATTCTGCTCTGCCACATAGCTCTGTTCAGAAGCTAACTGGCTGTGGCAGCAGCACGCTGTGTTGCATGCTCCCTACATGCCTGTCAACTGGTGTGCAGAGGTAGGGTTATTATTAACAACAAACCACAGAAATTATTCTTATTATCAAAAAAATAAAAGCATGGAGAATAGAGTATAAAATTGAAGATTTCCAGCTTTAAAAAAACTGGATCAAAAGCAAACCTAATCATTTTTATTCATGATGCGAAACTCAATATCTCATTCAACATGAATGGTGCAAGACTGAATTTGACTCTGAATAAGTCATGCCATGGAAAGCTAGGATTGATAAGGTCAATTGTAATACAAGTAAAGTGCTTTCCACAGGAATTTTACTTACAGCCGGAAGTAAGATTCTGGACTATTAGTGTAGTCTCCAAACAGAGGAATCAGATTACGAGTGATATCAAACTGAAGCTGCACGGCTCCACCATCATTAAAGTGGTTCATGAGGATTACCTGCATAAAATACAAATTTCACAAATTGGCAGATACATTTTGAAAAAAATCACTTAATTTGCTTCCATTTTATTTGATTCAAGACAAAATACAAACTGAGTAAATAATCATTTAATATTTAATGACTCAATCAAAACAGAAAGCAGAGCTTAATAAAACACCTCTCTCTTTTCTCTGCCTGTTTTCGCTAGTAACCTCATAGTTAATCCAAATTTATAATCAAATTAGCCTTATCTGCTAATGAATTTTGCAACTCCAAGAAAAAGTTTGAAAATTTGGAAATCAAGGTTTTTAAATGAATTTTTGGGAAGTATCACGTTAAATCACTAAAAAAAGCAACCCGGATTTTTAAAGGGAGCCTTTCTAAAATACAGTCCAGTGGAACCCAGTAAATAGGGAGGAGTTGTGCGATTAGTTTCTCTTCCTGATTTACCAGGCAGCCAGGAATTTTGATTTTTGAAAAGTTAAAATATCCTTCAAGTTTCCTAGAAACCTTATACATGGAGTTTGAGATTTTGGGTCTTCACCTCACATTTTATCAGGCTTATTAAGTACTCCTTGCTCCTAACCTGGAATTTCATTCATCAGAGAGCCAGTATATTTTTCCATTGTCTCCACACTTTCAAAGCTAACTTAAGAATAGGTAAGAACGCTTAACCATGACTGACAAAATAATGTTGACTTTGACTGTTATGATGGTCTGATCTCTCAATTTACTGACCTGAAGATGCACTAAACACTGCTATGACTGCTTGGGCAACATTTGCTTCACGTAAGCAAGCAAGGTGTTAGCAAATGGAGTTGGCTAAAGGGACTCAGGAAAATGCCAAGATAAGAATGAAATGTGAACCAATGCCTTTAAAGTGCTACCAGGTAAACTGAGACAACTGTTTGTGGCTAAAGATAAGGGCCTCTGAACACTAAAGCTGGTTTAGTGTTTGTGAGTGTATCAGGTTCATTTTCATAAACTGTCATTGAATTTCTAAGTTCTCGACAAATACAAATTTCATCATTTCTGTTCTCCCACTAACTAAAATTTGTTTCCCATTACTCAAGACTTTAGTTCAATTTGTGTACACTCCTTTCGAAATTGATTTTTTTTTACATTTTCTTTTCAAAAGCTGAAAACGATTCTCATGTTCACCTCCTTAAAAATAAATTCATCAATGTTCTTGACGAGGCGGTGCCAGAACCGATCAAAGAGGAACTTGGTAAGTTGTCCCTCCATGGTGCACAGGTGATCCTTCAGTACCAGGAACATTTCACATGCAGACTGAGATAGCCCTAATGTGGTGGTCACTTCTTTGGGAGCAGGCAGGGAAATCCATCTGACCAAAAAAACATAGTTCTAGAAATTATTGTGAGATGTGCATATACCATCTGCTCTTTACTGGAGCTGCTATTAAATGATGATGACAGAATTAGTCTACAGAGAGAAAGCAAATCTTAAACCAAACCAAAAACAAGTTTGGTCGGCAGACAAAATTTAAACTATAAAAATCTTTCTCTGATATCTTCACAGCTATTCGAAAGTAAAAGAATTTTTTTTTTATATTCGTAGTTCATAGATGAACAAACTTTGAAACAGGCAAAAGTTTGCTTTCAAAGTTAACTTTCCTCAGAGGTAAGCTTTTGTTTGTTGAAAAAGATTTACAGCACTGAAATTCCTCTAAAGATGCGCACCAAAGACATCTTCACCTGTCTTTTCTGTAAGCTTGACTCCTAGCCTGCACATCAGTGAAAACATAATTGCAAGCAGCCTTGATCATGTCTGTCTCCATACTCTCAAACAGTGATGTGATTTCTTCAAAAACTGTGTGTTCCATAGATATGTGAGATAAATCTGCCAGAAGACTCTCCTAGAACCAGACAACAAAGTGTCTTTAAAGAGATGCCATGTCAATTGATTGGATATGATGAATATATATATATATGTAGCACAAAAGAGAAATTAGTCACACAATTGCTATCTTGGAAGATGGAGTCATTTCATGTATTTCAGCCTTTCACCCCTTTGAACCCTGAGGCCCTGAGTTTCCCAAATCCCCAAACCTTAGCAACCTTAGGATACAATTAACTAACCAAATATTGTTCTAAAAAAATCTTACTGTAGCAAAGTAACTTGAAATTCCTTTCATTTATCACTCACACACACACAAATCTTACCGCACTGTCGTCCTCAGATTTGTTTTCATTCATCATTTTCTCTTTAATTCTAACAGATTGGTCTGAATCAGATGGTTCTGTAATCTCTGTTTTGAAAGACCTGTTGTTCTTGTAACAAAGGAGTTGCAAAAAGAACTGAAACAAGAAAGGAGATTAAGATATTTTCATACCCATTGAGAAATAATAAAGCCATGCTTATTATTAGCACTTATATTTAGAATTTACATGTATATGCCATGTCATTCTCTTCACCTTTTGTTTTACTGGTAACATAAAAAAGCAGTTATGAAGAAACTTTCGAAGAATAATTTACATGGATTGTCAAATGAAAGTACTAAAATGAAAAAAACTAAAAGAAAAAAAAATTGAGTAAGTTGGATTCTGACAGGTAAAGATGAAAGGGCTTTTCAAAAAGAAATATATATAAAAAAATTTATCCAACATGTAGAGGCAAATTTAAAGCACAAATCTAGCAACACCTTCCCACACAGCAATTAAGACAACAATTATGTTTATGAAAATTCAAAATGGAGACCCTCATGGGAGGGATCAGAGGTACCAAATACTTTCTGCTTGCAGATGAAAAAGATGAATTAAAATTTTAAAAGATTTTGCAACATATACTTCAAATACTAAAAGCTATAATCAGTTGCTTTCAAAGCATATTATGATTAAAGTGTTGTTCTCATTGATGGGGAGATAAGGACGGAATGGGGCATAAAAATAATGGAGAAGACTTCTGTCCACAAAGTTTCACATTTTACTGTGCGTGGCGCTCTTTATTTAAAGCCACAATTATAAGAGGTTTCACTGCAGTGCATCGTCAAACATATATCTCTGGTTATCACTGGTTGAGGCAGCCAATAACATCTTAGAACTATTTGAACGGAGATAAAGAAAATGCTGTGACAGCCATAGTATGACCTGAGGACACCTTGAGCGACATATGACTAACTTTTCTTGATCACCTGATGAAATGTTACAAGACCTGAATATATCATGCAACGCCAGAAACAATGAAACTATCTCAAAGAGGGCATGCATTCACTTGCTTGCTGCTGGTAGAAATTCATCTATCCTAACGACATTATATTAACAACTTTTACATTACTTTTGAAACTTCTCATATTTTACCGTGAGTTCACTCCAGTCTCTCAACACCTGAGAGACGTAATGCACTGCATTAAGAACAGCACACTGTATGTGACCAGTTGGAGCTGTGGATGTATTTTTCATCACCTGGACAAGGCGCATACGAAAGTCTTCTAAGAGTTCAAGCTGGAGACCTAGAAACTGCAGCTTGGCATCTGATACTGGCAACTTGCGGTAGCGGTCTAAAGAAGAGTAGATAGATACATGACAGACGAATAATAAAAGATCTGCAAAAAAAATTAAAAGTTAAAAAGAGTAGAGGCTCCAAGATCAATATATAGGTTATACTATAATTATCAAGATGCAAAGGCTGGGAGATTCATATACAAGAGATTATAAAACATTAATGTTTAGGAATAAAGAATGCCATGAATTTTTTATTAGCAATCTCTGAGAGGTATATTACAATTGTCTTTTTGTTCAAGGGTACAGATATTAATAATCTTTTACTTACTTAGATATTATTGCTCTGTGGTTTTTCTCAATATTCAACTTCCATCTTATCCATTGCTATCCCTAGATACACCTCATTTATTGTAATAAAAATTTGCTAATTTGCGCTTAATTTTATTCAAAATTAAAACATCTATCAAAATGGCAATATTTTGCTGATGCAGTATTTTTGGCTACATGCTTTTTGTAAAATTTAACGCCCCCCTCACCATGCAATCTTTATCAAAACAGTCTTAAGTTCATAAAATCACCCATATTTCAGTGATCATAATGAAGAAAAGTCAAAAAGGAGGAAAATACTCTGTAAGAAGTGCCAAATCCGCGATAAAAATCTCGCGAGATCCTACCACACACACACACACACACAATTTAATAAAAAGGAAGAATGATTAACTTTTTTTTAAATCTTGCAATTAACATACCTTTGAATGCAGAAAAACAAGCTTCATGGGCTTGGATGAAGGTTTAAAGTAATTTTTACTTTTGCCTCTTGGAAGGAGACTCCTTGGTGTGAAGCTTCCTTTTAGCAGATTGTCTTTCTTGGGCCCTTGTGTGGCTTTGTAAAGCTTGCTTTACAGCCCTCTCTCTGATCCTCTTTGCACTAGATTTGATGAGAGGATGTCCAATTTCCAAATCCAGTGCCCTCTTTCTTTCCAACTCACTCTCTTTCTTGCTTTCAAGATGTTTTTATATTTTCCTGCAGAACCCCTGATGGCCTGCACAAGATGGGCATCTTACCTCCTGATGAAGAATGTCCTTCCTTTTAAAACAATCAATTGCATTGCTATTTCTGGCTTTAAGAGCATATTTGATTGTTTGCAAGGCAGAAAAGGTGGTGATAGCCAGGTTTGCTGAGTTTGTTTTCATAGTGTCTTTCATTTTTGAAAAACTTCCCTCCACCTGTGGTCCATGAAAAACAGTCAGACATGCTCTTGCTAGTTTCTGCAGTGTGGGGAATGTGTTCTGTTGTGCCTACCAGATATCCACTCAACCACCAGAATAATTATTTGGAGCAAATGTGTAGTTCTTAATTTCAATAAGAATTTGATCCTCCTCTGATGCTGACAAATAATGCTTAAAATGGCCTGAGAGAATTTTTAGGCATTTACCTACAACAGAATGGTTGGGAGCTGATGGATCAAGGGCAGATAGACTCACTAACAAGGAGTTATCAAGGGAAAATGTGTGGAGGAGGTGCCTAGCTGCTTGTCTGAAGGACTTGTTCACTTTAGTGAGGAAATGGTGTGGTTTAGTTTCTTCTTTCAGGATATCCCCAGTGATTTTCCCTATAAACATGTCCTTCAAATCTAAGTGATGAGTGATGCTGTCCACATCAAAAGAAGCCAGTTGTTTTGGAGACAAATCTGAAAGAAATTCTGCCTTGATGAAACAAGCCAAGAACTTTGTTGGAGTTGTCATTTGATGGTCATGAAGCTTGTGGATAAGGGGCTATTGAGTCAGGAACTTTAGAATATATTCTTTCAACATTGGCAGATCAGAGGCGTAATAATTCATCACAAGTTGAGTATATTTATCATGAGTGCATAATTTTTCACAAATTCTCTCCCTTCTAGCTTTTTTCTTCTTTTGTCATTGTTTTTTATTTATTCTGATAAGATATAGAATTTGGTGCACCCTCATTTCTGCTTTTGGCTTTTTGAGTGACTGTACATGTTGAGCAATGGCTTTTCTGCTTTCCATGGGCAAGCTAGACTGTGAGTAAAATAGTCTGAACATGGGATAGAGTGAGTGTTGATAATGCCAGGTCATGACAGGACAGCCATCTGTGTGAAATAAATCTCTCAGGGTGAGTAAATTTAATGCTGAAGATGGAACATAACTCAGTCGTGAGTTTTCTGGATTCCATTGACCACTTGAAGTCAGTGTGTAGATCGCAAAATAATCTCTCAACCCAGAATTCAAATGGCTGGCAAAAGTGTTCAACAGAATTATGTACATGATGGCAAGAATCGCCATTAATGTCCAATAGATGAGGATCATGTGAACCCAATCTAGTCACAAATCCCGTTTTGTGACCTCTCATGACTGAGCAGGAGTCCATCAGGCATGATTGAAGATTGATCCAAGGAATACTGTTACTATCCATAATATCACAAACAGCCTGGAAAATTGTTAATGAGTCACATTTTGTGATTTCAATTGAGGCAAAGTGTTCAATGACAATTTCCTTTTTGGGTGGACTAAAGTAGCTAATTAGGATCGAAAGTACTTTCTTGTTGTTGTTGGCAGTGGTGGCTTCATCAATATTTAACGAAAAAGGCTGGGTACGCATTGATTCAATAATTCCTGTTTAAAAAAAGTCAGAAACACCATATGTAAGCTTATAGGTAGCTGAGCATGGGGTGAGGGAAACACTAGAGAGGGCTTTTGGATCTTCTGCACATTCTTTCAAGAGTTCAACAAGTTTTGGAGCCAGTGTGAATGACAGGTTATTCTCTGCCATGAAGGAGAGTATCATGCTTTCCATATTTGCAGAGCGATCAACAAGGGGGATGAGTTTGGGGGCAGGAGGTGGATCAAGATCTTTAGCAGGATTGAGCTGTTTGGATGGTGGTGGTGGAGGTGGCTTACACAGGGGAAAAAGAGCAGGAGAAGCATTTTTCTGGGAAAACTGGGCCCCAAGGGTGTAATTAGATTGTGATCAACCTCACTGGCGTGTTTTCCAGATTTAAGGTGATCTATGAAAACGACCTTTACTGCCATAGTTAATTACATCAGTACAGTATTTGCACAAAACTTTACCTGGAATGTCCACTTTAACAATTGAATCACCAACACAAATTGTTACAATGTCACCTTTCTTAGATTTGATGGTTAAACTATCCTCTAACCACATGAATCTAATCTTGTTTTTGATTTTTGAATCTAACTCTTTTATTCTCACAACGTCCGATTTTGTCAGCTCCTTCATGATGAAATTATGAATGCTCTAGATATCTAGATGTAGATTTAGCACGGACTAGATATCTCTAGATTCTAGACTATATAAATATATAGATGGCTCAGGTCAGAAGCAATTGAAAACGGCGCTAATCCAGCGAGGCGAAGACTGAAGAGGCTAAACAAAGGCTTAAAGACCCACGCTAACATTGCAGTTTCCAGCAGTTTCGGCAATGATAATGACGGAAGCGTCGTGAAATTCGACTATCGAATACGGCTTGGGTCGACCGCTGCATCATATTGTCAATAGATGGAGGAAAAATTCCACGAGCAAGGCAATCGCAGAAAAGAAGGAAAAAGAGCAAGGAGGAGTGAAAATCACAAATTTCCGCAGATCAGCGGAAGATTATGATCACTGATATTTGTGTCGGATAAGGACCAAGTTATATTCACTACATATTTTTTTTCTTAGCTTTTTTGCTAGCCCAATTCAAAAATGGTTTATACTGGATAAAAGATTTGTTCAAATTTACAAGAACACACATAAAATTTTTTTCAAAAGAAATTTTGTGTCTATAAAATGTTAACCCCAATTTTGTTTCATGGACAAGCACAAAATGTAGTATCCTATTCTATCATAGGAAACAAATATTTCTGAGTAATTCAAGGAAGCAACATTCGGCAAAAAGCATTTGCTTACCAGTAATGGTCTGCAAAAGCATCATAAAACTTTCTGCACACTCTGGAACACGGACCTCGTCAAGATCTGATATATCCTTGTACTGTGATTCCCAGCATGTAGGAGAATTCAGCATTTGCTCAATTTTCTGCATTGCAACTGAGAGAGGGAAAGAAAAAAATACTAGTTGTGATGTAATCCTTAAATTTTAAGAAAACCAACTCATTAAGAATTTTTTTGGGCAGGGACACTGATTTTTTTTTATTATAACAATCAAGAAAATTAATAAGGTTTAAAGAACCATGGAAACATAAGATGATTACCAAGGACATGAAAAAAAGGTTGGTTTTTGGGGGGTTTTTTTTTTGAAGCTGCACTTGGCAGAGTCATGTTCATAAGCCATCATTTAGTGCAAACCAACTGAAAAAAAGGGTTTAAGGAAAAAATTATTAAGCCAAGCTGCATAACAAAAAGTAATGAAACAAAAAAAACCCCCCAAAAAACAATAATAGATCACAAGCTTACACTTTTTCTCTATAATAAGCCATTTGGTGAGTGCTTCTGGCAAACACAGCACATCCAGGCAGCCTGGTAAGATTGGTGGGTAGAAGTAGGTGTTGCGCAGCTCAGAATCAAAGAGCAGCACTTCATCTATCAGGTGGGAGAAGTTGGCCTCCTCATAAGCCTGCTCAGGCAGGTCATGGATTATCTTTTCCATCACTATAATCACAAGGCCTCGGGTGAGCTCAGTCTGTGTGTTCAATAGACAGAGACCAGTGTATGTCATATCACATTTAAAAGAGCCTCTCAGCTATGAAAATATCAAAAAGCAGGAAGCGGGTCTTAAATTAAGAATGCAGATTTAAATGAAATCAAATGCAGATTGCTCAAAATGACGATGTCATTTGAACCACTTAAGCTCTATTTTTAAGAAAACTACCTCTCAACTTAGTTAGCATTATTTAATAATAAAAAAATTGATACAACTGTATCTCAACTAGTGCTAGTGTAAAACTGATTATGATAACTTATAATCCTTATCAGACTCACCCGTGCAGAAATATTACTCTTCTTTGCTTCGTCCAGGATGGGTTGGATATTTCGATCAAGAAAATCTCCGTGATCTCTGATCCAGCTCAGAACTTGTGTGAGATACCACTCGGGCTGGAGGTAAATTTATTTTGAATGATTCTTCATTTTATTCTTTACATATGGGTTTAAAAAAAAGAATATATATATATAATAAAGCTTTATCTCCTTACAGTATTTGAGGTACAATGTTTTGTACCTCAAATAACCCTTATCCAGTTGAGTAGTGAATCAAACATCTTTCAATGCCACCCATTTTAAGAAAGAAAAAAAATCTCTTCTCAAAACAAAACTGTCTTTTTGGGTCAGAAAAAAAGCATTTTATTCAGCATGTGTTTGCATATAATAAAAACATACTTTATTTTAAAGCTCATAAAAGAAACGCAAAATATGGGGCTTAATTATACTCAAATTCATATTTCACTTTCGATTTGATACAAAAATAATTATTCAGGCTCTAAACATAAGCGGAAAGGTTAATAACCATTCAAATAGTTTACAAATTTATTACACAAACACATAAATATTACTATAACATCTGTGATTAATTATCAAAAAGTCTGTAGTAAAAAGCCAAAAAAATCTTTAAAAAGTCTCTTGCCTTGTCTAAGCTGTTTGTCTGCTTTTGACCATAGAAATGATATCTGAACCTTTTGCGTAAAGGTTTTAGCATCAGTTCCAATGGAAGGAGAAGAGGCTTGATGCCTCCCACTTTTTGCAGCAGTGGATTCACTCCAGCACTTTCCAGACCTATACTGTCACTTGATTACAAGTTAAAGATATGGCTGGGTAGATTACGTTCAAAGTAAAAAACAAAGTCTGCGAGTATATTTTTCTACATAGCTAATTCAGTTTTAAACAGAGAGGGAAAAAAATGATGAATTGCATAATAAAAAAGAAAATGATTCTGAATCTTAAATTCTCGTATTTACTTATGAGCAAGTAAATCTATGCAGTCTATTTAGGTAGCAGAAAATAAGTCACGATAACCTTAAATAAATCCTGCCATGTAAAGTTTGACAACATGGACAAGGATACGGCAGCTGTAGGCTCAGGAGTTTCTTGAATAGTTTTCTCATTCTTTCTTTCAGCTCTGTTACGTTTGTCACAGGTACTGCCTTCAGAGTTGTCACAACTAGGGGCCATCGTAAAGCTTTCAGGACTTCTTCAAATTCTCTGATTAAATTAAATGATTAAAAAAAAAAATAATGAAAAGTAAACGAAAATTCAACCAGTATTTCATTTTCTTACACAAATGCATTAAACAGTAACCCTATAATCTTACTCAACTTTTATTCGAATAAATCTTTCCTGCACTTTTAGAGCACTGTACGTAATAATTATACAATAATAGCAAGTAAAATTAACAACTGAAGTGTGTAATCGCACAGAGTAATGAAATGCGATATATTATAATTACAATTAATAATAACAGATGCACATCTTAAGATCTTAAACTTACTAAGTTAAAGAAAGTTCAAACATTGCCTTACACTGCAATCCTGTCCTTGAGAATCTTGTTCCAGAATAATATAGTTTCTTTCAGGAAACCAAGCAATCTTTTACAGGATGAGGAATGTAGCTTAGTGTGTAAGTCTGTCAATTCATTAAAGCTGTCGACGGCAGAGCTAAGAGACTCAGTCAGCAAGGAGGCTTGTATGTGAGAACTGAATTAAATAAGATAAAAATCATCATTTTTTTTCACTTAAACAAACTATATCTTAGAACTTGAATAGATTTAGATCAGCAGAGGCTCTATGCAAAACAAATGCTAAAGGAGTAAAACAGTCCATAATTGTCTTCAATTATTTTTATAAGTAAGATTTATCTTAGAGGAAGTTTGGGCTACGAAACCGATTCAGTTTAAGGTTTAAGAATGGACTGAATTTGTCTAGAGAACCCTACAGGATTTGAAAAAAAAAAAAACCCACCATCAATATGTAATGTTTGGTAATAAAATTAAAAATGGGATGGTTAAAATCACTGACAAAAAAAAAACCCAACTCAGACCAGCGTCATTATTTCAAAGTCTTTGGAATAAAAGTCTTCAAACTAAATAAAATGAGAGACAGAAGTACAAAAAAAAACCTCTAATTTTTATAGCTGTACAAGATCACTAACTTCAGTGTTTGCCTAAACTAACTCAGAAGTCAATCAACATCTGAGATAAGATAAAGACAGACAGCATACATCACAATAAAGATTAGTTATTGTATGCTGGCACGACTCCTTTCTCCTGTAGTCCAGTAACAAGTCATGACTGAGCCACACTAGACTCTTGCTCTATCTCCCTAATCCCTATCGACTGCAATCTCTTGCTTGTAAGGCCGGTACAGCTCCAGGACAAAATATTTGCCTGGCGTGTTCATTGAGACGTACGATAAAAATAAGGGGAGTGCACTGCACCATAGCGCCACAGCAATTTTATTATAAAGAAAAATTGTGCCAAGGAATAAAACAGAGCCCGCACGACTGTCAAAACTTGCTGCCAGAAAGTCTTGTGCTAAGGAAAATTTGATTGGCTTACTACATCAACACTAAATTGTGATGTTATCCTCAGTATTCTTCCTTACACACCGAATGGCACTGATTTGTAGGCCCTATTGTTGCATTGTGCTGAACATTACCAAATAATTTTATCCAACTCCTTCAATTTTTTGTTGCAGGAATGGTTTAATAAACTTTTGAAACTTTTGTAATTGTTGTTATGGATGTTGATAGGAACTGCTCGGAAAATAAATCATTACTTTATCTTTAAATGTTTAATGACTATTATTATTGAAAAGAAGTGGCATCACACTTTCATCTGACTTACATACTATTACGTAGTTTAATAAGGCAAATATTTGGTAAAATTAATCAATTTTCGAAATAACCAAGAAATCAAATTTTCCGGATCCAAATTACTTGGACATGACTGTGTTAACTATGCACCTGATATCTTCAATCTTTGCTACTGTGCTCAGATAGTGAGCATATTTTTCCACCTCATGTATTCTTTCAACCAAGGCTGTGAATTCTCCAACCATTGGCTTGATGCTGTGGTTATGGTCAGATATGTCATGGCAGAGACTGTCAACTATTCCTTCCAATTTGTTGATTTGCTTGGATATATTTTCAGCTATGCTGACAGCTCTGTCAATTTCAGATGGAATTTCAGTCCCCACTTTGGAAATCTGGAATATCAAAAACATAGAAAGTGTTGCATATAATATTCCAAAGAGCTAAGTCTGTATTGTGATCATTAGATCTTATGATATCAGACAATCAATGTTATTTTTTACTAAAATCAACCCTTTTCCAGTCTATTTCAAATACAAAACTACATATATATCTTATTAAAAAGGCAAGCTTAAAAACAGCAGTCTTTGCTTCATGAAGACATTGTGCGTTTGAGGGTCCTTATCATTTCAGGTTCAGCCGATATTGATAGAAATAATTACCAACACTCTGCAATATGTAATAAAATATTGTGCTTACTATGTATACTTCTGTTTTGTCACAAATAAAGAGTTTTTAAAAAATTGAAAGTTAGAATATGAGTTGGTATTTTTTTGTTTGTGTTTTTGTTGGCTTTTTTCATTTTTTGTTGTTGTTTGGTTGTTTTTTGTTTTGTTTTTTTATTGCTTACTGGACAGAATCCACTTTTTAACTTTCTTTCTAATTTAAAGGAAATGGGCTAAAAGGTGCACATATATTCATCCCTAATGGGGCCATAAAATCAGATAAAACATTTTTTCTACATAGAAAATAACATGAAGTGAAAGTACACCTTTTTACAGATTCATTTCCTGTAAAAACTAAAGCAAACAAAAAACTAAAAAAAAAAAAACCCAGCGGATTATTTTCCTCTATCAAAGAGAAAAAAAATCTCCCAAATTAACAAGCTTGATTTAAAAATTATTAATCTGCAACAGATTTAGAGACAGAGAAAAGAGCTGCATGTATTGGAATTAGAAAAACTATTACTATTCGAGTGATACACAATGTGTTTGAACTGATGAAACACTCAGAAAGATAGATAGAGGATATGAGGATGGAAGGAAAGTGTGTTGAAGAAACACAGGTTGAATGCTAGAATTAGAAAGAGAAAAAGAGAGAAAATGAGGAGAAGAGATCATATTTGCTAGGAGATGGAATGAAAACCAGCCATTGCAACTACACTACAGCCACAAAAGTCATATAAAAAAAGCAAACTAAATATGAAAGAATAATGTATAATTATGAGATAACAAAAACAAAAACAAAATAAAAAAAAACCCTAAAAGCCTGAAAAAATTCAATAGCAATAATCAATACATAAAAAAATTAACATCTGATAACGAATTTGAACCCCATTTTTTGTCACAAATTAATTAGTAATGAGATATATAGCATATATTGTAAATTCTGGATTTGTTAACTCTATCACTACAAAGAAAGTCACTTATCTAAAATCCGGTGATTTTGTTTCTTAAAAAAAAAAAAATTGGACTGATAGTGATACTCTCCTTTATAAGTCTCTACATATAAGTAATCAAATCTGAATGCTTTATATCACCACTCCAGGAAAAGATGAATATGAAATTTCACCTTTTCCTCCAGAGATTCGACTTTAAGCTTGTACTCATCGCGCAAATTGTTAAGCCGATCAAGAGATTTTATAGTTTCAAAATTCTTATTGATAAAATCAACCAGTATATCTTCATTCGTGGAAGCTGCCATTTTGGAAAGTCTGCATTGAATGCGTGTTAAAAACAAAGATCTTCTGGGTAAAGAACAAACAAAGGAATATTTTAAAGTTTTAATTTTGAGAAAAACTCACTATAAAATGCACTCATAAATTATAATCAAAATTTAAGGAACATTAGGTACACATTTCAGATGTAACCTTTTCACTCATGCTCTAATCTCTTATTTTTGTTCTGTAAAAAATTTTACGAACGCTTCCATTGCTCTCAAAGTTTTTAATCTTCGGAGATATACTTCTTTTGTCACGAAAATAAATACTCTATGCAGAGCAAAGAATCGTTTTGAAAAATAAGTATTGGATTTATCCGAACAAACGGATACATATCGGTACTCAATAATTTCAAAGATCTACATCTACGATGCAGTTGTTTGTTCGCCACATTTTGGCACATTGGTCACACCCACAGAACAGCAAACTGTTACCACACCTATCTCCCCATGTTTACCTAATAATATGATGTTATAAGTTCATCAATCTTATTGTTTCAGAAAGTTAGATGAATATATCTGTGGTTGTTTAAGTTGCGTTGATTGCTTTTGACAATCGTTGTGTGACACTAATCGAGTCCTATGAGTTTTGTGTTTAATTAGAATTTCTGGTTTAACAACAACAGTAACTTGATAATAGAAGCAACATATCCATAACGGGTATTTCAAACTGTTATCAAATTAAGCTTCACATTACCTGCTGAATGCAAATATTCATAACTAAAAATAAGCTGCCATCAAATTTGTTTTGAATCCCTACTCAGCCAGCACCTTTTACTAAAGATATTTAAAGGGTGATACGGATAATAAGGTATCTTGTTTTATTCAGCAAACAAAGCGGTTGTGCTCTATTTGAACACAAAATATCTGGATTTTATAGAAATCCTCACTGAAAAAATAGGGTAAGCTACTGTGTCTAAAGTCGGTTCATCTGAAAAATTGGTCATGAAATTGGAATTTCAACTTAGTTATTTCTTTCCCTTTATTATTATATTATGCTGGCAGTATAAGTATCGATAGTTTAATGGGAGCATAAATGAAGAAGAAGATAAGGTAAGACAGATAGGACTTATTGGATTATTGGCACATTAGTACATTTCAGATGGTTGAAAATATTTAAGATTTCCCGCTCATTTTCAGTAAGGAAAAAACTGATGGAGAAGTACTGCAACGTTTTTTTTTTTTTTTTTTTTTTTTTTTTTTTTTTTTTTCCGCGGGCTCGGCTGATTTGGATTCCAGTAATCAAAAAAAAGGCCTAACTTTCCAAAAGCAAAGAAGTAGCAGTAGAGTTTGACCCTCTTATATTTTCACAGAGGTTTGCGCATTAGAGATATCCCATAACAATGTACAGCTTCTTATGTTTGCGTGTAGAATGAAGGTTTTATTTAATCTAGACTCATGAGTTTCAGTATTACATTCTAGTTTTTCCAGGCCTAATAATGCACTACTGTCTTTCTAGATTAGATTAGCTCTGTGCAAAGTGCTGGCAATATGCGAACTGTGTAGGTAATAGAACAAGACCTAGATAGAGAGCAGGTCTAGTTGTTTCGATTATGTGTATAATGGTACTCTATCTAATATCGCACAAAAGCAGTAAACGTTAATTTCCCACCATTTTAAATGTGATTGGTTGTTGTTGATTTCTGAACAGGATCAATTTTTTCCAGGATGTGTCTTCCCTTTTTCTTATAAAAGCCTGAAAACACTAACGTTGATAACTGACCCTTAACAAAAATCTCTTTACTGGTTTGCTGTTAAGGAACTTGATCGCATGCGATTCGGACTGCAAAATTTTTACATTTCGAATATTACCTTTGGATCGGATATTAATCCGGTTCATATGATTACTTGAATTCGACGTCGAGGCATAGAGAAAACGAGGGAGTCTGGGCTTTTCTGACTAAAGTCTGAGGCCTCTAGACCGAGTGATTCATTCACCAACAAAACGAAGTAAGAACAAAGAAACCTGCATTGCTTACTTGGCTAATCGGTACGATATTGGGCTAGATCTAGATATTTAGAACTAGAGTCATGGACGTGCGTTATTGACCCAGTTCACCAGCTCTTTTTCGGGCAGGGTAGATCTGTACGTCTTGATGATTGATCTAAATTCTAATCTAGATCTAGATCTAGATCTAGATATCTAGATTCCAGATCTTGACGTACGTCTTTCGCTACTAGATCTAGATCTAGATTCCATGAGATTGTTTGCGGTTCAGTGTGGTAATTAATTGTTTGTCAAATTCTAGGACTACTCGAACACTCTAAAGAATGTTCAAAAGCTCACAAGTATTCTCATACATTATCTTGATCTCTCTCAAAACTATTAGGCCTACGATTAGATCTAGTCCATGACAGATGTACTGTAGCCAGTAAAGTTGCATTTATTGGCCCAACTCACTGTAAGCTTGAACATTTTATTTTTCTTAATGAATTTGATACACTGAAATGAATATGGGTAATACAGCATTGTGGCAGTCCCAGTTGGATGTAAACAAATCATGCTACAAATGGCCAGATTGTTGTAAACTGCTTATTAAAAATAGCCAAAACAAGTTCAATGTTTTG
Organism: Elysia crispata; assembly: GCA_033675545.1. Taxonomy (NCBI): domain Eukaryota; kingdom Metazoa; phylum Mollusca; class Gastropoda; family Plakobranchidae; genus Elysia; species Elysia crispata. Next base: position 458,337 of record JAWDGP010001678.1, on the reverse strand, counting down.
TACAGAAATGCCTCTACTGAAGAAGATGCCCTCAGATTTTTGCAAGATCTATAATAATTTTATTAGATCAGTGCCTTCATTTTAATATGCAGTGAAAATCTGGCGAGATAATTGTATCTACCATGATCACACTGACAACATAGAACCAGTCTACAATGCAACACATGAAAGTTTTATTCGTCACAAATGAATACTTTTCAAAATATAAGTGTTATTGTGTTGCACCATTTCCATATGTTTGTTTCAGTTCTGTATACCAACCTGTACGTTTTTGCATACTAATTTAATTAGTTCTCCTTGACTAAAGTTAAGATCAGCAGACGTGATTTCACTCACTATATTTCATTTGGATTGTTCTATTCTATGTTTCGTTTTAATTTCGGCATTTTAACTATGTATTTTACTAATAACGTGATTTTAAATGTTATGGCTTCGTAAGCAGCCTGGAATCGGAGCTAAGTATTTATACCAGTACCTTGCTCACTATTTATTCTTAACCTCGAACCCATCTGCTCCACTTATTCTTGACCCTGGCAGCTAGCCTCTACCCACTGCAGTACCAGTACATGTGCAGGATTACGGGAGTGGGGGCACTGCTTTCCATTTCTGATAGTGAAGACAGATCTAGATGAGCCTCAGTAATGTAGGAATTGTAGTTGAATCCAGTTTTAGTGCAGCACAAAATGCTTACATCTTGAAAAGTATTTATTTGCACTGAATAAAACCTTCATTTTTGTGTTCATCAAGAAAAATACAATTTTAAAGCTTAAGGTGAATTGGGCCGTTTTCTGCAAATTTATCCTGTGGTCTTTAGACCAATATAGATTGATGACCAATTGCCTTCACGAAAAAAAATTCAAACTTTACAAAGTAGTGCAATCACTAATAGGCCCAAAGAAAACTCAGTGCCATGGAGTAAAGCCTTGAGGAGTAACTTAAACAAGGACTTGGCTTAGAATTAAAGAGACGTTTACAGATGTTTGTTGGGTATGATTACAAATTATTACTATTTCAGATAAGCTTGAGTTAAAAGATTAGCTTTCTAGAATAAGTGTTCTAAATTTTTTGTCCATTCCAAATAAATTTAAGACAGATTAATCAAATATGAAGGTTCACCTCATAATTTAACATAAATCTTTAAATGCATTTGACTAAAACAGAAACATTTTCAAAGGAGGAAAGATAATGAGCAATGCACAAGCTATTCATGGCCTTTGATCTTGAAAATCAAGACCTTGCGAAAAGTATTGTTATGAAAATCCATTAACTCATTCTACATACATATCAATAGGCCTCACTTAGTGAACAGAGTTTCTTCTGCATTATTGCAGATTTCTGACTCACTCACTCTAAGCTTTAAAATTGTATTTTTCTTAATGAATTTGATATGCTGAACACGAATATGAAGGTCTTATTCGTCGCAAATCAATATATATATATAAAGATATAAACATTTTTGTTTTGCTCTAAAATCCCATTAAACTACAAGATTCAATTTTGTTGGGAAACTTTCAATCGTGAAGCCTGATGTGAGGTGGGCCGATATCTGTATTTTACCCTTTCTTCAATTATCTGTTATTCTCTTGCAAACAGCTAAAAGAGTGAATCCTCTGATCATTCACTTCGTGCCTAAAAATAGTTTTGAAAATCTAAATGTGCAAATCATTTTGCATTAGATCTTGAAAATCTGTGCTGTGTGAGACAATTTGACAACCTTTAGGCACAAAATCATTTTCCTAATCCTAATATACGGCTTGACATATATATATATATATATATATATATATATATATATGTATATATATATTCCAGCTAGATTTCTGTCTAGATCTATAAAATTTAGTCCTAAATAAAGCTCAAAATGTGCCTTATCTATTTTGATACTGTAAACTGTTTGCATAGCGCACTTTTTTTTCCTACAACCTGGTCTATCATTCTACTACCAGCAGCAGTGACTATTCATCGTTTCAGCTTAGTTCATCATTGCTAGGTGATGTAAACACATTTTGATTAGTATAAAAAAAAAATAATTTTTAGAATTTTCAAAATTATCAACAAATAGAAAACATAAAATTGAAAATAGACTTATGATATCCAAGATAAATAATATATATTTTGAAAATATAAGCTTAAAATTAATATATCTTAATAACAAAGTAAACCAAATGTTCTGAGGTGCCTCTACGACTATTCAGAGCATACTGGCACTCTGGCGCATTCTGCGGCTAAGTTGTGCCTTGGGTTTTAAGTGCTGTTGTATTCAGTTGCTTAGATTGGTTAACAAAAGTAGTGACAGAATCATTATAGTAGAAGAATGGCCCTAGATGTCTCCAGAGAAGAGGTGGTGGTCCTTGAGTATAGGTGTAGAAGGCTTGCGGTCCTGTCCAGTGTACAGAGCAGGTTTGCCCATAAATAAATCACACCACAATCTTGCTGATTGTGGACTTCCATCCCAACAGCTATGAGATCAAACTTGCCAGATTGGTAAAGGCAAACCTTATCATTCTAACAGCAAAAGTCAACAAATTATACCACTGTGCCTTAAACTGTTGCTGCACGTTTTTTCAATTGCTGTAATTGAACATTTTAGTATATGGTTTTAAGTAACAAAATTATTGTTTCAAAGCTTCCTATTACACACCCAAAACAAATTTGACTCTTTTGTACATGGATCCTAAAAAAAAAAAACTAACTGGCATCTTGTTCATCCTCAGACAAGATCTAATAAAGGCTATTCAGTGGAATATTTTTATGATTTTTAGGGTAAAAAATTTCCAACCATGACTCTCTGACCAAATTAATAATCAGTGCCTTTCTGTCTTAATATGACCAAATGCCAAGGCTGTTTTGTCGGAAAGTTCATCAATTACAGTTAAAAGGGCTCGTTTTTCACTGTACAATGTATGTAAATTTTCTTTCCTTATATCTATATATCTATGACTATATTGAACCAATCGGGATAGTCTCTTTAAGTTAACAATGAGATACTTGTACACACTTGCTAATTTTCATCTCTAAACAGGGATATATCATGTCTGGCATTGCACTAGGTCGTCTTGCAGAGGAAAGAAAAGCATGGAGGAAAGATCATCCCTTTGTAAGTTTTTTTTTTTATTTTATGAATTTGTTAAAATAAATTAATATAAGAAATACCTGAAAGTATCCATCATCTTATAATTTGTAAACAAACAATAAAACAGCAGAAAAATTGTTTATGAGGAGCAGCTTTTCAATTGACTTTCTAAAGGTAGAAAAACAATAGATTTTAAAACAATTCCTCATATTTGCCTCATTTTTATGTATGAGCAATTCTCAGGAGGTCAACCTTAAAGCGTTACATTAGACCTGGAATTTATGTTGTCTCTCTTTGTCTCAAAATTGTTCATTAGCATAGAGAAAGGTATAAATTTATTGAAAAAAAAAGATTTGGAGATACTTTTTTAAAAATATTTTTGTGTGGTGGTTGGTTTTCATCACCATAGAATGATCTTCCAGACGTTACTAAAACACAAAAAGATTGAAATTTAACTGCCTTTGAAGTAAAAGATTCTTACCCTTAATACCTAGAGTGGAAAAATAGATGTTATTATTATACATTAAAGAATGATAGTTGAAAAGAAAGATTCATAATTTATGCTAGTATATGGATTCAGTTTGTGTCATTGTAACATCCTGAAAAACCTCATCCAGAATTTTTTTGTGAGCAGATTTTAAAATTAAGCTGACTGCATTTGATTCCTAGTCAAGAGTTACAGTCTAGCCGTTGACTGTGTTGATTAGGGTTCTAAAAATTAATCAATGAGCATTTTGTCTTTCCGGATGTTACAGTGACACAATTTTTCTGTCATTCTGGAAGATTGTAAAGAACTTTTTAGTGCACAAATTGTAGCAAATAATTATCAAACTTAAGGGCATGCGCTGATCAGTTAACCTAACTTAGGATTGAAGAACAGTTGAAGATGATCACAAAAATAGTCTTATATACTGGTTTTCATCAATACAGATTGATCTTCCAACCTTACTGACATAAAAACGATTGAAGTTTAGCTACCTTATAAGCAAAACAAATCATTCCAGTATTACTTTAAGGGAGAATATAGATGTTATCAGTTATTAAAATATGATAATTGAATAGCAACACTCATAGTTAATGGTGTAATGAATTTAAATTTTTATCATTGTAACATCAGGAAGAACTTGTTCCAGAATTTAGTGTTTGGAGCTTTTTAAATTATTTAAGTTCTATGTAAGTTTGCTGCATTTTGATTCCTCACCAAGAGCTAGAGTCTAATGGATCTACAGTGATGATAAGGAATATAGAAATAATAAGTACACATTTTGTTTTTCCTGTTATTACAGTGACATTATATCTGTCTTTGTAATGTTGGAGAGAACTTGTTCCAGAATTTTGTGTCTGCAGCTTTTAAGAAGATCAGACTTCACTGTAAACTGCCTCCATTGTTGGTTCCTCATCAAGAGCTAAAGTCTAGAGTGTCTACAATGATGATAAAGATTCAACAAACTAATCAGTGAACATTTTGTTCTTCCAGATGTTACGTCAACATAATTTTTTGTCATTGTAACACCAAGAAATTCGTAAAGAGCGTAGCTCTACATTAGTTCGCAAGCCGTTGTAAATAATAATCAACCTGTTACTAATTTAAAAACTTTTCCCACCCTAGAATTGAGAGATAGTTGAAATTAGACTTTTAAAACCCATGAGAAACGGTAATATTGGACCTATTTGTGTCATCATCACGTTGGAAGAACCATGTTAATGCCCATTCTTGAGTATTCACTGTTCAACATGCTTCGATTTATCTAAATAATATAATGATTTAATCTTTTGAAACAAGTACTTCAAACAAAAGCGTCTAAGGCGCCTGTTCAGATTAATTTGAGGGCTTTAAATGCTTTTAGACGTTATGGTCAGACACTTTTTTTTGGACGTTGTCCTACAATGGCAATGACGGAAATGGAAATGAATGGCCTCTTTGACTACTGAGACCAGTGTAGAATAAAAAAGGTTTTACGGGAAGAAAGAGATCATTTCAGGTAAACTTGACAAAAATGGTTTAGTGCAGAAATTGAAAGTAAACAATGAAACAAAGTATATTCTGGACGTTATAGTATGACATGAAACGACCTAGGTTGTTTTCAGAGGCCCAATCAGATTTAAGACTTTGCATTCACCCTGTTTATTGTGGGGAAGTGAATTCTATTTTTAGCACTCTTCTCTTTACAAGCATCTAGCAAGCTAGCTAAGCTTTTATAACAGCTGATCTGCTCTGTTTAAAATAGGCCTCTGAATTACATAGAGCAGAACGTCCAGAAGCACATGTTAGAGATTAAATTCAAAAGGAATTATGCTCTCTGTTTAAAGTGAAAAGCTACTGTATGACGAAAAAATTTGAAAAAAAAATATGGGTTTTACGCACATGGTTGACCACTTTGTAAAAACAACTAAAAAACACCAGTATTTTATGTAATGTTTTTATTGTCCAAATGGTAACTGATTCAATACAAAACTGAACAGAATTAAATTATGTGGTTTTAAAGGTACACCAAACTATACCAGCTAACTCCTGAAAATGTGCTTGGAAGAATACATCATTATTTTTATTAAAATCTTTCTGAAATAGGAAAAAAAACATGCATGAAATCATCATAGTAGACTACTATTGATCTTTTGAGAATTGCTCATGTAACTACATGTGCTCACATGTAAGAAATCTTGAAAAAATATGAAAGTTTTCCAATGGCAATAGTGATTAGTTATGGTGAGTGCTAAAATGCCTTTGTCTGTAAATGTCTTTACACTAAGCATTATTAACAACTTCTTCCAGTGTGAAAAAATTGACATTGATCTTTTGTATTATGGAAAAGATATTTGACAGAGCACCCTGGTCTCTATAGATCAAATAATCATAGACATGTAAGGTCAGTTATCTGCAGAATTGACTATTTGGAAATGTTCATAAGGAACTTACGATGTACAACTTTCACATTATGAAACATCCTTATATGGCTTTCAAGCTTCGAATTAGAAAAATTTGTGGTGTTGAGAACACATCAATAAAATTTTTAAAAAGGATTGAAGGAGTCCCTTCAGGTTTGGATTATAATTATTTGTTAATCGTGTCTATAGATTTAACTTAATCTTTTGGTATTTCGATTGATTTAGGGCTTTGTCGCAAAACCCACCAAAAATCCAGACAACACACTCAACCTTTTGCACTGGGAGTGCAAAATACCGGGGAAAAAAGGTGTAAGTATACATCTATCTTTAAGTATACCTGGATTTCATGAATTACTGGTGGTCGTTTGAATCAGCTCATGCATGATGTCTTTACTGTCCCGTATTAATTGTTGCTGGGTGGTGCTTTGTTTTAGCTCTTTCTTTTTTTTAATATTTTATTTTAAACTGAGAGTAATCTTATTTTTTATAACATAATTAACACTGAGTTTGAATATACCAAACGTTGCAATTTTGCAAATTTCATTGGAGATTCTTAAAATGGAAGAGATTTGTTCTCATTAAAAAGAGATGATGCAATCTATCACAAGAGCTTGAAGAATATATGTAAGGAAGTTATCATTTTAAAGTCTTTATATTGTGAAAAAAAAGCAAAGAAAAAAAGGGGTTTATTGTGTGTGTGATTTGACCTAGACCTCCAAGGATACATAGAAGATTTTAAAAAATCCAATTTACACTACTACTTTGATTTACATTGTACTGATCACAGTGATTGGGTTGTATTTGTGATGGTGAAGTTTCAAACAATACAATGATATATTAAGAAATATTTAGACTAATATTTGTTTTCTTTCTAGTAAATTTCATTATGATGTATTCAAATTCATTTGCATAATGTTTAGGATTTAATAATTTTTTTTTTAATTTGTTTTTGAATTGTTCAATTTGAAAAGTCCTTTATTAACATCAGCCTTGATGAAATTTAAATTATATTGTCCTGCTATTTTATGTGTTGAATGTGGTGTTCACTGTAACCAATTTCTGAGTATGGAAATCTTTTGTGAAGTTTACTCTCCATAGACTTGTCATTTTGAGCCCAAAGTTTGAAAACTTCATTTTTATGGATTCATCCTAATATTTAAGTTTTAAATACATGTTCTTTTCAGACACCATGGGAGGGTGGTTTGTATGTATTGAAGATGCTTTTCAGAGATGATTATCCAAGTTCACCTCCAAAATGTAAGTTTTGTATTTATTTTTACTATAGATATTCTCACATCTCTGATACTTGTGTCAATTTTTTTTTTGTCATACATATATTGTCTCGAATATTTGTTACTTCATGCTCCAGTCAAAGATTTGATAAATTTTGCATTTGTAAATGTGCTAGTTAACTCTCTTACCACTGAGATTTTGTGCTCTTGCTATTCTTTCAACTGAGGTTGTTTTTATTTAGGCCTTTTAGAAAAATAAACTATTTTTAAAAAAAGGTATATAGCAAACGTGCTAAACTAAAGATACATTTACTTTATCTTCAGATCTGTTAGTTGCAAATTTATTTATTCAGCTATCTTGAATCCTTGTTTTTTTTTTTTTTATGTTATATAGAAAGGGTTCAAATCTGATATTTCATAAAAGTTTTTGAAGCCATTAAAAGATGCAGCAAATATAAAAACTCTGATCATTAACTGAAAATTCTTCTTGACTCAAAACAATGAAACAATGTTTATTTGAGGCCAAAATGGTGCTGTTAGATCAAATCTAAACTAAGATATCAATCTAATGTCACAGATTTCACCAATTCAGGGTTGACTTTGGTTTCTGCAACATGTTCTAAGTTGTTTTGTTGAAAAAAAATGTGATTAGAGAAATACTGATGAAGAAATTGTTAAGAAACAAAATATTAAGGCAGCAAGTTGTTTGTGTTGTTACTTTCGTAGTTACATAGCACTAAACTGAAATACACAAGGGTTGTGGGTGCTGTCCACAGGGAATTTTAAATAAGGCAAATCGGATGAGTTAATAAATGGGGAAAACTTGATCATTAATTAGAGGAATTCATAACTTCAGAAAGCACACACAAAAGATTAAAAAATGATGTAAGATAAATTTGAGAATAGAGTCAAACCTATCAATCCAGTATAAACCCCACACTTAAGGGAAAGTATTTTGTTCGATCAACCAAAGGAAGATCTATGCTTGGTTAATTGCCATTTGGAATGGGATTGCTTGGAATCATCTGAATATGTTCTAACTGCTTGACTTTGATGCTGCTATTAGAAGTACTGAATGGGATGAGTGATTGCTTCTGAAAGATGTCTTATTGCTTGGGGAAAACAAACATTCAGTAAATTCACACTCATCAATTGGTAAATATTTACTGTATTAAAGCAGTTGATTTCAAGATTGACAATTAGTTAACATTTTACAAGGAATTTGAATAATTAGAGGTTTGCTTCAGTGTATTTTTAATTTTGTGTCATTTAATTGAGAAGAATATCAACTTTGTTTTACTCTTTTCAGGCAAATTTGAACCACCACTTTTTCATCCAAATGTTTACCCTTCTGGAACAGTTTGTCTATCATTATTAGATGAGGAAAAAGATTGGAGACCTGCTGTCACAATTAAACAGGTAATTGAAAGATTGTGTCTCTTAAAATATATAAAGCAAGAAGTTGGCTAATATGTAATAACTTTGTGCATGAAGCAAGCTTTGCCTTAGTCACTAGGACTACTATCCAATTTAACAACTATGTTTGTCTGTGGCACTGTTTTAATTGTTGGCGTTTGCGTGACTTTGCACTGATGGCGATGATGCAAGTCACGCACATGTGCAGGATAAGCCTCCTATTTTTATACAATGTGATGAACATGGCCTACTAAAGCCTGGTGCGTTGATATAGGCCTAGGGGCCTACTTGGTGGGCATGCAGAATAAAAAAGAACTAATGTGTATATATATATATATATATATATATATATATATATATATATATATATATATATATATATTATGTTTTTAAATGATACAAATATCATCCCTTGACTTTGATCATTTTTTTTATATATATATAATTTAGATTCTGCTTGGGATCCAAGAACTACTCAATGAACCGAACATCAAAGACCCAGCCCAAGCAGAAGCCTACACAATCTACTGGTAAGGTGTAGTTATACAAAGAGTATTGAAATGGAATTTATCAGATCTTCTTTAGAAAAGACACTTTTATGAAACTCTTTACACTTAAAAATATGCCTTTGTAATTTTTTTTTTACCAAAATTGTCATGGTTTAGGGCAGGTAAGTCGCCTTATATATTTCAATTAACTAAAAAGAAAAGAAAGGGGTTATTGCTATACAGACAGTGCAAAATTATGTGAACATTCTTTTTTAAGCATCAATAGGAATTTAAGCCTTTTCCACTGAAAGAAAAGCCTCATTTTTTACTTCAAATTAATTTTCTCCAACTAAAAATCCAGGAAGTTCTTGAACTTATTCAGCAGCAAAACTGCAATAACATTGGTCTAGATTAGAGAGACTGAGTTGTTTATCTATATAGTTTATATACTGATAGATTTAGAATCATGATATGGTTTAAAGGCAGGAAATTCATCAAATTCCAACTTTTAAAATTTAAAGTTTTAACCCTGAGATACTTTAATCTGAGCGAGATTTATCAGTATCAGTATCACTTATGGTAATGGAAAAAAATTAAAATTACTATCAAACCTAATAAAATGCCCTAAGGACAAAACTGGTAAGAGTGGGTTTTACTTCATGAAGGAGCTCATGTTTCAGAGCATTTTTTCAATAATTGTTAGCCTCTGAAACCATTGTTCTTTTCTAGTATTTATTAGGTCTAGATGACTAGATCAAAGTCTAAGCACGCCAGTTTTGTGTTATTATGCAAAGTGGCCGATCATATAAAGCGCAGCATCAATTGACTAACTACCATAGGTTTAGACCTAGACTGAAGGCAGTTCGTAATTAAAACAAAAATAGGCTAGATAAATGGGTGAGTAGGTGGCAAAATGGTTGATGACTTAAAAGTTATTGCAGATTTTTACCTCCCATTTTGAGGGCAGAGAACTGGGAAGCAGGGATTCTGCATTGTCATTTTCTCTTTGCTCTCCGGCTCTTTCCTGTAGGCCTTTTGAGCTCAAATCAACTCTAAGTCAATGCTGCTCTCGCTCCCCCCTTCTATAATTTTTCTTAAGGATAGAGGAGCAAGGTTCCCTGCCAAGTCCTTAGATGATTTTTTTTTTAACTTGCATATATATCATCCTCTTAAATGGTATTCGTCACCATTTTCAAAACCTGTGTGCAGGAAATATAACATGTATTAGAGTATATTGATTATTGTTTACAGAAAAATTGATCATACTGCAAAAGCGTTCATTTAGCTGAAGCTCTTACCTTATTTCAAAACTAGTTGTATGAAAAAATACTGACATTGGCTGAAGTTATACATTCTGAATTTCAATTATACATGTAGCAGTCTTACTCTAATTCATCAGACTTTTACTGCAACAGAATAGCTTTGAGAATACCCAGATGTGTAATACATATGTACTGATATTTGAAGCAATACTGCAGATAGCACTTAATTTTTGCTTAATTTTTGGATCAGCCTCCTGTGAATAAAGCTAAAGGCATAAAAGGTAATGCATAGGTGGACAGGATGGGTGTGGTCTTTACTTTGTTGTTTCTCCAGTGCTTCTTCCCTTTACTAATTTACAATATATAATTGAGCAGTTTTGATGTATCAGAGTGATGTCATATCCACTGAATATGTCAGGATTTGTTTTGAATTATCATGAAAAGTTAGGTAGAAGTTCGTTGGATTTTTTTTATCATGTGAACTATATTTTTTCTTTGTTTTCAGTCAAAATCGGGCAGAGTATGAGAGACGAGTCAGAGAACAAGGTACAAGATTCAGAGACCCAGCAAAATAATTGGACTTACTAATGACATATCTTTCCCCATTGTCTCTGATAAAGTTGTATTGCTGGAAGAAAAGATGCATTGCAGGTTTAAAAGAGTGAAGGGAAAGGTATTGTGGATATTTGATTTAAATAGCACATGAAAAAGATAAATTAGTCAAGATCATCACAGTTCAAATTTTTTCATTAAACATTGCACTCTAAATTCAGTGTGATTGATTCCACCTGTAAAATTATCGAGGTTAGGATTTATTTCATCAATGTGTAAAGGTGACTGATATATTAACTTCGAGGTCTTTGACGATGTAAATTTTATCTGCAGTACTACCATGTCCGGTGCATATAATCTTTTACACGTGTCTATTTCCACTTCTTGCAATTATATTTCTACTACTGCAGGTACTTTCAAGAATTTGAAAGTTGTTGTGGGAGAAATTCTCAAAATAAATCTTCATGTATTTCATTTTCATGTTCATATTTTTACTAAAATTATGATGTTGTACTTGTATTAAATGTCATAAGTCACAACATGATCTTCTGTTTTTCTCAGTCGTGTGCGAATTGAATTTACAGTATTGTTGCTATGTGTCACTCAATGTCTGATATTAATCTTTATATTGATATTGTCAAGCCTGGGATCAATTAATGTTCCATATCTGTGTGTCAATATATGTGGAGACAATTTGTGTTCATTTTTTTCTGTTAAATATTTTTAATGCACAAATTTTATACTGTTAACACTGAGCCTGCTGACCGGGTCAGGAGGTGTTCATGACAGGGTCAAGTATTTTAGGCAAAGCCCTATTTGGATGCTTGCTGATTACAAATCTCAAGAGATGGTCTATTATTACTCAAACTTCTTGAAAAATAATATCATCTTATAGAAAACTAAATCAAATTTAACATCTTTTGCTCTATATTTTCCAAATTTCAAACAATTCAATTTTTGCATAAAATTTAAAGTAGACTGGGATTTCTAAATCACTGTCTGTGAGCTACATATTGCAATGTAGTTATGTAAATTCAGCAAAACATCACTGATGATTTTCTAAAACGCCAATCAAAACGGCAAGAGCTTAACTTTTAAATTGGGATCTTTGATTTGAAAGTCAGTTCAATAGTTAGATCAAGATATTGCTTTATTGCAGAACAGGTGCAATTAACAGATTTTTATGAGAATTCAGTTTTCTAATATCCCATATGACTGAGAAGCATCTCTAATCCTGCCAAAGATGAAGAGAATGCAAAACAGTTGATTTTTTTTTGTCACAGCATTAAAAAGGAAGAAATTTCTAGTAAAAGGTATAAAAATGGGAAACACCATCTTTGTGCTATTCTATTTTCTGCTTGCCAGATCTCTCTCTTTATTCTACACCCCTCCAAGTCCAATTGCTTAGTCTATCTCCTTCCACTTCTTCCTGTGACCTCCAACTTCTCTTGCTAAAGTTATTCCTCTTCTAATCCCTCTTCCATAGTAAGTTTAAAGCGGAACATCAGTCTAACAAAAGTCAAAATGAAAAGAGAAAGTGCTTTTGCTAAACTGAAAATTTCAGTGAAATAGTTGTCTGTCAAATCGAGGATGAACCTACCAGGTGACCTGACAAAAGATTGATTACCAACTTCCCTACTGTTCGTCCAATGCTCTACTTACTGATCTATATGATAAGGTAAATGAATCTTATTGAGACAAAGGTTAGATCTAGATCTAGTACAACGTTTGTGAAGGCTAGTACAAAAATGAAAGTGATTTGAAAACCCAGACTAGATTCAGATGATGGGTCTGGAGAACCGCTGTAGATCTAAGCATCAGTAATTCCCAAATTTTCCTTGTTCAATCATAAACAGCCATTACCTCATGCAGGAGTGAGGGGGGGAATGAAGAGTGCGCTAATGTAACAATCGGCCAATCACAGACAATGCAACGATGGCCATCTAAATTCCCAACTAGAACTGCCTTAGTTTATAAGTTCTGAACCCTCGCATGCACAACCTTTTCCACTTTTCCCTCATACATACCGTCACACACACACCCCTCTCTGCTTGTAGGCACAAAAGATGCCTGCAGCCTTAAGCCAGTTGATATCTTAGCCAGTGAATGACTCATTGTAGACTTGCACCTGACTCCTCACCCTAGCCCACAGGTGGTCGCTAATTCTAGCCTTCACTCAAGTTCACACCTAGTAGGTATTGCGTGTAGATCTAGGGACATGCAAAAACAGACCAGACTTATGGGCGCCCGTCCAGCGATGGTATTTTCACTACATTTAAACCTCCTCAAACTTTGTTATGCCCGAGTTTCTCATCATGTCTTTTTCGTTAAGACAGAGGTTCTAATACCATTGTTAAGAGAAAAAAAAGTCCTCTATAAGTATAATCCTTTTGTTACGGCCGATTTTGTAATAGTTGAGGTCACTGTATAAATATTCATCAAAGGATCTGCTCTACACTGTATGAAGAAAATATTGGCCTCATATTAAATTCAACAGGCTTAAATTAGTTAAAAAAGAATTCCATTTATCACATATATGCAGATCCAACTTTAGATTTTGATCATTATATGCGTCCAGTACAATTACTATTATTATTTTTCAAACTCATTCTGCCCCTCAGTCTCTGAGTAAAACCAACTTGTCAACAGACACCCAAACCTTTCATAACTATTTGCCAGCTACTGAGCTAGGACACACCTCTCCTATCCAACTTACTTTAGCATTGTGCTTATTATTTAAGGCAAAACTTAAACTGATAGAGGCAGTAGAGAAAGGGGATAAAACTTTTTGTGTGTGTGTGTGTGTGAATGAGTGTCATAAGCTGCTCGTACAAAATTGTACAAAATAAGCAATATGTTGAAAGTTTGTGTAGAGGTAAGACTACCTCAAAAGGACTGAAAAAGATAGGGATCAGGTAGAGGGAGGCAAAATGAGGAGTTTTAGTTGACCTTGTCAGTAACGAAATCTTGGTCATAATGAAGTTTAAGCCCTGGCCCGTTAATTTCTTTATATCCAAGGTCTACTGTACTGTTTCAACGAAGAGGAAATAATATTAAGGAAACGGAGAAATGGTAGAGTACAGATTTTCTGGGATGCATGTCCTACCTGATCATTCACATTTATAGAAAAGAAAGACAGAACAAAATAAAAGTTGAGAGAGACAGGCACATGCATAGATACATGTATGAGGCTTAGATATTCACAGAAAAAAGTGGGAGAAATTTATTACAGCTGAGGCAGCACTTATTCCTAATATACTGAACTTCTTTTGGAAAGTTGCATATAAATGTGTGTTCAAAGGTGGTACCAATCTTCATGTTTTAACAATAACTATTGTAAGCCTGCTGTGAATTAAAATATGGAGCTTGTTTGGTGTAAAACCAAAATGCCAGAGACAAGTCTGGCACCTTATTCTGTCCAGTCTTTAGAAGTAGCACTTTCAAATAAGCAAGAGCGCTGGACTGAATTAAGTTACACACTATATGCAAAACGCAAAGCCAATTTTTTTCTTGACAAATTTATTTCTCAAATCTGATTCTTCAATATCTAAATTTTATAGGACTATGATCTTAATAGTGAGGTCAAATTAACAGAGCAGATAAGGACAACACCAAATAACATGTTTGAAAAATAAATTTAAAAACTTTTCAGCCTACTATGACTTCATTTTTTACTTGATATCCGGCCTTCGTTCCTGATTCTGTTCCATGCTGATTCAGCTGTGCAGCAGATTGTTCTCTGTATACAATTTCTTCATGACTTTCTTGCTTTATAGAAACTGCATTGTCAGCTGATCCTTGTTGTTCCTGGGTAATTGGGCTCGAGTTGGTCAAGCCCTCTCGAGCTTCTGCCAGAATTTGCTCTATCTTGGCAAGAATAAAGCCATCCTCTGTGGACATCAGGGTGGAATACTTCTCTCGCACCAAATCTACAATAGCCTTCTCTGCAACAATGATTACAGTCTCACCAGTACTTGGGTCCATCACTTGAAGAGTCTCACTTCCTGGTATCTGTGTGGGATTAGGCCCAATGTGAACAAGAAAGTAAATTAAATAAACACTCAAAGGAGAATAGCTTTTACTATACATGCATTTATTACTACATCAAAAGACTAGCAAATGTATATTCTCAAAGCACTTGTTATTCCAAAGAGACGTAATTAAAAAAAAAAAAAGAAGACTAGCATTTTTGAAAAAAGCAAAAACTTTTAAATCAGTCATAGGAGTTTCTTGCCATTTAGGTGTCCTTGGGACCTCAGCCAAGATGCTAAATTGCTTAACTCTTTGACATCAGAATAAATTTGGCTTCCAATCAGAATTAATTTTGGCTTCTATAGAGATTTTGCATGGGGGTTGCTACAACTGCCGATTTATGTGACATTCATATTGGAAATTGCATGGTGACATCAAAGTAAAAGTTATTGAACAGAGAATGAAAAAAATATCCCATTCAAGGTTTCATAAGTTTGTATCATCTCTATGTAGGTTCAGGTCTTGATTGGGGCAACGCCAAATTATCCTCAGAATCAGATTTGGAGATAGATTGATCAAGAGAGCTATAGATGTAGATCTAGACTGATCACTTTCATAGTCCACATCAATCTTGTTTTTTCATCTTCCAAAGATTGAAACAAATCTATAACTTCTTCAGCAGTCAAGCGCCTGGGAGATCTTTTATTGACATTAGATCTAGAGTTAGGAGGTGTGGGTTCCAACGCGAGATTTTTATACATATTCTTCTTTGAAACAACAAACCATGGACTGTATGTGGTTTGAGCAAGGCTGAGCTACGTTGGCTGTGTAGCTATGATCTCATTGAGTTAATGCAGTGCCGGTTAACATCCAAATCTATTCTTGCCATCCCTACCAGAGCACAAAATATTTTTTTATACCTCCTCCAAACCCCCAATTTCAGGATAGTATGCCCCATTCAATCCAGCATACATCAACCTTTAGCGTAGACGATCATGAAGTTCCCTGCATCGGTCCTTCTTACTAATTTTAGCCACTTTGTTGGTCAATCTAACATCTTTTCACACTGCTTTCCTCCTATATAGCTTTCAATAAAATATGACTGATTGTATCAGGAATTGTAGATCACAGGAGAGTTTGCTTAAAGTCAAAATACATGTAGAAATCTAGAATTTTAAAGAAATAAGGGTATGAGTTGCACATCAATTTGACAGTGCAGGTATCCTCGGGGAAGGCACTCTAGACTTGAGATCAAGAGGTGCTGAGTTCAAATCCAAAAACTAGATCCAGCATGGATTCTTTCGTAAAGGGCATTACATGACTGTTTGCCACTTGATTGAAAAGTTCAAACCAGCTTACACTGCAGAGGTGCCTACCCCAACCTATGCCTTTCACTAGTTTCAGGGAAATCATCCACCAAAATCAGGGACAAAGCACGATGAAACTAATTTTTTTAAAAACGTCATCAGTTTTTGTTAATTTCACTTAAAGCACTGAAGCACTGATTAAAAACAGCCATACAGCTGTTGAAAACAAATAAACTAGAACTAAAGTATAAAAAGAAATAATAATACAAGGGATGAGAACTTGACACAATTTTTCACTGAACTTTTTAAACTTGGTCAATGCTAGCAGCCTAGGACGGAGCATTCCCCCTCCCCCCTCACTCCTAAATTAAAACAAAATGTGATTGTGGAGCATCTTTTTATTACTGATATAGCGCGTTTTTTGTGTTTGGACTCAGCGGTTGAATGACCTGTTTTAGCTCATCTACAGCTGTTTCCCCCCACCCCCAAATGTTAGTTGTTATTGTTTTCTGTACAGAGTACACATGAAGGCCTATATAAAAAAAAGTATATTCTGGCTTACATATTGAGCGCAGCTCTCGTTATCTTTACCCTTTCTTTTAAAAAGACATTTGAGCTGAATATGATAAATATTGATGAGGTCTAGAACATCTCACTAGGGCCTGCCTGGCCATGTAAAAAAGTAACAATCTAACATTTAGACTTAGACTTTAAAAAAAATTATTTGCCTTGGAATGAAAATCACCTACTTTTTTATGAGCAATAAAAAATAATAAAAAAGCAAATCACCTACTAAAATAATAGTCTCATGTCATGGTTTCAAATCTAGATTTATACTAGATCGAGATGTAGCTCTATTTAGGATTTCTTAATCAATCTTTAAAATCGACAAGATTTAGATAATATATCTTGTCAAAAAAAATAAAACTGTTTAGCTGCATTAACTTATCAGATGAAGAAACCAGAATGGTCCTTTGTTGGATTTAATGGCGAGTCTAGGTGTGAAGATAAAGAGAAGGATGTTTTTAGACCAATGTATGATAAAGTAAACAAATAGAACAACTCCATAGAACCTATATAATGGATGACTTCAACTATAATACAAATCTCGAGATTGGAATTGAAAATAGAATTTATTGACAAAAATACACGATAGTGATATAATATATATTGCCCAGTTTTATACTTTCGCACAGGTTGATACTCAATCAGTCGATGACTGAAAAATATTTTCACTATTTATTGTTTGTCGCCCTAATCCCAAAACAAAAACGAAAATTACTCATTATAATTGCTTATGCTGAGTCAGTCTAAATGCCAAAACAAAACAAACAAATCCAGGATTTCGAGGGTAAATCCAGATGTCCGGGATACAACAACAAATCCAGGACCATAGGCACCTCTGACACTGGCATTAAAAACAAGCACCAGACCATAACCATGGTATGATAGGTATCTCATGTATTCAGGATGAACTTTAGACCTCAGGATGGATCTTTACTTTAAGGTTTTCAACAAAACTTTGGTACTGCATTGCTTCTGAAAGTGAAAGTGTGAGTTTCATAGACGAATCATAACATACATAAATGAGCATATAAGTTTGAATTTGAAAAAAAAATTGTTTATTTAAATTTAGTACTTAAAGCAAAACAAACTTAATTCATTATCCTCATTATCTTTGAAAAATTACTAGCCTGTTCTTGTCCAAATGCTGCGTTAAAATCTATAACTCCATCTACTGTTGTGGAGTCGCCACTCTCGTGTACTTCGGAAACTTCCTCCCCAGACTGGACCACCACATATTCAGAGCCCACTTGCAACTGGATCAAAAGATAGGGAGGGCAATATGAATAAACTTAATTTAGAGACTCAAGGGTAAAAAGTATGAACTAAAGTGATTTTAAACCGATACATTCATCTCAAGTAAGGAATTTGAGCTGTGGCATCTGTTATGTCTTTTTAATTGCTTAGACATTTAAGGGGCTGATTGAAAACAAATTCTGTCCTCCAATCTTTGCTCAATCAGTACATGGGGTTATAAAAAAGGTGACGAGTATGAGAGAAAGATCTCTGAAATGATGATACTAGATGAGTAGATTGGGATATGTTGTCTGATGTAAAATAAATCATCATCAACACCATGGCAAATGCCATGCTGTGAAGTATTTTCAAACATTTCTTTTTACCAAACTCTGTCTTTAGTTGCTTCCCTGCATTAATTCACTTTGTCAATCTATCTATCATCTTTTCTCCTTGTCTTCTGTTGTGTTTTCCATTCATTTTTTAAATTTTCATTAGGTTTACAAATGATGCTGTTTTAAAATGCCATGTTGTGAAACATTTTCAAACATTCCTTTTTATCCAACTTTGTCTTTAATTGCCTTCCTGTATTAAGCCACTTTGTCAATCTATCTATCGTCTTTTCTCCTTGTCTTCTGTTGTGTATTCCATTCAAAATTCAAAGTACTTAGCGTTCTTTG
Organism: Elysia crispata; assembly: GCA_033675545.1. Classification (NCBI taxonomy): domain Eukaryota; kingdom Metazoa; phylum Mollusca; class Gastropoda; family Plakobranchidae; genus Elysia; species Elysia crispata. Next base: position 439,669 of record JAWDGP010001678.1, on the reverse strand, counting down.
CAAAATAAAATAATTTTGTCCTTTAATGCTAAGTTAATCTTTGCAAAATTAGCGAAAAGAAGCATCTCACAAGGTGGTTGCATAAGCAAAATTTATAATTGGATAGTAAAATTAGATTGTCACCTCTTGATCCTCTTGTCCAGCTGTAACAAAAAAATGATGCTGTCCTAGCCCGTGTTGAGCTGCAACTTCCGCTGAATCACCAGGAAGAATAATTTGCTGGCTAGTTTGTTCCCCTGGCACGATGATCTTTTGAGCATCTTGATCTAAAGGTATAAATATCTGCTCACTACCAGCCACAACAGATGAAAACTGGGCTAGTATGCTAGTCCTTGGAGTTGCAGTTGCTTCATCACGATTTGCCGAGCATGGAACTGCAGATAAAAAATGGCAGAGTTTGATTATACAGTGTTACATAATGCCTTAAAGAAAAAAATTAGTATGAATTTCAAGCAGATCGAGCTTGATTTAATTTAGAGATGCTTGGGTAAGCCCACATACCCTCATATGTTTCTGCATTTGTTGTCCAGAGTGCCCTTATAAGTCTCTAAGCCACTGAGAGACTCTGGGGCCCTCAACAATTAGGATCAGACCTGCTGACATTTTTGTTACTTTTTATACATTCAAATAAGATGTGTCTTTTCATATACATTTTTTTTTAACAGTAAATTTCAAACAAATTTAAGCTTATTTGTGATGAGTTGCACCCTTCCAGTCTACCATATAATTGACAAAATGATCATATTCTATGATAACATGAGTTGGGCAATGAAAAAGTCTAAAAAAAATCAAAAGAGTTTCACCTTTAGATTTAAGATGTCTTGACAAAGTTCCCTGCTCTGAAAAGGCCCTATTGCAAAGATGACATTTGAATGGCTTTTCTCCTGTGTGTAATCTCATATGTCGCTGCAGTGAGCCTCGTTCTCGAAAATGATCATTGCAGATATGACACTTGTAAGGGTTGACACCAGAATGAGTTCTCATATGGACTTTGAGAGAATGCTGAGAGAGAGAAAGATTTAGTTAACAAATCACTCAAATATGACATTTTTTTTCAATTTGAATGAAAAAAAACATGAGATTTAATTTGATAATTATATTGGAGTGTATGTGTTTGTCTTTCTCTCTCTCTTCCTCTCAAACCTAACTCACAACCACACATGTATTTATTTACCTGTGTCTTAAAAAGCTTATCACACTCAGTGCAGCGGAAGGTCCTCTCCTGACTGTGGCTGCGCAAGTGTTGCTGAACATGTCCCAAACGCTTGAATAGCTTGCCACATTCTCCACATTTGTAGTCCTTTCGCTCGACATGCACATACATGTGTTTTTTAAGAATGTCACGAGAAGTGAAACTTCTGCCACATTGCAAGCACTGATGGGGACGATCACCTATAGTGAGATTGAAGTATAAGAAGAATAAATCTTCTCTTTTACATTGCGAAACATACTGACAAATTTGATTTTTTGAGTGCTTTTTTCTTTTTAGTGCTCACTGGATGCAATCCACAAACCCTGGCTTTCTTTTCATCTGTTGATTATCAACCGCCATGCACATCAATTCAATGTGTTTACCATCTCACCAGCTCTTCAAAAAGTTGTATACAATCACCAATAATTTTTTTCTATGGTTAACATTTTATAAAAATCAAATAACGCCTTGGTAGTTCTCCCAAAGAGTAAGAGATCCATGTTTGCAAAATGGTTGCTTAACAATAGATGAATTATTAAATATTCTGAACACTGTATTCTATGTTTGTACTTGAAATTTGGTTCACCTGTATGAGTCCTCATGTGCTGACGCAAGTAGCTACCACCCCTGAAAAACTTATTACACACCATGCACTGCACTGAGCCTGTGGTGGACAGCCCTGGCTTTTCTTGCTCTGAAGAATTTTTCATTTTTTTTAGACTATACAACTGCTTCACAGCTGTCAGAGCATTCCTGAAATCAGAAAAAAATTTACATGTCATGAAGTTTCAAAAGCACAAATAGCACTATTACAACTTGTATGAGATGAGTTAAAAAAAAAAGGCCAAATTTTCTTTCATGAGGAAAAAAAACAAAACAAAATATGACAGACAATATGAAAGTCACAGTAAAGTCATGATGTATTTTTAATGTTTAGCTTAATAATCAATACTGTAAAAGAAAATTAAAATTCAAAACAGATTCCGCAAAGTAAAAATTTGTGCCCATTAAACTTAATTTTGGCATAATCAAAACAAATTCATAAATATTCTTCTTGCAAAACAAAACAATGGAACATGTATAATTAGAAAAACTAATGAAGCAATGTAATAAATATAAGTTTTTAAAGTTATAAAATCTGAAACACAAATAGAAAATATAAGTTGGTTCTTCGATGTTTAAAATCTTATGATTTCTGAAGTCATTATAACAAGGAAAAGTTTGATTTGTTGCAGATAGACAACTCAAAGTCAAGCTCAGCTACATATTGTTTTTATAGATGCATTGTTTTTCAGTGTTTGGACATAGTAGTTAGTATGTTCAGTTTCTATAGTAATAAATCAGGCCTAAAAATTTTTTAAAGCACTACCAGTAACAGTAAAAAATACATGTAATGTACAATATTTGAAAAAAGTGTTTGAAATGACTGTAGCTGCAGAGTTTGAATCACTTTGCTAGGCTAGCTGGCATAGAGACAGTTTTAGTAGCTTTTAAAAATTCTCACATGTATCAGATCGTGTTCATTATAACACATTTGGTATGATGTAAACAGTGTTATGACTGACACAAAAGAAACGCACATCCTTGTTTAAGAGACAATAAATTAAGGAAGATGATACTTTTTAAATTCTTACTAGTAAATTATGAATACTCAGATGTCACTGATTTTAGCTATGGCAATAGACAATTTATCCCAAAGAGGGGCATGGGGAGGTGAGGGGACAGTTCACTTGGTCCACCGACTATACACTGAGCTTATTAGGAAAGTATACCATATAAAACATATGAATAAACCTTACCTCAACATCAGCTGCCTAGACTGAATTGTTTCTCCTTTCCTTAAACTTGCTTCCTCTACCTCCATAGCCAGCACACTTGCCTCTATATCCTATATGCATTATTTAGTGTTATTAGAAAAGAGTGGTACCAAGTTCATTGAACAAACAATAGGACTAAAAACTGGCGAAACAAAAGCTAAATAACCTATGAAATTAAGCTTCAGATTTCATATAAAAGTTTGTTATGCAAAGAGCTATAAAAATTTGAATATATAAAAAAGGGTCAACTGGGAGTTGGTATGGCTCACCTCAAAAGCTTTAAAGTCATAAAAATGAAAAGCTAAAAAAAAAGAAAGCAAGTTTTTTACACATGTTTCCAGACAACAGTATATCCAATTACATGTAAATCTAATTTCCATAATTTTTTAGTTACACCCTTTCGTTTCTTGATAATATTCATAAAGGTTGTATGATCTCAGAAAAGATGCCCGCCTCATAATTAAAAAAAAAAATTAATTAGCGTTTCAAGTACAGCACCTTTAAGGTCTTGCCACGGTATTCTATGAATATTATTCAGATCTAACAATGAAAACTGTGATTTTAAGTATAAGAAATCAACTTGCGTTTCATCGAAAGGTTACTTTAGTTTGAAAGTTCTCACCTTGAATATCAACTGCAACTATCTTCTTCCTTTTTTCTCAAATTCTTTATCTTAATTACAACTTCCCCACTTTAAAGGGCTCTGTAGCTAGAGGGCATATGAAAACATTTTGTTACCAATAACAATTAAAGTATGAGATGATGCTTTTAATAATCTTTTTGACTTACGAGTTAAGGCTTTTATAATATTATGAACCCCAGTTTTGTAAACAAAACAAGGAAAGGTGACAGAACTTCCAAGGATAAAACTTTCAAATTGATTTAATATTCACACAGCCTGTAAACATGCCAATTCAGCTCACTGATTACATCACATCCCTTTTCATCCTCTTTTGTGAAATTGTCTTGCACACAACCACAACTTTCACAAGCAATGAAAGACTTGCAAATGTGCTAAATTGACTTGAGTATGGAAGTTGGAACACCCTTAACAATGTTTACTTTCATCATTCTTACATTGAGAGACTGGTAGTGCATGCTAAGTATATGATTTCTGAGTTCTTCACGATCTTGTGCAGTGAAGTGACACAGGCCACATCGAGATGGTTCATCAGCAAGGTGTGTTCGTAAGTGAATTTCTAGGCCCTCTATAGCTTCAAAGTCTTTCTTGCACACCTAGTGAAGAAGGCAAAAAGATATGAAACCACAATTAATGATTTGACAAGTGAGAAAGAACAGAAATTTCAGAAAATGCAATTATGAAGGAGAAAAAAATTAAATAAAGGTAATTTTTTCACTTCACAAATTTTGCAAATAAATCAAATACTAGGAATCGGACAGAGACTTTTTGTGTTGTTAACTTAAGCTGTATTTTTACTATTCTCTTTTAATTAAGATTATTTAAGGCTTACTAAACACTGGGTAAGTTGGAGCTTCTCTGACTGTGAACTGATTTGAAGGTCCAAAAAATCGTCATCCTCTAGGCCCATGGCTGGCTTGATTCGTCCTTCTTGATCATGTTTACTTGAGGCTGGTGGAGACGACACATGTGTGGAGGCCTGGGGCTGACTGAGGCAGGTAACGATTGAAACATTTGAAGGAAGAGAGGCCTCAGCCCTGCAGGTGGGAACTGGACTGAATCCCTCTTGGGCTAGGGAAGATTCAGAATTCCTACTGGCTTCAACAATGTTAGACAGTAATAGTGATGATGTCTCCAGTTTTGTTGTTTGTTGTGATTGTGGGTTTGAGATAACAGGTGTTTCTTCAGTGACCAGAACCACTTCGTTTCTAGTCAAGGTCTCTGTTTTCTAGGAAAGAGAAATAATTATTTTAAAAAAGTACAAGCAAATTCAACAGTTTAAAAAATGTGCTGCAATTTAGTGCAGGAATGAAAAAAACGAAAATGGATTTTTTAGCTAAGAATTAGAACTCTGATGTAACAGGCGTGACATAACTTAAAGTCAAAAAGTATATTTTTCTTGAAATTTGACATTCTTGTATAATAGAATGGACTATTTTGTGTGTGAAGGAGCGAGAGAAATAGAGAGAGAGAGAGAGAGAGAGAGAGAGAGAGAGAGAGAGAGAGACAGAGACAGAGAAAGAGAGAGAGAGAGATAGAGAGAGACAGAGATATGATCTCTCATTAGAAATCTACAACTTAGTCAAAAAATTCGGTATATTGCTCTGGCAAACATCAATCAATGTGAGACAGGACATAGATAGTATGCAAACTGGTGCAGGACAAAACATACAGACATCTGCAATCAGATTTGATTGGTAGTTCTGTTATACAATCAAACATACCTCTAGAATCAGTAGTTTCATTGCAGCTTATTGTCCAATTTCAAGAGTTTTTTTTTCAAAACAGTTTTTATTTCATGTAATTTCAATTGAGATTGAGATTCTTGTTGTATCCAAAGATTTGTGTTAACCAGGCACCAGCAAATCTATAAATGCAACAAGAAACCATTTCAATCAATTGAATTCCACAACAGTTACATTGACAAAAAATACAGCTGTATGTAACAATGAAAGATTCTTTTCATAAAGCAAATAAGAAAATCAGAAGAAAAAAATTAGAAAGCTCTACCTTTGAATCATCAATATCATCCTGATGTTCAGCATTTTCGAAAGTGACAGCTGCAACATAATCACAAGGCTTCTTTATATCGTTTTCTTTAGATACTGGCACATCATTTGCTGTGGGCATTGAGTTCTCTAAAGGGCTGATAGTGACTGTAATAGCTGCTGGAGAAACAGAACTCACAGAGGTGTTTTCCTGGGAGCCATCCATGATCATCTTTTGTGTAGAAAGAGCAGTGGTGTCATCATCTAACAGTTCGGTGATAATGTAACTAATCTCTTCACCATCTTCCATCCCAGTGGTAGATAAAGGTATTGTGCCGAGCATGCTTCGACCTCGCTGGGGATCTCTTTGAGCAGGGTCAGCCACAGCTGGGATGTTGGGGTGGTAAGTCCAACTTTTTTTGTAGCGAGGGTAAGCTTTATCTGACAGGGTAGCACAGTTGCGACTTATGAAGAAAAAATTAAACAACACTAAAATTAGATTAAAAAAAACCCCTGAGAGTTTGCACCATTACGTTTTCAGGAGCAATGAAGAAATTCTATGAAATGACAAATTGTATAGGTCAAACTTGAAGTTATAAAATAAGTTTACTGAAATTTTCTCTGGATTAGATGTACATGAATCAGAAACAAAATTGTGATAATATGGAAGATATGAAAGGGTGTAATTAATTAGCACACAGCTTCTAAATCTAACTTATATATACAAAGAAATGTTTTCAGCACAAGTAGATTATAACCAAATTAAATAAATCCCTTTTGATTCCAAAAATCCATATGTATGTATTAAAAGTCAATTTCTTTTTCTTAACTCAATAGCGTCCACATAAAATATTTTGAGCAGTTAATTTTGAAGTGCCCCACCATCATGATGAGGCATTTCATAGAGAACCATTCCCTTGATCAGCCTGGAAGTGAGCTAAATAGGATATCATACAGTTCATAACTAATTATGTGTAGCGAAATGAAATCAAAATGTGGAAAAACAATTCACCACCAATGAGAATTTAGTTTGTTATTTAGTAAGGTAGAAATCATTAGACTTACCGGCCTTTAAGATGTCGAGTGAGTGACCCTGACTCTGTAAAAGCTCTTCCACATTTGTCGCAACTAAATGGGCGATCTCCTGAAAACCATAAAAAAAGCACAGAAGCTGCAGTCACAATATCAGATGCAAATTTAATTTGCATTTTTAATATAAATAAATACATTACACAGCAAAATTCTCTCCCTCCTTTGATAAACTCTTATAGTATGTTGTGTTTTATACCCCTATCTGTACATAAGGGTTCTCTTTGGGACCTAGAGTACTGAAACAGTAGAAAAATATTTGAGTCACTTACCCATGTAACTAAGACATCTTTCTCTCACTTTTACTTTTCTGGCCTCTCATTCTTTTCATCTTTAAACTATCTATCCCCCATGTCTGTTTAACTTTCATGTGTGTGTGTGTGTGTGTGTCTCTCTCTCTCTCTCTCTCTCTCTCTCTCTCTCTCTCTCTCTCTCTCTCTCCATTCATCTCCGTTTTGTAAAAAAAAAACAAAAGAAATAGAACTGTAGCATAGCTTGTCTTTCTGCACTTAAGGATGGGGAGGAGTGGGAGGACCAGAGAGAGAGAGAGAGAAAGAGAGAGGAGATAAAAACCAAAAAGTAGTAAAAGACAAGGGACATGGAGAGAGACAGCAGAAAGAATGTTAGTTGTTAGATAATAAAAAGGGCAAGACAGAGACGAAGCGGAAGAATGACAATGTGAGTGAAAAAATGGTGAGAGAGCTAACGATTTAGAGCGTTCCTTTTACTACTCATATGAAGCCAGTGTCCAGAGAATGAAAAGAAAAGAAAAAAAATGAGTTATTTCAACTGGCCACTACATAAGATCTTTCCAGATGACAGACAAGTATATTTCTAATTTTACTCTTCTAGTAAGAATCTGAAATTTCAATACTGCAATCATAAAAATATTCAAGAAAAGAAATTATGCAAAATACCTGTGTGTCTGCGCATGTGTCTTACTAAGCCCCCTTTTGTCTTGAATGCATAGGGGCAATCATCCACAGTGCAAACGAAATGCCGCTCCTCAGAGTGAACAAGGGCATGTGCTTTCAAAACTGTAAGCTGTAAGGATAGGAACAAAAATTTATAACATTCAAATCTAGTTTGTATGTGCTCCTTTCCTGATCTTTAAACACTATAAAAATTCAAACTACATGACTGTACCTAAGTTTCTTTTTTCTAGGGCTTTTTTGTCTCAATCTGATCTTCAGCATTTTTCAACAAACATAATACAATTAAACTGAAACTCATATTAGAACACTATGTCAAAATCTAATACTCATTAAACTGGACCATAATCAAATAAAAATGTATCTACAATCTATAAAAACAACATTTCAGTACAAAATTGAACCGCCAGAATCAGCAATAGGAAATGAATAACTAAAAAACTGAGTGGTCAAAAACAAGACTTTGTTTTTAAATGCAATTCCAATGGTAGCATTGTAATAAAAATTTTATAAAATTGTTGCAAATAAACTCCCATACAACCAAGTAAAAAGGCATACTTCATGAATTAATTCATAAAAGATTTAAAAAGCTGGGATAAATGTAAACATACTCTGAAAGTTTATCACTAAGGCCTACATTTTAACTCAACTTGCCTCTTTGAAGCTGCGCCCACACATTTCACAAGAAAATGGCCTCTCAGGTTTAGTGGGCTCTTCCCTTGATCTTTTTTGTTCAAAATTCTTTCTGGGAGCTTTCATACCTGAACCAGCTGAGTCATCAGTTACCCCCTTGGGTTTGCTTGTTTTACATAATTTTTCAGCTGCAGGAGGGTTTTCTATCACAATAACAATTTCTTGCGTCTTGGTTTCACTGATCTCTGTGGCAGTTAAACTGGTTTGTTGCTCCTTAACCTCAACGGTGAAGTCCTCATCTTGATCAGCTTTAATATCATCCTCCACTTCATCTTCTGAGGTAATTGAATCATCGCCTGAATTTTTACCTTTGTGATCCCGTTTTAAATGCCAACGCAAGGCTGCATCTCTAAAAAATATATGTAAGAAAGACAAAATAAAAAGTACTATTTTCAATTTCAAATAATCTTTGGCTCTTTAGAAAGAAAGAGCTATGAATGATAACCTTGGTTACAAGCAAAATGACTAGCACAAAGGATAAGACTGGCAGCATTTTAAATGACACAGGATTTAGATTTTCATGGAAATCACCTCCCTTTTTTGTTGTGAGCTTTTCGTCTCATATTCCAAACCTGGTTGCATTTTATTTTCATGACTTACAGTAAATAAAGACAGAGATTTACATAACTCACATATCTAGTAGTGCACATGTAACATTTATTTTCAGTCTGAAATTGTAGCCATATTAACAACTTAGAACAAATACCTGAAAGATCAATTGTGATCCTAACCAGGAAGATTATAATTATGCTAAGTCAGAAATCTTTAACACATCTGTAGATATGAGAGGTGAGCCAGTGTGATTCTCCAAGGTTTAGCAGCTGTATGGATACATAAATATGCAAGTAAGGTGGGACGGTGACCCCTGAAATTGCATTTCTCCAAGACCCATAATCCAAAATACAATACAAGCAAAATTGCAAACAAAACCATCCATCTTAAAACACACCTCGTGTAGCTTTCTTCAGGAAAAAGAGCCAGAGATAGAGAGAGAGAGAGAGAGAGAGAGAGAGAGAGAGAGAGAGAGAGAGAGAGAGAGAGAGAGAGAGAGAGAGAGAAAGACAAAAAGAAAAAGGGAGTCATCGAAAGGTGGAAACAGTGGAAAGGGAGGAGGGGAGATACAGGTAAAGAGTTGAAAGACAGGATGAGCAGAGAGGAAAGAGACAGAGACATACTGAGATCAAGAAAGAATGAAATAGAGAATAGGACAATGGGATGGTGAGATGCAAAAAAAAAGAATGTGAAAGAAATAGTTTTAGTTAGAGGAAGAGAGAGAAACAGATACTAAGGTAGGGAAGCATCAGTTTTTTATAGCTTTTCAAAAGCACTGACAATTAAAGGCCCAGTAATAGCCCTGAATTTGCCCACTCCAGAACTGAATTTGAAAACATTGCAAGAGAACTTGCACTCATGTACATGCAATGATGCATGGAAAAAAAATATTTATGAATTAAACAGGAGCAATTTACTTGAGAAAGTCAATTTAAAGTTGCACTTAAAATTAAACAAGGAGTATCATCGGCCATATGTCTTACGGTTACTTACCTTTTAAACGTTTTGGTGCATAAAGTGCATGAGTACAAATTACTCCCCAAAACTTTAAATGGAGTCTCTGTGTCTGAAAAAGGACCCACTTGAACTTGGGAGAAAAAGAAACATGTAAAATAAAGATGCCTAGTCGGTGTCAGGAATGTTAAAAATTTCATTTATTACTTTTCAGTTTTATTTAATTAAATGCATGGCCATTCCTTAAATGAAAAAGGACAGAGATTTTCTACAGAAATTTTGTGCAAAATTGATGAAATATTCTTGATGCAAATAACTGTTTTTATTCCATACAGAATCTTCACTTATATGAAAGTCAAAGTCATAAAGCATCTCATGAAACAAAAACTAATTTGCTCTGCCTCTCTTTCTCACAAATCTTTGCTTTAATCAGCTGTAATTGTGCCTAAGTATATATGTCCTCTTGAGCTTGTAAATAAAAACAAATGAGTAACTCTTAATTAATTATAATTTCCGCCTTTTAACTATTGCATTATTCTTTTAAGTAAAGTCAAGCATTAATTCTTTGAATTTATTGGAGAATTTTGATGTGTCGAGATAGCAGGGTTTGAACAGCCAAAATGCTATGTATGAATGCATAAAAATATCTATTTGTTGCGCTGTGTTCTGCACAGAGCTTTGAGCTTTAATATGTTCAGAGAAATATGCTATAGATGACATTCATGATTCAGTTATTACTATATTATCTGTTACCACCTATCTGAGCAATGTTTTGGCTCCCATCATCATCTTCCGCTTTGCTTGCAACTGCACTTTCATGTCCAGTTTTCGTCTTTTTGCTTTTTGGGTCTTGCTTAGCTTTTCTCTTTCTCTTTTCAAAAAGATGTGGCAACATAATTCGTTGATCAGATTTTGCACGTGTTTGTCCAAGACTAAAGTTTTCTTCTTTGACCTTGTGCTCCACATATTGTGATAGGTTGTTAAAAACCTTGTTACATTTCCTGCACACAAAAAAATCGCCATTGCCTCCTTCATTCAACAAAGACTGGTGAGGGTCTGCAGAGATAAAAATATGGGAAAGAAAGACAACGCTCATTATTACCATTTCAAATGTATGGTGCAATTTTTCTTTTTAAATTGACTCCACCTTTTTTTGTCCAGAGTCAGTTTCATTATAAAGTTCAGTAAAGTGCCAAGTGCAAAATGGTAGCCCAGTACCAATTTAAGTACATTTATGTTATATTTTTTTCTCCCATTTCAACCTTTCTATATTACAGCTTTCTTTACAAACTTTACTTCACAAAAGCTGATTCCAAATTTCGCTAGCCCAGATTTCAGACTAGATCTAGTCCATTTTCTCGATTTTTTCCTTTTAATTTCTTTATACAATTCATTCACCCACATTAGGTTTGTTTTATTTTCCACTGGTGACAGTTTCATTGTAAGGTTCAGTTATGTGCCAAGTGCAAAATGGTAGCCCAGTACCAATTTTAAATACATGTATACATGTTAATTTTTTTTCTCCCATTTCAACCTTACCAGTACAGCTTTCTTTGCAAACCTTACTTCACAAAAGCTGATTCCGAATTTCGCTAGCCCAGATTTCTGACTAGATCTAGTCTGTTTTCTCAATTTTTCCTTTATATTTCCTTATACAATTCATTCACCCACATTAGGTTTGTGTTTTATTTTCCACTGATGACAGTTTATTTTTAAAAAATGTCTGAAGTGGTATTACTTGACTCCATAATTTGCAATTTTAGTTAGGCTACGTCCTACAGACCTCAATTTCATTCTCGTACAGCAAAATTTCTCGGCTATAATACTAGATCTTACTACAAAAGAACATATTTAACTTTGATAGGGAGATTTACTATTTCACACTTTTGTGGTTTTCTTTTGTTTACCTTGGATTTCAACAGTGTATGGAGCATTAACGCTAACGGGATCGTTGTCGCTCGAGGCATCAGTCATTTTGCGACACCACTTATTTTACAGCTTCTTTATCTGGGGCACCATTACCGGAAGTGTCATCAAATGCGAAACAGTGGAGAAGAAAGTTAGACCCGATAACTGATAAGTCTATGAAAATATTTCTAAAAACTCAAATTTGCGCAAGTTTGTAGACGAAATAAAATCAAGCCTAAGCTAGTTCAGACACTTTTGAGGAAAGAGGATTTCATGTCTACTTCAAGATGACGAATGAAGTTACGCATGCACCAAATAAAACATGGGAATTGAGTCTGTATGAGCTTCACAGGACTCCTCAAGATGCAATTACCGACAACACAGAAATAGCAGTTTCACCACGCAGCTTACATAGCGAGTTGATGTGTCCGATTTGCTTAGATATGCTGAAAAATACTATGACAACAAAGGAGTGTTTACATAGGTTCTGTCAAGAATGTATCATCACAGCACTCCGCAGCGGTAATAAAGAATGTCCAACATGTAGAAAAAAGCTTGTATCTAAAAGATCTTTGAGGCCAGATCCTAATTTCGATGCATTAATTTCAAAAATTTACCCAAGTCGCGACGAGTATGAAGCACACCAGGAGCGTTTAATGGCCAAATTAAACAAGCATCACAACACTACTGCTTTAACCAACAGTATTGAGGAAGGTCTTCGGCTACAGGCTCTCAATAGAGCACAAAGAGTCAGAAAACAGAACGCAGAAAGGAGAAATGACGATGAATCTATTGATGGCAATGTTTCAGAATCGCAATGTCTTGGGGATGATGAGTCCTTACCCACAGAACCATCTCATATGAAACCAATAAAACAATTTTCAGATGACTCCAGTGCTGAAAATTCCACAGGGGAGGCAAGCATGTCAGAACAGTTGTCACGAGGAAGCCCAGAACCAGCAACATCCCAGCTTATCAATGATATCGAACTTATTTTCAAACCCCATCCTCAAGAAGCTGATGCAGATCCTTCCACCCAGACTCGCTACATCAAAACAACAGCAAATGCCACAGGTATGGTTTATACATAAAACTTTTCAACAGGTTCCATCCAATATTGTAACCCTAGCTTTGCTACTCAGTATTTTTTCATCTTGAATCATTGGTCCAGCAAGATTGACATCATTTTAACCCTATCTCTGGCACTCATTTCTTCTAGCTGTATTTTTCCTTTTTTTTTCTGATATGGTTACTCTGCTTCCCTGTATTATGAAGTTGAGTTGAAAATTTTTTTTTTTTATATTGAATTTCAAATGCTGGTATATTGATTGAAACAGTAAAAATAACATCTGTTTTTTGTTGTTTTTTTTTTTAATGCGTCATTTTTTTGACACATTATTTATTTGTTACAATTATCTTTATTTCTCTAATTATTTGAAGTTAAAGGCAGCTTTTAGTGATTTGAAACTTATCTGAGATTGAAGTAGATGTCAAGTGAAAATTGCATCTTTTGTAACTGGTTTAGCATAGGGCATCAAGGTTAATTATGAAATCCAAGCAATACAGTCACGTTAGTCCTTTTCTCCATCACATACCTGGGCTACAGTGTGGGTGAGTTTTTATCGTCATAAATTAGATGGTGCTGACTAATCCCTCTGACTGTAAGTACCAGCATGATGTCTTAGATTGTCATCTGATAAAAATATCTTAATTGTACCAAGCAGATAGCACAAATTGTTAGGTCAATGTCCCATTCACCATTTAGATCCTGAAGTATGTAACAATCTTCCAAAATTAGTAAAAACAATCTGAGAGTTGGGAGCATCATATTTAGAAATTTTCAAATGTGTGCTGAAACAACGCCTGCTTCGCGATAGTGTTGACATGTACATGTATCAAATTTTTTATGCCGTGTGTCAATTGCATCTTTTATAAGTAATTTTTCTTTCGTCTTTGTGATAAATATTTTTATTTAGCGATAATTAGCCTGTCTCAAAATTTGTAAAGGCCATTGAGTATAATGAAAAGATAATTTATTATTTATATTAACATTATTATTACATTCCAGTTGACCATCTGGCAAAATACCTGGCTATTCGTTTGTCTCTAGATACTGCATCAGATGGAGATGAAGGTAAGATGCAAATTTTCTTTTTTTTTTCTTTTTTTCTTGTACCACGTCAAATGAAATCCTCCAACATCATATAAATTTTATAGTGGACTTTTTGGTGCCTTGTTTAATTTTTTAATTTTTTTTTTTGTCTTAGGAAAAGATGAATTGATATAGGCTAAAGGAACATATTTTCAATCTGTGACATTGGAATAACAAGGGTTTTATCTTTTGTATAAAAAAATTTTAAGAGGTACAAGTCTATCGTCTAATCATAATGAAATTTACTCAATAATATTGAAACATTTAAGCTTGGGACACAATTTGTTTCCTTTCAGAGGATGTATCCTCAAGCAGCAAATTATTTGACATCTTTGTGGGATCTCAGCCTGGGCAGTATGTTCTCCTGAATGGGCCAACCACTCTTGAGCAAATCAAAGAGAGGTACTGGAAGATGAACAAACCCTTAGAGATTTTCTATTCCATTAGAAAATCTTCTGCAGCACAATCAGCTTTTAAGAAGGTTCACTCATCTGATAAGTAATTTGACTGGTTATTTTAATGTAGTATTTAAATATGTTCTTGTCCCGTTTTTATTTTGAGTACTTCATAGAAAGTTTGATCTTGTTGAAAGATTTTGTGGAAGTTATTGTTTTGTTCAATTTTTATTTTGTTTTTGTTTTGTTTTTTATGTTGTTGTTGACCTGCCTATAACATGTGTTAAAGTGAAATAGGTCACTGTGTAAATAATTTAATGCGTAATTTAATTCTTACTTATTTGTACATCCTAAAGTTCCATCACTCATTTCAATAAGCATACTGAAAATTTTGAAAACTTTTAAGATGAGTGTCTGTTTGCTATGTCAGATATTACTGAATTTTCAGTGGAATCTGCAAGACTCAATATCACTCAAAGGCTTTATTATTTTTTTTTTCAAAGTAGCTTTGTTTCTGATGAGGTCAATGGTCTAAGTGCTAATTTCACTTTAATCAATATCATTTGGCTGAAAGGGAAGTTTGAATCATTGAAGAGAGAGAGAGAGAGAGAGAGAGAGAGAGAGAGAGAGAGAGAGAGAGAGAGAGACACACACACACACACACAAACAGAGCTCTTTGAACCTAGAACCTATTCCAATCTCATAGACTATAGTATAATAGAACATGTTGGCTCACCTGAGGCTGGTCTAGATGTAGTAAGGACTTGCACATGTAATAAAAAGTGAATCTACTGTATGTCTAATCTAAAGAACATACTTCACTAGTCCAGGTCTAGTACAATGGTTGTCTGATAAAGTTTCACCTTGTAAATGCACATTGGGTCTAAATGGTCACTTTCGCTGTATGGCAAATTTTTCGCCCAATAATCGGCATTCTCTTAACACTTGCTGCACCACCTAAAAACTTTGAAATCAGTAGTTGTTTCCATTTAAGTGGTGGTCAACATAACCATCTGCTGAAGAAAATAACTTCACTGTTATGCAGGAGTCTTGGTTCTCTATGAGTAAGCAAATTAGTGTAAGTGGATAAGGGGTGTGAAGGGTAAATGCAGTTAGGCTGGGCTTGTGTAGCATGGACATCAATCTGGGATAAATAAGTCTTCATTAAGTTCATCTTTTGGAAATAAGGGACAAATAAAAAACTAAAGAACTACACAATGTAAGTCTAGAAAAAAGACTTAAGATGAAACGGGGGAAATTCAACTACAGTAAACCTTGCATGTAACGATATGCTCGGGTCTCACAGTCTTTCCTCCTTGAATCCGAGGTCTCTTTGGATAAAACTTAAAAGGTAACTTTAAAATGAAAAAAAAAAAAATCTCCTAGGGAGAAAACCTACCTTAAACTTCTAATCAGTTACTTCCCGTTATTGCTTGACCAAATGAACAGACCTAAGTGTTGAGGAAGTGAAGTTTTTGTTTTGCCTTTTTTTTTTATTATTTTATTTTATAAAATGTATTTCTTCTTAGAACAACTTCTCTGGCTCTTCCCTTTCCCTCCCCCACTCTCTGTGTCTCTATCTACAATGTATAGATCTCTCTCTCTCTCTTTCTCTCTCTCTCTCTCTCTCTCTCCCTCTCTCTCCCTCTCACTCTCTCTCTCCCTCACTCTCTCTCTCTCTTACACACACACACACACACTAATAGTCTCAGTCTCACCCTCATTTTAAAAAGAAACTTGTTTTCTTCTTTGTTTAGATTTCCACTTTCTCTCTATCCCTATCTTCTTTTCTCACTACCTCTGCCGGTTTGTTAGTCTCTCTCTGTCCCTTTCCTGTATATAATCAGATCTACATGTATGGATCTTGCATAAGCATGCCCCTTCTCTCACTCTGGACCTTTTGAAATCTTAGACCTAGCCTCATAACTTCACATCCAATAATTCCCCTTTCCCCTTCACAGCCACTCTACCTTGCACACATCCCCTCTCTCTTTCTTTGAATTTTTTTTCTTCTGCTTCGCCTTCTTTCACTGAGCATTAGCACTAGGTCTGGAGTGCCCATATGGCTTTGTTTTCTCCATCTCCTTACCGCACTGGCCCTTACTTTCTCCTCGATACATCCGCCCGCATACACACACACATCTTCAATAGCACTTACACATGGATCTAATTTTTATTGCAGCCCAGACAAAGAGCCCGACATGTAGTGTGTAAGGTAACTTAAAGTGGTTTGGGTGAGCTTGTAGAGTTTGAGGTTCACTGTACCAAATTATTCTTGGGTTTGGTCTCTGAAAATGGATGAAGTCAATGGTCCTTTCATTCAATTTTTTTTTTTTTTTTTTAAGATGTTGATTTTTTTCAGGATTCCACTTTATTTATTGTACGTTATCTGTATCTGTATCAAATAAAGGGCATTTAATTTTATTGTTTCAAATCTGACTCATGATTTTTTTTTGCGACGTTAAAGATAACTAAAGCATAGTGCTATTCAATTTTTAATCACCCTCTCCAGCTTACGTACATGTAATTGTAAATGCCTATTTGATTATCACTGGGGGTATTTCCTAATTTACTTTTTTCCTTTCCATGCTTTTTGAATCTGGGCCTATCAAGGGATGTTGGTCAGCTCCAACAATTTACATTACAAAATTCTTATGATTAAGAAAAGCATGTTCACTGAGATTGTGTTTGTTTTCCATAATGTTTTCATTAATTCTAGTTTTGATTTATGAATTGAGATTGTGTTTGTTTTCCATAATGTTTTCATTAATTCTAGTTTTGATTTATGAATATATTAAAAAGCATAAACTAATAATAGTAATATTAAGTTTTCTCTATTGAGAAGTTGAAAAATCATCTCTAATTTTTCCTTTATTTTTTTTTTCATTATTATTATTATTATTATTTTTATTATTATTATTATTATTATTAAATCTTTTAGTTGAATAAAGTAGGCTAATTCAAAGAAGTTCTTTTTTGCAGTGTAGGTGACCGTTAATGTTTTGTGTGAATTATTTTGGTCTGGTGCTATTAAAATGCAAAATTGTAAAATACTCCAATGTTTCTTGATTATTTTGTATGATAGTTGATATTGATATCAGTGGGAAAGTGGCTAAACTTGTTAGTCCACAATTCTTTTAAAGATTCCAGTACTATGACACCTTTAAAGCTCAGCTGATGTACCCGTATCAGAAAGCTGTGGTCAAATGAAATGTGTATAGACTAAATCAGTTTTAAGTAAAGGAGCTAAATACATGTATGTTCTATGGTTTTGTAAGTTTTAATTAAATTTGTACTGAATCTACGTTTTTGGTTTCTTTCAACTTAACCTAGTAACTTTTAATGACACTAGAAGAACAGCTTACACATGTATGCATCATTGTAACTGTGTAGAGGATTTGAATTATTTGTTACTAATAATTCAAATTTGCTGATTTTTTTAAAAATAAGCTTACAAGTTTTGACTCTCTAAATATGCTCCACCAATCTAAAACATGACTTTTTTTTTTACCTCAGTTGCATGGCATGTAGGGTCCAGTTACAAAATTAGAACTTTCTGTTTGAATCAATGTTTACCCAGTATCCTGATATCTATACCAATTTAGAGCATCACGATGCAAATAGTTTTTGATTTCTTCTGAGAAATAGTCACACACAGACTTAAGCAATTAGCAAATATTTACAGACAATTTTGTTGTTAAATTCATAGGGGTTTTTGTTTGTTATTGTGTTTAATTCAATAGGGCAGTAATTTTTTTCTCCTTGCCTATGCTGCTTTAATGAGCTGTAATACAATGTACATTTTTTTTTTTACTTATAAGTGAATCATGAAACGAAGAGTAAAAACATTTAATTTACTTATTTAACTTCTTAGCTATTGTGAATGAAATTTAGAATAGTTTTTGTTAAAGCTGAAAACATTATGTAACTTTGTTTAAATTTTTATAGCATTCCTTTGATTTTAAGTTTATAGCAGTGATTACGTTTGAAATTGCCTAGGTGAGCTCATACTTGATACGTTTACCTTTTAGAGAGAAAATAGGAATATGATGGCGCTTGAGAACTTTTCTTGTACTTGTAGACTTAAAACGTTTTTTTTTTTTTAAATCAAACCAAATTATTACCCTTCAGACAAATTAAGAAGTCATTTTCAGCATTGAATTTCAAATCATTTGACACTACTTTACACAGTCCCCTTAACCTTCTTCTCATTTTTTCCTACAGCATTTCAATCAACTAATGTCTCATTTAAACTTAAAGTCTACACGTTTTATGTCTCTCACAGAATTGCTATTCTTGCTGAATGGAAAGCAATTTTTTCCAGTACATCATTCAATACTTCCTAAATGCTCCTAACATGAGGATCAAAAGTTTTTTGAGAAATGGGAAGTAGATGACTGTGCTTTAAAAATCTTTATATTAGTGCATCTTTCAGCCTGTTGTCAAAACAAGGGCTATGGCTCAAGAAATATAAGAAAATTAAAAAAAGAAAAAAGCAGAGGAATAATTGCCTCAGGAGTTAGATTGCCCTTGCTTCACAGGTTATAGGTTATCCCTGTCTAGTATTTTTAATCACTATTTCCAAACGGCTCACAGATTCCAAGTAGGATTTGTGAGAGTCTGTCACCTGTGACTCATATGTTTCTGAAGATATCCTGTGTACTACTAATAGGTTTAGTTCCTTTGCTGAAGAATGTTTTTTTTTTTTTTTTAATTTTCATACTATAGACCTCCATAATTATCTTATAACTGTTTGCTTAGTTTGATTTTTATTCTGTCATATGTGCTACTGGTTTCTTTTCTTATTCAGTAATTGTTTTGTATAATGAATATATATCTTCTTGCGTTTTTAGCACTTGCACTTTTAAAGAGATTAGGCTTACATATTAATCAATAGACATTGAGCTTTACATTCAGCGGCACAGCACTAGATGTGACTCTGCCTCCAACAAATTCTGAAATAACTTTCTTTAAAAACCTTCCATAGAAAGATTTTCTCGTGGATTTTACCTTGATTTTGACAAATCCATAATTTTAAAATTCTTTCCACACCAAATGTGACCAGAGGGACATACAAATCATTTGATATGGGCGTATGCTATTATGGTTTATAAACTAAGATCTGTGAAGCTGCTAATCTGCACTGCCATCTGTTCGGGCTTTTTCAGTGGTTTTTTAAGACAAGTGATTCTACTCCTGTCAATGAATAAGGGATTGTTTAATATGTAGGAAGATAGTAGAATTTATCTTGTTTCCTGGAAGCATCCACTCCATAGTACATGTATTTTAATAGTTAATAGTAATTTAATGTCTTTTATGTTTCTCTTTGGATCTTATATGGACTGCTATCCTGTAAATTTGCCAGGCAAGAGTACATGTGCAAGTAATACAGATTTTGTGTAAATAATGTACACATGTGTTGAAATTGATGTCTCTACTGTCATTGGTTGATATAGTTGTCTAAAACTATAATCCACAAGAATTTTAGTGGTTTCCCTGGTGCACAGAGGAAAATAAACATGTTTTAAAATATTTTCATTTGGCCTTGTTATTTGTATTATCTGTCAGTAAATTTAAATGTGCGTGATTTGTTCTCTTACTTCTTTCTATTCTAGTGAAACTTTTTAAGTTGCTTAAGTGGTTAGGCTTTGTACCTGAGCCACAAGCTGCATGAATGAGTGTTGGTCACGTCGTTGATGTGATGTTTTTGGGAGGATGAGCTTCAACTTTTGAGAAAACAATTTTTATGTTGATGAAGAAAAAATATTGAAAAGTTATCTACACATACCATTTACCAATTCATAGAAGGGACCAAAGGCTAAATGAGTAAATTTTCACCTCATCTGTAATTTCATTTAAATTGCAATGCCTATGTTTCTTATCTACATGTATGTATACATGTATCACTTTGAATTGTGGTTAGGTTAAAACATTTTATATGTCACATAAAAAATTAGGGCGTATGAAGTAGTGCATAATGACACTAGGTTATTTCCTAACCCCATATATGAGTGTGAAACACTGTCATCAGTGTTGTATCTATTTAGGTCATCTTATTTTTAAAGTCGAGTCAGCACTGATGTGTACAGGGCCCTCAGAAGGCTTGATCTTTAATTTCTCGGTTTTCTTCTTTTCAAACTCTGCCTAATTAAAAAAAAAAAGAAAAGAAAAGATCTATAAGATCTATATCTTTAAAGTGAATGTTCGATTTGTGACATTTTCGTGTGCCAAGTCTTTTCAAAAAGAACTTCGTCTTGTAACAGGATCGTGGCTAGCCCTAAAACATGTTGTCATGCATCATAGTGGGTAGTCGTCACAGTAGGGCGACACTATGCTCGTGTAATAAAAAAATTAGAATTAAGTTAGCATAGTTGACGACCTCTCTCTCTCTCTCTCTCTCTCTCTCTCTCTCTCTCTCTCTCTCTCTCTCTCTCTCTCTCTCTCTCTCTCTCTCTCTCACGTTCTATTAAATCAAGAAATCTTCAACTAAGGATGTTTAACTTCATATCTGGAAGAATAGAAAATATCCCTAATAAATTTTAGCGAGATTTACCTTCCTTGAACGCCTGACTAACATAGCCTAAGCTTAAGCTTATTAGTTTTTTTATGCAGAAACTACTGTTCAGAGACGGAAAATAATACATTTTATATCTTGTCTTTGATCAATTATTATGTATATTTAATCTAGACATTATAAAACAGGTAAAACTTTTTATCAAAAAATTTTAAAAAGACAGTATAATACAAGAAATGCGTTAGTGGCGCTCCGTGACAACAGCGCAATGCTCACATCTATACCGGCTGAGATTTCTTAACTGTCGTTGGTAAACTCTCTCTCTCTCTCTCTCTCTCTCTCTCTCTCTCTCTCTCTCTCTCTCTCTCTCTCTCTCTCTCTCTCTCGCTCTCTCTCTCCCTCTCTCTCTCTCTCTATCTATCTATCTCTTTGTCTACTCTTTCTTTCTCTCTCTGCGTGTCTCTGCCTCAAGTTTATTTGGATAATTAAATGTATAAAGTGCCATGAATTTCAGTTTAGAGATGATATCGTCCATTTCTTTAAATTTCGCCAGTAACTCGAGGCTTTTGCAAAACAATATTACTTCATGAGGACATTAAAGTGTCTCTCTTTTCTCACACAGAGAGAGAGAGAGAGAGGGAGAGAGAGCGGGAGGGAGAAATAAGAGAGACAGGCACCCAGACAGAAATATATACATGTATACCGGCCCGGATCTTACACACAAGGGTGATGTTGTGGCTAGACTGGGGCTAAATTAACTGGTTTTGTTGCTCAGGTTGAACGGGGAACTTCCAGCCTCTTCTTTCTGTGTCTCCGGTTCTTATCAATAATTCTAAAGTATAATATGCTGCATCACCAAATTAGAACATGATGATGATGAAGAAGAAGAAGAAGAAGGAGGAGGAAGAGGAGAAGGAGAGGAAAAAGAAAAGAAAAGAAAGAGAAAAATGATGAAAATTAAGAAAATAAGAAATTTTTTACCACCCCCCTCCTTTTATTAAGATCTTAAAAATATGCCTTGTCGTATATGATTGAAGATTTAAAATAAGAGAAGTAATTTCAAAATCAGGCTTACACCACAAGCCAAAAAAAGAGTGATTTCTCTTGGGACATGCTGCAACCCTTAAATGATTTTTTTTTTTTTTTTGCATGACATGAAAAAATATTAAAGAAAATATTGCGAACTCTTCGTCTTCTTCTTTTTCTTCCACTACAAATATTTCTACGACTACTAGTCATAATACTTCTACTTCTACCACCAGATAATTTCTTTCCAAAATAATTATACTGAAAAATATAAAATGTTACACTGATTAATTTTTTAATAAAAACGCTCGTTTTAAATCATTAACTATATTTTAAAAAAAAGACGGTACTTATACTCTTAAGGAGAGGATGAGCACTATGGTTTCTCAGACTGACTTATAAATGTTGTCTTTTTCCTCCTTGTTCGACTTTGCGTGCCACTACGATAGCCACCGTGACTGCATTTGTGTCTCCACGACAGAGACTCCCTTGTACATTGAGACATGATAATAGCCGAAATGTTTTTTTCCCCATATGACATGAAAAAATATATCATAAAGAAAATGTTGTGAACTCTTCTTTCTTTTCTACTACAACTATTATTAAAGCTACTACTAATTCTACTTCTACTACAACAACCACCACATGATTTTTACACTAAAAAATATATAAAATGTAATGAAAATGAAAAAAAAATAAAGCGTTAAAGTTAAAATATTAAGTATATGTAAAAAGAAAGAAAAAAATAAAACTCATAAGGAGAGGAAAAATACTATTAATAAGCAGACTATTGCAGTTACTGAGACTGACTTCTGTTGCTTTTCCCCTCCTTGTTAGACTTTGCTTGCCACTCTGAAAGCCACCGTACCTGCATTTGTGTCTCATCTACGTCTGCAATAGAGAGTCCATTTCACATTGAGACTACCACTGTGCTTGAAAGTCTTTGGTGCGATTTGGGCTTTCCCAATCAAGATTGCAGGTAGCTTAGGGAGGCTTAGCAAATACCTTCGCCATGATACTCTCTTTTAAGGGAGCGTAGTGGCGTATATAAACCTTATTATTAGAAATGATTTTGACATACAAAGAAGAGCTAAAAAGCTATATAATTTCAGTAAATTTTAAAATACAAAATCCATCAAGTGTTTATGTCATCTAGACACTGAGGGTTTAAAAGAAAAAATATTCAATTTCATGTCAAGAAGGCACTAAATGGCATAAATTTTATTTTTAACAAAAAATTCAGAATGTCTCCAATATTGAACTAAATTACATAATAAGAACTTAACATTTGTCATTCAAACCATAGTAGTATACAAATTAGCATTATTCTTCACATTAATACCGATTAAAACATGATAAAAGAAACAAGATACATCACAAAAAGGACAATCGATTGGTACTGAAGTCAAGGTCTTCGTAGGCCCTGCATAGACATGATCTAACATTTCAATGGATTCATTGCATAAATTGAGCAAGAACATTGTTCTTTACAGTTCCGGTACCATCAAATTTTGTAAACCCAAGCTTCATTAGTTTGGCTCTAAACTTTCATGAAAGTTTTCACTACCAACATTGATCTCGATCAGCCACTGTAATATTTTACATGTACAAATAGTTTCTTACAAACAAACTAAAGAAGGTCTAGTCGAGGCAAAATCAAGGAACGTAGTGTTTCTTGGCTTTAGTTTTATACACCTTGAGGATGATATTACTTTAGTAGTGACTTCACAAAAAGAACCCTTGTTCTTTTTGGTACGATTTAAACTGTAGTTCAAAGCTGTCTGGAGTGGCAAAAAACGACCCAACGGCAAAACGCTCCATTTAACTTCACTTTCAGCTACGGTAATCTAAATTTATTCGAATCTACTCTTTTTACTTTTCAAATAGCTTTTAAGATGGCAACGTTAGCTCTCGATCTAAATCTACTCTCGCTGGATGTGCATTCGCATGGATAGTAGGCTACAGGCAGTGGCAGGCTGAGGCTGGCGTTGAGTGGCGCATCTTTGTCTCGTAGTCTTTTGTTTCTGTCACAGAAGCTATAAGCTATGTTCTCTTTAAGTGGCAAGGCGATGGGTGCCGAAGCATCTATAAATCGATGGTTCTAATCCCACCAATTCAAGCATTTTCAGTCATTTTCGCTTAAAAGCGTTACCCTAACCACAGACGACTGCTGAGCACTACCTAAAAGTCTAGCTCCCATAATTCTTACTACTACTACTACTACTACTACTACTACTACTACTACTACTACTACTACTACTACTACTACTACTACTACTACTACTACTACTAATACTACCTGCTGCTGCTGCTACTACTACTACTAAGCTAAAAAAAAACAGAGCAATTTCTCTTGAGACATGCCGCTGTACTTTAATCTAGACATCTGCAGCGGGTTCATAGCAAAAAGCCATAACTTTTATGCAAAATACAGCACGGTAGTAAAGGTAGTCATGATACACTCTCTTCTCTATCTACACCTTCCCTCTCATGCGTCTTATTATAATAAGCTTCCTATGTTTCTCAAACAATCTTATAACTATGTGTAGACTCTTATCCCCTGTACCATCTTATCATTTACAATACTCCGCTATCCTTAAGGTTACTTTTGTTTTCCCACAACCCCATCAAGTCTATTGAACCTTTTTTTATCGTGGGTTGATTGTGTTTATAAAACAATATCTAGAGAAAAGAAAAGAAAACAAAACAAAAAACCCGTGAACCGATCCCCAAACACGACGTGGTTAATGCACTGAGCAGAAGCCAGACCTTATGTCTTAGATCTGAGTACACTGTAGTTTTAGACCCACTTGATTTTTCCAAGACCGTCGCGAGGTCACATGCGCGGTACAGTACATGTACATCATGGTTAGTCAGATGTTCCTAAAAAAAGGTCATCGAGAGTTACGCACCTTAATTGACTGGCACTCTTGGACGCAAGATTAAAGGGAAACATAGGCCTAGTTCATTAATCATTGTTTATGAATTTATAAATCTCGGTCTACATTAAAAACGTACAATAGAGCCTGGATATTCCATGCATTTTGTATTTGCAAAGTCGAATACTAAATTAATAACAAAATCAAAACCCTGTCTAGATCTAAACTTCTATAGAAATCGTTCCAAGACTCTCCAAGATTTAATGATCTAGCTAAATGTCTATTGCTCACAAAAAACGCAAGAGAAAAAAAAGGGGAGGAGGAGAAAGGGGAATAGGCGCTGGGGCGCGCGCTCATAATATTAGAAGTACATTGGGAAGCTAATTTAAAACGTCGTTCTTCTCTGAACGCCCTATCTTAGTTATCCGAGAACCTTGCATCTTTGCTATGAATATAAACCAATGAAATAGTGACGGTTTCTCCCTATTTGAACTTATGTTAAGAGATCCAGAGTCCATTAGGTGTGAAGAACAGATATGTCCATGTTACCATGTTACTAGATAGGTATTTTAAGTTACTGACATATGTATGTGTATATATATATATATATATATATATATATATATATATATATATATATATATAGCGGTTATTTCCCTTCTCTTCTTCCTTACTTGTCCCTACCCCTACCCCAGAGTTCTGACAAAGAATAGGTTTGACCACAGCCCTCAATCTTCCCATAATCATGTGGAGCTAATGGAGGTGTTGGATGGGAGGTAACGTGATTGGCTGAATTCTGCAATATCATTAGACTAAACCAATCGAGTTACGGTTCAATCACAGCCTCTTGCTACTCTGAAGTCGACTAAAAAGGGGAGAGATTTACTTAGATGTAAAAAAGGCATGAGTCGAAAGCGTGATGTGTGTTTGTGTAGGGTATCAACAGAGAGGATGAATATCAGGCCTCAGACTTTGCTGTTGTTGATTTTTTATGTGCTCTCACTGTGTATCCAATAGTAAGAAAGCGTAGTCTGTCTCTCAGATTGTTGAGTTTTTTACTTAATGTCTCCTACGCTGTTTGAAACAATCTATAAGTTTGCAAAAATCAATCTTACTTTGAAGTTTAAAGAAATGAAAGGAATGAGAAGGAGGAGGACGGGTGGGGGTGGGGGATGCGAGCAGGAGGGAGGGTGCGTGGGAGTAGATGTATTTAATCTCGCACAATGCTTATCGCATAAGGCAACATGCAATGGACCTTTGGATTAGCCATTGCGAAAAAAAAACAAAACAACTAAAAGTTAGGTCTTTTTTTTCCCCTTGAAATGGAACAATTGAAAGCGGAGCACCATTGACTCTTATTACAGACAGGTGTTATTGTTCATTTTGAAAGTATACACACGGCTAACTTCAGGCAACTTGGCCGCGCTTGGGTGCGTCAGCCAGCCGGAACCTCGGTACGCCGTTGGACCCAGAGTTTACCCTCTCTATTTTATTGGATGTAACCTCGTGGGTTCGAGCCCCACATCAGAGGTAGATGGAAACTCACGCACTCATTTCCGTCCTGCTTGGCTGGGGCTTTTCTTGATATGCAAAAGAAGCCTGCGTTCATCGTGGTATGTATGGGATATATCAAACAACAAACAAGCATAGAACTTTTTTCTAAATACATTGCTGAAAATTCCATGTTTTTTTTTTTTTGTTTTCTTTTTTACAACTGGGTTTAAATTATTTTTGCATTTTAACTCGACACGATTGTTTAATTATGCTTGAATTTCCTACAAACAAAGGGGCCGAGTGCAAAAAGAATTAAAATGGATTTTAAAAAGAAGGTTTTTCAAAACATAACCAACTTCAGAAGCAGGGTTAGGCATTCTAGTATGTGACATTCTTCTGGGTTTATATATTTATTTTTCGTTAATACAGCTGTAGCCTTTCATCGATACAGTTTTCCTCAAAGCAGTATTCTGATGAAAAAAGGTTATTTTTGTAATTCATTTCTAAATTCAATAGATATATACGTTTGAACTTGTTTTAAAGCTAAGAAGTTAAAATCCCGCACTGTCGATGGGTGAGTTGATAACCTCATCTTATCCCGCACTGTCGATGGGTGAGTTGATAACCTCATCTTATCCCGCACTGTCGATGGGTGAGTTGATAACCTCATCTTATCCCGCACTGTCGATGGGTGAGTTGATAACCTCATCTTATCCCGCACTGTCGATGGGTGAGTTGATAACCTCATCTTATCCCGCACTGTCGATGGGTGAGTTGATAACCTCATCTTATCCCGCACTGTCGATGGGTGAGTTGATAACCTCATCTTAGTTCAGCCCTTTTCGTTCAGGGCTTAAGTTTCATACAAACAAAGAACAACACTTAAGATCAGCTCTTGAGGAAGCGTATATCATTCAAGAAACTAACAAGAACGTTTTTGTGGG
>JAWDGP010001678.1:390000-410000 GCA_033675545.1 Elysia crispata | reverse complement strand
AGAAGAAGAAGAACAACAACAACAACAACAACAACAACAACAACAACAACAACAACAACAACAACAACAACAACAACAACAACAACAACAACAACAATGATAAAATAATAACGTTGAACGGGGGAAAATTAAAATGTGTCTTGCACTTCATTCTAAATTTTATTGCACTTTACTTAATCTAAATTAAAAGCCAAAGATTGCAAAAGCAAAGCGAAGCCGAACTTATGCCATGAACGCAATAGAAAGAAAGCGACAATAGCAGACGATCGACTCGCCTAGCTGCCCTAGAAATATGTCGGCAAGACTCCCCTCACCAATATAACGTGGTGTGGACTTCAGGTTTTTTTTCATAGCTCTATTTTTTGGGTGCATAAAAACATGCTCCTAAAGTTTTTCTTTCCGAAACGCGAACCACAGGGAAAACAAGTATCACCGGACTATAATAACGCACGATCAGCTGACCGAACTTGCCCAAGATCTCCATCTACATCGAGGAAGTCAGACATGAACTAGATCTAGATATAGATCAAGCAGATCTTTTAGACTTAATTTTTGTTTTAGGCTCCAAGATAAAAATTCTAGATCTAGTCTTATAAATCCAAATATTGTTAGGCATATCCAGTCCAAAATAACTTGATAGTAAGTGAATGAAATCTCATGGAGGAATAAATCTCTCTCTAGTCAACCTCTTTGAGGTGGGTTTTGTCTTGTGCAGTGTAGCAGCTGCAAACATATACCAAACTTCAACCACCTCTCAGCAAAAGCTAGTATCCAAAGCAGCTCTAGAGCTAGATTTATACCCAACAGTTCTATGTTCCATTGTTGTATTATTAGACTTGTAACACTAGTCTCACATGCTTTAGAGATTTTCCAGAGGAGTTCAATAGGCCCGTAGCATAACTGAGTCATTATATTTTTAAATTGACATACACCAGTTGCATGAACTCCTCCTACCTAGCGGTAAGTAGCATTTCAGTCTCTTTTCACAAACATGCTGGCCCTCTGCTAAGAACATAACCATTGTGCAATGATGACTATGCATCAATGCTCACATTTTGCTAAGTACGAGCAAGCTGCAAGCATTCTGTGTAGTGGTTACACTTTGAAATGGAGAACTAATGAGCTGAGAGCACTATCAACTCAAATTTTCAATAGGCCATTATTTGCCATGCCTCAAGTAAGGGTAAATCATTTTTGAACATTGGTTAACCAATGTAAAAACTATGGCATCATATATCCTATATTATATCTTAATGTACAATGTATCCAATCAGAAGTCGTACAGAAAGTTGTAGTGAGGTCTGGGTAACTTATTTTTCCCAACACCTGTGAGGTACACAACGCTAGGCGGTTTGCACACGGCACCAGGGAAACCACAAGCTAGATACATTATAACTCATAATCAGCAGTATATATTTGGTCTGTGAATTAAACAGAACTAGAATTTTAAGCTACTTTAGAATGGATGGATGGTGAATAAATTTAAATCATTCTAGTCATTATGTATGGCATATTCAGGGTAAAATTGTCATTATTGTGCTCCTGCATTCTCAGAGACTGTTTTGAACGGATGAGCATCCCGTTAACAAAGGATTAAAGACAAGTAATTAAATTTTACAGACTAATATATCCAAAAGAGATAAATTTGCTAAGAAAAAAACCTTGGTGAGATATATATTTTTGTTGTGCACATAAAGATCTAATGTAGATCATTTTTCCAAAAGAGGTATACATAGTGTAGCTCCAAAAGTTACAAAAGAAAAGCCAGCGTGTATAGGTTTTCAGCTTTATGCTTCTTTCAGAAACAAAAAAAACGAGAACAGGAAGCAACAGGTTATATATACAGTCATGCATGGATTACTCCAATTCACTGGAGAATTTTTATATATTGCAGGAAACAGTGTCCAAACTATTCTCTTTTTAGCACTCAGGCCCAGGATTTGCATTTGGGAAAGCTTTCATGAATATTTTGTAGTGTGTTTACAATGTATATTGGCTTTGCGTTTTCTTCGCTGCTTTCTTACAATTCCAAGCATCATGGAGATACCCTATTTGCAGTATTTTCCTTTCTTTTCATATTTCTAATAGCAGATAGTGGTATATATAAGGCTGGTTCTGGCGCAGCTTGTACGAAAAACATACCAAATCTACATATACTCGGACCCCAATTCTGCATGTACGAAAAACACACCTGGCCTACATACACAATTGCCCCAATTTTGCATGTACGAAAAACACTTTTTTCGTACGGAAAATTCAAACCAAAATGGAACCAGGGCTCCCAAGGGTACAGCCACGTCTCGCCCCGAGAGGTCGGCCCCCCCATTCCACCTTGCCGGCCTAGGGGCGAGACAACCCACCTTGTACGTAAAAAACGCTCAGCCTACGGGAAATTCAGGCTAAAATATAGACAGGGAACAAAAACGTCTCGCCCCGAGAGGACGGCCCACCTTTGTATGCCGGCCTAGGGGCGAGACACTCCACCGAGGATTTCCAAGGGTACAGCCACGTCTCGCCCCGAGAGGACGGCCCACTTTTGTATGCCGGCCTAGGGGCGAGACACTCCACCGAGGGTTTCCAAGGGTACAGCCACGTCTCGCCCCAAGAGGACGGTCCAAATAATCCTACCGGCCTCGGGGCGAGACACTCTACCGAGAGCTCCCAAGGACTCCCAAGGTATACACCACGTCTCACCCCGATACACCACGTCTCACCCCGAGAGGACGGTCCAGCTTCGGGCGCCGGCCTTGGGGTGAGACACTACACTAGGGCTCCCAGGGTTTCCCAAGGTATAGCCAAGTCTCGCCCCCGAGAGGACGGCTTAGCTCCAAAGTCGTGCCGACCTCGGGGCGAGACAAACCACCTTGCATGTAAAAACGGCCAGCCTATGGACGTCCCAGTCTCACCCTAGAGGACGGCCAATACAGATGTGTGCCGGCCTAGGGTGAGACACTACACCTTGCACGAAAAACATACTTGGCCTACGGACGCCCTCGTTTCGCTCCGAGAGGACGGCCCAGCCTTATACGGCCAATACAGATGTGTGCCGACCTCGGGGCGAAACACTTCACCTTGCACACAAAACACGCCCAGCCTACGGGAAATTGAGGCTAAAATATAAACAGGGAACAAAAACGTCTCACCCCGAGAGGACGGCCTCCCCCCATTCCACCTTACCGACCTCGGGTGAGAAAATCCGACTGGGTGTTGGGAACTGAGAAGGGTGGTGTATTGGTGGGATGTTGTGATGAACTGGTTTTGGGAACCGCGTTTGGGGTAGAAAACAGACAGTCTTGCCCAACAACTGCCATGTTTTAAAGAAGAAAGCATTTTTAGTATACACAATAGTCGGCATGAAGGGGGCAAACAAATGTGAGTGGTTATTGTTGGGAAAAACGTATATTTGTGGTAGGAGTTGTATGGGGAAATACTGCGGCATCCACAAAGCCAAGATAGCAAAGGGTAAGGGCAACGGTGCATGCACTGTTTGTGGTAAGGGCGTAAAAAACAAGTTCCTGGTGTGTAGTGGCTGTGGCTATCACAAAGTCTTTCTGCGGAGCTGGGGGAAAGGTTATAGGGCTTACGAGGCAGAGGTTAGACGTTTAAAAAACATAGAAATTTAGCTATGCCCGCACTCTCGTGTAGAGTTTTAATTTTAACCAACTTTTTAGAGATATGTTGACTATTGGGTATATTGACTATTGGATATATTGAATTTAGGTCTTTTTATTGGAGAGATATCCTGGTGGAGGCCTGTCGTGTTCTTGACCTAGAGGATACCGAAACCCTGGTGAGAACCACACTGCGAAAGAACGCCTACCAACTTCCTCGACATGGCACAAGCTGTTTGTCACAGTCTCTGGAACACCTCCGACCACCTCGTAGACGGAGTGGGCAGTATCAACATGAAAGCCTGCTATCCTGCGAGCCCTCAGGACTACACCGCAAGCGCCCCCGCAAGCGCCTCCGCAAGCGCTAGCAACGACAGCGCCGAGCCGTCCCATGCCGATCCATTGGTCAGTCATGCTCTTAGCTATCTCAACGGCGGCGGAGGCTCCGGTAAGACCACGCGAGCCAACGAGGTGTTCCGCGGGAGGAAGCCTCTTGTCTTCACCCCCTACCCACCGCCTGGCCAAGGAGATGAGATCCAGGGGCGTCGACGCACAGACGTACCACAGCTTCTTCAGGTGGTCGGGCCAGAAAGATTGGACTCCAGACCGCATACGCCGGAAGCACATCCCCCCGGTTGTTATCTGGGACGAGGTCTGCACAGTCCCCAGGGCTGTGCTCGAGATCTTCCTCGATTGGCTTGTTCAGAGAGGTGTTCAGGTTGTTTGCTGTGGTGACCAGGGGCAGCCTAGACCCATTGCGGGGGCATCACCGCACGCCTGGCTGAAGGAGCGCTGCGACTATTACGAAGAGATCACCGTCGACCACCGGAGCAGGTGCGAAAAGCTCTCGGCTTTAAAGCGGGCTATCAGGTTGCAATCCAACAAGATCCAGTGCAAGGAGATGCGCAAAGCTCTACCCAGGTGTCGGGGCTGGGCTAACTTTGTCGGCGTTTGCCATCCCCGCGACCTCCTCCTCGTCACTCGCAAGGATCCACGTGACCGAGCCCAGAAGCTTCTGTTCGAGCACCACAAAAAATCCTTCCCGGACGAACCAGTCCCGCTTATCTACCGACCTCGGGACACACGCCTCCAAAACATTCTTGTCCCAATCCCAGGCCCAGACATGGTGGAAGAGGAATTAGTGCTGAACGATGTGGTGGTGGTTTCCGTAGAGACAGCACAGGAGGTCCTCGATGGTGGATGGGGGAAAGACTGGGACTTGGGCTAAGCCATGACTGTACACAGCAGCCAAGGCCTGACCATCGAGCACCCACAAAGGGTCTGGATCGTCGACGACTACATCCAGTGGAGCAATCTCGCGTACTTGGCTGTCTCCCGAGTCCAGTACCTCAACCAGCTCGCCCGGTGTTGTCCCCCACCAGAAACCGACGACCACACCCCGAGGTTGGCTTACGACGAGAACAAAGCTTGCAAGAACATCGCCCGGAAACTGCAGGCCTACAAACACGCTGACGCAGCCAAGGGTCTCAAGTGCAATCTCCGTCTCCGTATGAAGGACGTCGAAGCTCTCCAGAAGAAACAGAGAAACCGGTTTGATTCCTGCAACATCGAGCTACTCTGGTGCTATGAGCCAAAGGACACAAGGCAGTTCAGCATTGTCCGAATCGACAATACACAGGGCCACGCCCGAGGCAACGTGCGACTACTTTGCCTCGAGTGTGGCCGAAAAAGAGTAGCCGCTGCATTCACCCATTGCGAAGCAACAAAAGATGTACCCCCGGAGAATATTTCGGCAGACCAGCTGCAAAACCTCTTTGACTCCATCTAAGTCTATTCGATACCCGGAACATTCCGGGTTTCGGTTTCGGTTTCGGTTTCGGTTGGTCGTCCGCCCTTCGTGTTTTCCTAGAGGTTGTGGGTCTGAGGTGCTGTGCAGCGCCCTCGCAAGCGCCCTGTTCGACGCACCTATGCAAATGTTTGGCGTTTGATAAACACTTGTTTGACACTTGTTTGACGCTTGTTTGACGCTTGCTCAACGTTTGCAAGCTTTTTCCCATTTTTTTTTGCTGCCAAGTGAACACTTCCCATCTAGATATGGGGAAAACCTAGAAGAAATTTTATTAGTTGGGAAATGCCGTCCAAACGAGAATTATCCCCGGAACAAATCCAGGAAATCCGATCCCTCCGAGGTCAGCTGCCGGCGGCCGAGGCAAAGAAGCGTTTTGGTATCGGGACGACGAGACTCTACAAGATTTGGCGGGATGGGACTAGCCCACCTGCGGGGACGCCTGCGGGGGCGCTCGATCCACCGCTTGCGGGGTCGCTTGCGGGGGCGCCTGCGGGGGCGCTTGCAGGGGCGCCTGCGGGACCGCTTGCGGGGTCTCTGGTGAAAGCCTCTCCGCTTGCGAGGGTGTTTGCGGGACCGCCTGCGGGGCCGCTTGCGAAGTCGCTTGCGAAGTTGCCAGATGCAGGCGGCAGCTGCGTAGAGTCTCAAAACTACAACCGCATGGGGCCTACTGCCGCGGACTTCCTGGGTCGCCTAGACCGACTCGAGGCTCGCGTGGAGGAAGCCTCTCGTCTTCTGGTGCAGGCGTTGGCACAACTACCGAAAGACGACGACTCCGATGTTCTCGAAGAGCTTCTTGTCGACGAGCAACAAGAAATAGCAGAGCAACTGCGGGAAACCCGCCACGAATAGGCAGAGACGCGCATGTATCTCCAGAAAGTCGGGCAGGCGGTGGAAACAGCCCAGAATTGGGCTTATATATCCATTGCCGCGGTTATCGTCTTTAAAATAGTCACAGCGACCTGGAACCGAGGCACGCCGCGGCAAAAGCCCCAACCGCAAAAGCCCCAACCGCAAAAGCCCCCGCTCCTGCAAGAGGCGAGAAACGCGAAACCGGGGGATCCCTTCTACATGGCCTAGTCCGTGGGTTGGCTGCATTAGGATTTTCTGGTTGTGCCTCTGGAATGCCTCCTCCTGGTTTTCTCAACCTTTGAGCAGCTCGTCAATGTAGTCGTTCATCTCAGTTGTGCCCGCTGGTATGGCATCCCTGTGCCCATAGGCCAGAGTGTCCACCCCGTTTTCTGCGATCCACCGCTTGGAGTCGAAGGGGGACAGCGATACCTTGTTGAGGCGCTGCCCGTAGATGTGGTGGCGCTCTGATCGCAGGTCATTCATGCCGTGGTGGAAGGTCGTTTTCTCGAAGAGAGCCTCCCTGTACTGCTCATGTCTGATGTGTTTCTTAACGACAGCTTTCGAAACACCCTTGGCTTTCTTCGTATTGTTCCCGTTGGCCTCGAGGATGCTGTACATCTTGGGGCGTAGCCTGACATACTCTGCGATGGGGCGCCCGGCACATTCGTCCGTCATCTTCCCCAACACTTTTTTGTTTTCGACGCTGTGCAGAGGGTGCTCGCGTGGGTAGTCGGACGTGTCGTATAGCTCGGCGTGCTGGCCCATGTCCCGATAGACGTCCTCCGTCTCGATCTCGAGGAGGAGGCTGTCGGTGTCGGTGTAGAGGAGCTGGCACCGGTCTCCGTACTGGGCCAGGAGCTGGTTGTAGTAGAATTCGTACATGAGAGTCTTCGATAGGTCGAGAATGCTCATGCCCACGTATACGGGGCGAGACAGGACCAGACGGCTCTTGTGGACCTCCACGGCGGCGAGGTCGTCGTCGAAGATGTTTGCTCTGGCGAAAGACGGGCTAGCCAGGAGGCGGCGGAGTTTGTCTTCCTCGTGTGATCGAACCAGTTTGACATCGACTCGTTTGCGAAGGTTCTCCATGGTCTTGCCAAAGACGGAGTTGTTCATCAGTTTATAGAGGTCCTTCTCGAAGGCGCTGGTGGCCTGCTTCCGCAGCTCGGTGTTCATCCGAATGTAGGGCTCCATCCAGGGGCTCTGGTCGAAGCGCAGGGCGCGGTGTACCTTCCGGAGCCGGAGCCCGAGCCCCAAGTAAAGCTGGAGGTTGCGGTAGTGGAGCACGTAGTGGTTCTTGTCGCGTAGGTTGGGGACCAGCTTTTCGACCTCGGCGGACGACGCCCCCAGAAGGCCATGCTGATACTCCGACATCCACTTTTTCTGAACCACCATGCGCTCTGGGGCGAGCGGGTAGGCGTTGTGGCGGTCGTGAAGCTCCTGGGGGTACTCCAGGTCCACCTCGAGGATAAAACCCTCGGGCCCGTCGGCCGGTTGGTCTTGGATTTTGCCAGCCAGCTCTGTACAGTCCTCTACCCATCGAAAGCCGCCAGTCGGAAGGAGTTGGCTCATGGCCCACCCGTAAAGGTTGTTGGCGTCAAGGTAGAGAATGTGGCTGTTTGGTTTTTCCGGGTTGTATCCCTCTACTGCGGGGTTGTTCGCCCTGGCGTGGCGCTTCGAAACCATCGAGATACCGCCCCGCATCCCCTTCTCGATGAAGAGGTGCTGGTCGTAGTCTGTGAGCAGCTCCAGCTCTACTCCGGTCTTTTTGAGGAGGGCATCCCAAGAAAGGCCTGGACTGGTGTAGTAGTGCGCCGGGTCCAGCCTGTATTGTTTCTGGGATGTCTTTCGAAAGTTCTCAAATACATCGGCAAGGAGCAGCACGTCGGTCCGGCAGTAGAGATCGGCGTAGTTACCTAGGGTTTGGCACCCGAAGGTCTCCCAGACCCTCTGGGCATGGGCGTAGTCACTATCGGAAATATTTGCGTCTGTGAGCTTGGAGTAGAAGGCATCCTTCGGTGGAAGCTTGGTCTCTTCGAAACGCTCCCAGGAGTCCATGTACTCATAGGGGTACACACCTTTGCGCAGGAGCAGCGTGCGCTTCTGGTGGTCGGGCTCGTAGCGGGCTGTGATATGGAATGCCTCGGGCTTGTTTGCGGATACCAGTTTGTCGAGGCTCGCCAACAGGAACTGAGCGCTATCAATGAAGCGAAGCTGTCCCAGGGAGAAGGATATGTACTTCTCGGTGTTGTTGGGGATGCAGGAAACCCGACCCTCCACCTTGGAGATGGCTTGCATCAGCAAGTGGCTGTCGTATCCCCGCAGGTTGTGGAACACAACTGGTATGGTTGTGGTCTTTGGGCTGAGCTGCAGTTTGAGGTTGCAGGCGTTGTGGGCGGCTCCTCGGTACTTGCCG
The DNA here is from genome assembly GCA_033675545.1 of Elysia crispata. Taxonomy (NCBI): domain Eukaryota; kingdom Metazoa; phylum Mollusca; class Gastropoda; family Plakobranchidae; genus Elysia; species Elysia crispata. Next base: position 401,314 of record JAWDGP010001678.1, on the reverse strand, counting down.
GTGATGTGACAGTGGTCCTTTACAGAGTCACCCTCGAGAGGTTTGTCACACACATAGCATCTGCTCGCAGTCCTGTGGCTCTCCCAGTCTTCGCTTGTCATTCTCATGTTTTGCGGGTTCGCCAGCGCCTTCTGGATCCCACGCTCTTCCTCTTGGAGAGCTTGGAGGAAGTGTTCTGCCGCGTTGGGCCCCCGGTATTCGACGGGCGCCTCTGTCTTCCCGTCGCACCGTACCATCACGTAGCAGTAACTGCATGCCTCGTGGTGTTGTGTCCTCTGGGTGTTGCTTTTTGCCGGGTCGAGCTCCGGCCCTTCGACTTTCGTGGGCTTCGAAGTCGGCGTAGACGATGTAAGGCGCGGGCAGCTGCTTGTGGTGGTTCTGGAAGGTGAGCTTGTTCTTACCCTCTTGGGACATCTCCACCCGCACAGCCGTCTGCCCGATTCCTTGGCATTCTGGCCTGTGGGCTTCCAGCAGGTCTTCCCTGGAATAACCATGAAGACAGCGCTCACAGAAGTGCTTCTTTCTTCCGTTTTTGTTCTGGTCGTGGAGGAGACGGTTGAGGTCTTTGACCCAGGTGTAGTGAAATTTGTCGGCCTTCTGTATAAGCAGTAGATTTATCCTGGGCATGTCTTCTGGCTGTTTGGAGACGTGGTGCACGATAATCCCTTTGTCCCAGCCGAACACGTTGATGGCAAGGTCGTTCTGGCGCTCCACCTTGTCGATCTGAGAGATGGGTGTGGGGGCATCAACGCCGGTGAAGTCTAGGCCATCTACGGTGGGGTATTTGGCGGGTCTCTGTGGGTCTTTAGCGACTTGGAATATAGCAGACCGGAGGGCCCATCGCAAGCATTGGTCGTCCGTGTTTTTCACATTTACCACCGCCTTTTTATCTTGCAATTTCTTTGGCAGCGGAATATAGGACCCGCCCCGAAGAGGTTGGTATCTGGCAATGTCTAGCCAGAGGGTGCGAACCTGGACTACCACCCACCCAGATCCTCTCTGGGTCAATTTTTCGAGAGTTTCCTGCAGCCTCGGGAATGCTTCCTCGAAAGCTGCCTTAATCTCATTTTTCTGAAGGACGGCCTCCTGTTTGTGGCGTAGGGTGGGCTCCATGAACTCCTCGCTGCCGTCTGGGTTGGCCTTCACGAGCTCTACCTTAAGAGCCAGCTGGAATTTCAACCCTCCTCTTAAGACTCTGAGCTCCTCCTCGAGTTTTTTGCGGATCTGGGGTTCCACACTCTCGAGGAAAGTTCTGGGGTCCGCACCCTGTGGGTGCCCCTGGGGCACATCCATTTGCCACCCGCGCAGGAAGTTTCCGAGCGTCCATCGCGTCCGCCGGAAGGCGAGTTCTTTCGGCTCAAACAGACCCTGGAGCTCATCCTGATAGTCCTTCGCAGACCTATAAACCTTTTGTCGAGGTATAGGGTCGAATTCCTCTTGAATAGCCCTCCTTTTCCTCTCTTTTGCCCTGCGCGGTAGAGGAATAGGCCGATATTTCCGAGGTTGTAGAGGCTTCAACAAACGCCTTTTCACAGCCTCAGGAATAGGTTCATCCAGGATGTTTTGTATCATCCATCTTGTTGGATGAGTATATCTATCATAATCCTAATGATCGATATACCCATTAGTCTTACTATATCTAAATCAGGAAAATTTTGTTGGCTAAAAATAATTAAACCTCGGGCACAGACCTCGGGGCGAGACGTTTTTGTTCCCTGTTTATATTTTAGCCTGAATTTCCCGTAGGCTGAGCGTTTTTTACGTACAAGGTGGGTTGTCTCGCCCCTAGGCCGGCAAGGTGGAATGGGGGGCCGACCTCTCGGGGCGAGACGTGGCTGTACCCTTGGGAGCCCTGGTTCCATTTTGGTTTGAATTTTCCGTACGAAAAAAGTGTTTTTCGTACATGCAGAATTGGGGCAATTGTGTATGTAGGCCAGGTGTGTTTTTCGTACATGCAGAATTGGGGCAATTGTGTATGTAGGCCAGGTGTGTTTTTCGTACATGCAGAATTGGGGTCCGAGTATATGTAGATTTGGTATGTTTTTCGTACAAGCTGCGCCAGAACCAGCCTTATATATACTACTCAGATTGAAGACAGATACCTCCTAACAACCTGAGCTGTCATTCTCAACTTGTTTCCAAACACCAGCGTGTATTGGCTGTCAAACTCTTGATGCTAAATATAGATCTAGAATCAAGGTCTTCATTCAGATCGCAGTCACAAATTTCTTTCTAGCTGGTTGTAAATTCAAGGTCGACGTGTAAATGCAATGAACGTTGCTTGTTCCTGAATAATCTTTACCCCAGACAAGGCCTGTCTGCCTAAGCAAAACGAGACCTAATCCCACCAGACAAAGCTCACTATTGTCAGTCAAACATGCCATCTTTACAACTATTTGATTCTTTAACTGTCAATAAAGAGATCTTACCAGCCAACTTTTTTTCACACCCGACACGGATTTGCCTGCCATCATTAGCCATGTCTTGTACAGGTGGAAAAAGCAAATCTTGGTTACATTCGGCCTCTTTGAGATCTTAGGGACAATTTGACCTAGCACAGACGGATACAGAAAACTGGCATTAGATGCATTGGACTAAGCCACTGTAAGATGAGGTGGGAAATGAGGTTCTCTCTCTCTGCCAACTAAGGATAAAAAGCTAGGGTGTCTGTAGACAAATTGTTTCTATATTAGGGTAAGGTGTGCTTGTTTGAAGAATAACAACAGCTGTGTAGAGCACTTGATCGAAATTTAAGGTCTGCAAATTTGATGAAAGACTTGGGGTTTTTTTAAGTCATGGTCTTTCAAATTTCTTAAGAGCTAACTTTTTCTTTCACAAATTAAGGACTGATTGTTCGAAGAAAACTTGTTATATATAACTTCGAACTAATTTGACAAAAATGTAGAAATAAGAAGGGAATAAAGAGAGAATCAGAAGTGAAAAAAGAATAAGTTTGAGGAATCTGTGATTCGAGGGATCTGTGTTTGATCTAATCGTGTATGTATGAATCTCTGTGTGTTATTTCTATTCTTGTTTTTTTATGTCTGATGAAGGTGTAAAGCCAAAAGCTTACTTCTTTTTGTTTTGTTTTTTTGTTTAAAATTTTATTGTACCTTGCAACTGTACTGGTATATAGGCCAAATTCCTCACAAACTGGCTCATATTTAGGCTAAAGTGGGCTACCATCATTTATTGACTAGATCAAGGCTGGCTTTTGACAATGTAAGCCTTAATAAATTCATCTTGAAACCTTTCAATATTGTTTTCTCACTCTCCTACACTGATCACAGGATGAAAATCACATTTGCAAGTGACACAGGGTTATGTACCAATGACCATGCTGAATGTCTATGCATAATCAATGCTGAATATCTATGCATAATCGACAAACTAAATGCATTAGGAGGAAAGAAGCACCTGAGCCTATTGTGAAAGAAACAAAATGTATGTATATTGGAATAAACAAATGCTACCTCATAACGATTGAAGAGAAAGAATGTCTTGACCATTTAAAAAAACAGAGATGCAAGGCCTGGACAATTTTAAAACATTCATAAAAGAAGCTGCAGGCAACAGAAATGTGGTTCCTCATGGACTGCAAAGAATTAAAAGGAAAAGGTGTTACGAGAAACTGACACAACAAGATCAGTCATAAATACTTCATGCAACTTTTTTTTGACTGGAATGATTGAAGGAAAACAGAGCATTGCAAAACAGATGTGGGAAGGACTAACAAAGTGGCTAAAAGTAGAACAAGTGATAGATCCACTTAAAATGACAAGTGATAGAGATGCATTGAAGGTCATGATCAGCTAGGCTAAAGAACAGGGCACCTGATTGATTTATTGATGTAATCTTTGCCAATACTACTTGCTAAACTCTAAATTGGACCAAAATTTACTGAATTTTTTATCTACTAATGTCTATCTTTATTCTTAATTCTTCTTTATTAATCAATACAAATTGTTCCAAAAAATTCTATCTGTATCATTAATATTGAAAAGTTCTAATATTGCAAATCATGTATTTGAAGTCTGATTGTAAACAAATTGCTTTTAAAATTTTTTAAGCTACATTTGTTTTATTTTACCTGATAACCATCAAGGCTATGCTGAAACATTTTGGGAAAATATTTATTTTAAAAATGAATGGACAAATGACATTGCCTCTATTAATCATTGTAAGAATGGCAAATAAGAAAAAACCAAAGTAAAAAAAAAAATGACCTGTGCGCTATGAAATGTTGTCTTTAATTACAAGAGGTGATTACAAAAATCTGGAAAAATATCCATGATGTGATCAACATTTTGAGCTTTCTGTAAAAATGCAGTCTAACTTCTAGATAAAAAGTGAGACATCTGGATTAAAAAAAAAAAAAAAGAAAATCTAGAGAGATTGCCTGTTCTCTATATTTTAGCACTTTTAAGTCTCAAATCTAGATTAGTTTTTCTATCTAGATGAGAAAAACTTCCTGAATAACAATATGGAATCTTTTTTTTAAATAGAATTAATCACTGAGCAATTCACCAAGCTATATATATATATATATTTTCCAGAAGATTTGCTACAAAAGTATTTTAAATTCAATACTAAAATGAAGGTTGCAAGATTATATATGTTTCTTTGGAAATGCCTGTTTACCTTTAAACTAGGGCATAACATTGTATCTACAGTGGAATACTTCACATCTGAGAGGAGAGATGCATGTATAACAACTAGTCTTGGATTTTGATGGAGATGTCTTCTTTATAAAGAGGTCTTCTCCACCTGTTATTTAAATGAATAATCATACTTGTAATTAATAAAAGCCAAAAAACAATGTGGTATTAACATATTATTATGCACAGTTGCTAAAGAGCAGCAATTTTGACTTAATTTTTTTCTAGTGCACATTTTAAGCATATTTTTTGCTTAAAGGAGATGTATCTCTGTAATCTGAGGTTTAGGAATGCCTTTTTTGTGTACTAGTAGATCTTTTTCCTTTTTAAATCTGAGAAAGTAAGACTTTTAAGGTTTACAAAATCCTCAATTACAAGAAAAAAAAAAAGGCGCTTATAACCAGAAGTATTGATTCAGATTGTACAATATAACAAGCCAACCTTTAGGCATCTGAGGGACAGATAAAGATCAAGTTTTGCAGCATCAAGATGAGATGAGAGATCATTTATCATTTAACCGAAAGTTCACCCTCAACGAGAACTTTTATCAATGTGTAAGGAACAACTCCATTGTTTAATACTTACAAGAGGTGCTTGTTAGGTGGCTTAAACTGTTCTTCAACTACCTGACTCTGGGTTTTTAAAGTTGTAGTCAAATTGTTTTTTAGAGAAAAAGACTGTAAAACCTAAGATCAACACTTTTAGAAATCTCTTGAAGAAATAAAAATTAGACATGGAAACTTAATCTTAGAAACATTATGTCTTTGTCAACTTTTGTTACTGTCTGTTTTTTTCACACAAAAATCATCTTTTTCAAAGCTTACTGAGCAATAGGTTATTAATATTTACTGATATACTTTTTCCCCCTGTACAATTGACTTCCTGAGTAAAAGTTTATTAATATTTACTGAATCACTGTTTTCCCCTTACAATTGACTTTAAAAAAATCATTCAAAGAAATCTTGTAAATTACTAATCACAGACTCCTTTTTGTCAACTTGTTACTTCTCAATATCTACATCTATTTTTTTTTTGTCGTCTGTTTTTTAATTAAAAAAAATAATTTATGGCTGCCATATTTTTAAATGCCTGCCCAAAACATTTTCTGTACATCTGAAGATCCTCATACAAATTTTAGAAATGAACGTGCTGTAGATCTCTATAGTACATTAAAATCTTTTTTAAATAAAAAAGGACAACAAAAACTGATTCTATTTGAAGGTTTTACCTGTAAAAACATGCTATATATTTGTAGAAATTAAGCTTTTCAGATTTTTAGCATGAAAAATTGGGTTAATATTTGATTATACATGTAATAAAGCCTGTTTATCAGATCTAGGTCTTCACCAGTATGTTATCTTTGATTTGTATGATAAAATTAGCAGTGCTGACGTCAAAGCAAGGTGAATAAAATATGCTACATAAGAACTGATAAAAAGAAGACCCTCCTTTCCCTCCCCCCCCAAAAAAAAAAAAAAATTTTTTAAAAATTAAAAAAAACCTTCACATGTATTTTTCTTTTTTTTTTTTTTACTTGTGACCAAAACGTAATTGGGAAATGAATTTGGGTCCAGAATAGCAAGAATTATTGTGTAAGCCAAGAATGAGCAGAGTTTGGTAGGTAAACCTACTATACATTCTATCTCACATTAAGTTTTAACGATGAGATAGATACATTTTTTTACATATCACCAACATAAAGTGACACTATGGTAAAGGTTAAGTCTCCAATTTGCACATGAAAAGCAATATTGACAAAAATAGGAAAGTATGACAAAGTCTCTTTTTAGTCCTGTCTATTTTTTTTTTAAATTGCTCCCAGGATTCTAATTAGCTGAGTTTGAGATAGGGAAAAGAGTTGATTGCACACATCATGTGCATCTATTCCTGTCAACGTTATCAGATTTTGTGGGCATGATCATATGATTGGTAGGAAATACAGTACTTTGTTTTATAAGACCAAAATGGGGTCAAAGAACAGATAAGATCCTATATAGTGCTGTGTAAGAGCTTCTCCCTGCATCGCTCCAACCCAGTGATTGCTGATCAATTTCAAAGATTTCCTGAAGTCTGTGGCCTTTGTTATTCTACTTGTTATACTTTTTCATTTATTTGTGATAGATGCATCAACTTTTCAAATGAAATTTAGTGAAATTTTCAATTTTTTCTCTACTCATTTGCAGTTTATCTGCATCTTTCTTCCTTGAGGCTAATACGTCAATGACAGAATTTTAGTTTCTCAAGGAAAGTACATGATCTAGATCTAGTTGCCTACAGAGATAGGCAGTCATATTAAAAAAAAAAGTGATAGGCAGTGAAACAGCAATTGAGGAAGAACAGACACATTTAAATCTAGGGACATAGAAGGAATTGTTATGCTTGATGATGAGATAGAATAGATAGCAATAGTACTGAAAAAACAGCACAAGCTGAGATTGAAAATGATAAAAATTAAGAACATTTTGTATTTTTCCATCTTCGTCTCATATCTGTATTGTTGGATCTAGGTTTATGTTTGCCATTTGTATGTATCAAGGAATAATTTTATCTTTGCAACATAAAGATGTATAAAAGTTTCTGAGGTTAGCAAAGAAACAAACTTTTGGCAGGGCTTTCATGTTAGCCTTTCCTTGTTTTGTTTTAGAAGGAACAAATGACTACAACTTTTAAATCCTGAAAAGAATCATCCATTTCAAAACGTATGTTCCACTTACATTGCCTTTCTGTTAGATAATGTTTTAGGAAAAAGCATTCAAAACAACATTTTTTTCTACTTTAAAAGTAGATTTCATAATGGATCAATCGATTTGTATGGCTATTCCATGCTTGTCTCTTTTGAAGAGTATGGACTGACATTTTATAAGATATAACAACAGTTGAAATCTATTATTATTACTTTCATTCTTTGCGTACATCAAGATGATTTTGTCTTTTCTTGTAATAGGTTTGAAGATGGCAATCTTAAAGAAATGGAGCGACCAAAAGTCAGCACAAATTCCTCACCCTGAGGTGTCCTACAAGGCACTTGATCAGGATCCAGAATGGAACCCCAAAAAGAAGCCAGTTATTAAAAGCTCGCTTTTGGAGAAAGCTGCATTTATTTTACTCGTTCTCATCACCTTGTGCATTGGTTTCATCATGGTATTGTTTGCCTTGAAAGTCATCGGGGGCATGTTAACCAAGCAAGAAAACAAACTGTGCGCTACTGGCAGCTGCACGATGGAAGAGAATGACCGGTTTGACTGCTGGCCTGAGTATGTCGGGGCCACCAAGGACAAGTGTGAGGCACGTGGCTGCTGTTGGCAACCTGCGACCACTCATGGCCCTCCATACTGCTTCTTTCCTGGAAACTACAGTGGCTACACAGCCTCCAACTTGAAGACGACTGCCTCTGGTGTGACAGCCGATCTCACAAGAACCACAACAACCTTGTTTCCTCCAGACATCAAGAAACTCAAGTTACAGATTGATTTTCAGACAGAGTCTCGGCTTAGGGTCAAGGTAATGCTGGCTATAAGTTTTTTCTCACTTTTCTTGAGCCATCTGTGTCAGTTCCTGTTTTCATGAAGTTAAGAAGTTTTGTTTTCATTCTCATTTTTTTTTCTTTTTTTCTGTTCTGAGCAACAGTTCCTGAATGTTTTCCTTTGCTATTAATACATTGTCCTCAAAAGTAAAGGACATGGTTTTAAGCTAGGTAATTCCTTAAATAAATGTTTTTCTACCCTCTTTGTCTAAGGCTAAGGTTTTAAAATATCAAGATTTTAGTGAGATGAAATTTTTTATAGTTAAAGGATATCTAGACACATCTCCAGATTATTCAACTTACGTGCAAATTGCTTTTATTCTTTTTTTTTTTTTTTGCCATCGCAGTGGTTTATTTAACAGACTGTTTTTTTCATCATCCTATACTATTGTTTAGTAGCATGCTGTCACTACATGTCTTACACTCAAGACTTAGAGGACTCCTCAAAGTGTTAGATCCAACTGCCATTTCCTTAGAGACAATGTCTAATAAACTAGTGATAGGATATGTAAAATGTGCATCTGCTTATGAAAGCCAATCTTAAAAGTTCAGGTCAGGAGTAGAAGTGTCCCGAGTATGAATGAGCTCTCTTTGGGATGTTAAATCTTCCATCAAAGTTGTATGGCTTGATATCTAGATGTTTGATCTTTTCTGTCAATACAGCTCTATTTTGAAAGTTCTACCATGTCAGATCGAAATGCTTTTGATATGCTCAAAAATTCTCTGCACGCCAAGTTGTGAACAAAATAATTTGTTCACTCAATGTATAAAAAATTTGACTTCTCAATTGTTTTTCCTTTCATAAAAACCAAATGGACATTTTTGTGAAAAGTTTATATTTTTTCCAACAATCAAGCAAGTTTAAAGCAACATTGTTTTAATGTGTTTTCCATGACCAGATCTTTGATCCAGCGAATGCCAGGTTTGAGCCACCAGTTACTGTTCCAACTGGTTCTCAAGCTGTTACCAACCCGCAGTACAAGGTCCAGGTGACCAGTTCCCCATTCAACATCATTATTACAAGAGCCTCGACTGGTGCAGTTGTGTGAGTAGAGTTAAATCAGTTAGGATGGTGTTTCTACTTAGTTTTGTTAAGGTTATAGACACAAGCCTGCTGATACGTTCCGAATCTTATCAAATTACAAAAACTTTTTATGAGATGGACAAATTTTGCAATCCTGAAATAAATGAGTTTGAGATACTCAGAGTAGACAGCAAAGATTTCCAAATGCCTTTTTTCAATTCAAGTCGGCACTTTCCCCTTTTCATTCCCAACACTTCCTTCCTATTTCTTTCACTCTCTATACTCTATATTTCATTGCACCCGCTCCCACTCTCCACTGTCTCTCTTTCTCTCTCTCTCTCTCTCTCTCTCTCTCTCTCTCTCTCTCTCTCTCTCTCTCTCTCTCTCTCTCTCTCTCTCTCTCTCTCTCTCTCTCTCTCTCTCTCTCTCTTTTTCTTTTTTTCTCTTACCTAATGCCAGCATTGTCTATAATGTTGAAATCATCAAAATAACTACGCATATTTTTAGTCTGGTATTTTCACGTTGTTTCCTTTCACAATTTCTGTGGGCTTTTTTTAAAAATTAATTTTACTTGTGCAGTTGATCTGTTACAATATAACATATGTTTTCTTTTACTTTGAGTTCCCTCTTTCTCATTTTGTTGCTTTTAGCCTCTGAAATTTTGTTTTCAAGGCATGTCCATACTTTTTCTTTTTCAGTGAGTTGTTAACTTTTCCAGATATCTTTTTTCCTCTGAAATGATCTAAAATGACCATGCATTTTGCTCAAAACGTGTTCACACACACACACACACACACACACACACATACATATATATATATATATATATATATATATATATATATATATATTCTATGAAGTATGCTGCGGAAGGAAGTGGAATACTGATTAACAGTATCTGATTTAAAAGGTTAGATTTATGGGTAAATTGAGCCTGACAGTCGCATTCCTGAACAATTTTGTTATCAGATTATGTGACGGACACACCCTTATGTGCCAACTGAGATAACAGGCGAACACTCATTGAGAGATATCATCATAGTTTGTTTCTATCTACCTCATACATTTTGTAGATAATGACTTTGAGCTTTGTTATCACTTGTGAAAATTGTGTTTCCCTTGAGTAGCTTCAAAGCTGAGCTTTTTGGATGACCTGAACTTGATAAAGTGTGTGAGAAGCCTTGAGGTTCTTGTGAAATCACTATATTGCTCTTGTGTTTTATCATAAACCAGAGTTAGTATGTGAGGGTATCTGTGGTATTGATCTTGCTAGGTTAGTCATGATTAGTTTAATATGGAGATAGGGTTTATCAGAAGACCTCGTGTGAAAAATCAAAGTGTATAGAGTTGATAACAGAATTCTGTAAGTAGTGAGATTAGGGTCACTTGATACTGTAGTCTCACCTTTGAGCTGCAGGGAGCAAAAAGTAATAAATATATAAGAAACCCAACCCCACAATTATGCCCAATCAGTCGACTCTCTTGGTCCTAGTCCCAAGCCTAACTAATGCCCCAACATGTTTTTGTTAATAAAAAAAAATGACGAAATATTATTCAATTATCGGGATTGGTGTACATAAATCGCTGTGTGCACCTGTTTGTGTTTATATGGGAGAGAAGCAGTGATTTGTATATTTAGTCTCCTGCAACTTAATTAAAAAAAAAAGTCCATATCTAAATACACGGAGAGAGGAAACTTTCTCTCTCTCTATCTCTCTTACTATCTCTCTCTATCTATCTATCTCTCTCTATCTCTGTGTCTCTGGCTTCTTCTCTCTCATTTTCTCTCTCTTTCTCTCTGTTTCAGTCTTCCTCTCTCTATATATATCTCTGTCTTTCTCTGTCTTCCCCCTGTCTCTCTCTCTCTCTCTCTCTCTCTCTCTTTCTCTCTGTTTCAGTCTTCCTCTCTCTCTATATATATATCTCTGTCTTTCTCTGTCTTCCCCCAGCCTCTCTCTCTCTCTCTCTCTCTCTCTTTCTCTCTGTTTCAGTCTTCCTCTCTCTATATATATATCTGTCTTTCTCTGTCTTCCCCCCCTTCTCTCTCTCTCTCTCTCTCTCTCTCTCTCTTTCTCTCTGTTTCAGTCTTCCTCTCTCTCTTTATATCTC
>JAWDGP010001678.1:325000-385000 GCA_033675545.1 Elysia crispata | reverse complement strand
GGTATTAGACAGAGCAGGATCCAAATATATTAAGCCTTCTGACGATAAGACTGATTATACAGATAATATAAAATGACCAGCTATTTGATGATGATAGACGATTTCTAGCGGATCAAACTTGACATGCTGATGTTAGGCAGAGCAGATTCAAAGTGGATGAAGCCTTCTTTATATGTTACCATCATAACCATTTTTACTCTTAGTTGTGCATAACTTTGGATAACCTAATTGCAGGTGGATAACAATGGATATGGATCTCATCCATTCTACATGAACTTGGAGTCAGGTACCGCCAGAGGTGGTGTGCCCCAGGCTCATGGTGTTCTCCTGCTTAACAGCAATGCTGGAGGTGAGCTGTAGAGGAAACTTTGATTTTCCTGTCATTTTTTTTGTTTTGTAAACAACATTTGGTCCTTTTTCTCTTTGTCTCAAGATTTTTACTTATCTTTTTGCTTGTCTACTTGCCTGTCTAACTCTGGTTTGTCTATCTATGGGATATATTTCTAATATTCTATGCTTATTGCTCAAAAAAGCATCTATCTTTGTACATTTTACTGTCTATCTACATATATCTTTTTATGTACATAACTACCTATTCTAACTATCTGGTTGCCTAACTCAATATCTACCCATTTATCCACCTCCTCTCCTTCAATTTGTCTATGTACCTGACATCTATCTAACTAATTGTCTATCCTTTTATCCATCACTCTCCCTTGGCCTCATCAGGATTTTTGTCTATTCACTGTTTATTTTTTTCTTGAAATGCTCAGCTATGACAAAAATTCACTTGTTTTTTTCTATGTCGTTTGTGCAATGTGGCTCTGTTAATAGTTGAAGATTTTAGACTATGTGTACTTTTCCCACTATTCGGAAGTGGAAGATAGTGATGACAAAGAAATGCAATTATCTGTGTAAGTGCCACTTGATACCAGATTTTAGGCTTGGTGCAAGTCAATTGATTTCTTTAATCTTTCTTTACTTGTTGGAGACCAAATTTTGGACAGGCTGTGGTCAAACTCAACTTAAAAGCTTGTTAGGATGCTTCAGGCCATAAAGTCTGTTAGTGTAGACATCAACATCAGTTCAATAACCTCCAAAGGTCAGAAAACTGCATCATTTAAGTGGCAAAATGTTTCAAAATATTTAACAACTAAGAGATTATTCCAAACTTTACTTGTGTAGCAGGATTTTCTCAAAACACGTCCAGAAACTATTTAAAAGACAAGAAATATTGGTTGGAATTAAATATTTTTGTTTTGTTTGAGTCGATCCCAAAAGAGATGCAGTTGCTATATTGATAACTGGAGGAAAAATGTCAGGAGAAGATTGTTGCATTAAGATCAAATGTCCCAAAACTAAAAAAAAAATTGTGAGATGTTTCAAGATTGTGGGTTTTGTCTCCAGAGGTGGCGCTGCAACCCTATGGGCAGGACAGAACAGGTGCTCTAACATTTCGTTTCACTGGCGGTCTGCTCGACCTTTTTGTCCTGATGGGTGAGACACCCATGGCTGTAAACCAACTCTACACACAGGTGGTAGGGTCACCATACATGCCCCCATTCTGGTCTCTCGGCTTTCACTTGTGCCGCTGGGGTTACAACAGCTCTGAAGGTCTTACCTCTGTGATAAAAAGAAATAGGGATGCAGCTATCCCTTATGTAAGTCAAATGGAATAGGGTGTCAGCTTTCCTTGTTGAAACTCAAAGTTTTCAGATTGCCATGGCAAAGTTTTCTATTGTTTTTTTTTTTTTTTTAATTAGAGCTATTGATTGGTTAAGACATGAAAACTAAAAAAAATATTCATAGAAAACTTTAAATGATACAAATTTTCTGGACCTACACTTTTCACGATGTTATATTTTGAAATGTATTTTAAGATATATTACAAAGTACTGATTTTTAGCTGAAAACTGCTGTGGAGCCGTTAGCTTAGAACTGCACTTTGCCATGATTTTCTGAAAATTTTTTTGGTTTTCTTTGAGGAAATGCTGACTGAGTCATGGCAGTGTTTCTATGACGAAACAATCTGTCTTGAAACTTCTCAGCTTCATAGCCCAGGGAAATTTGATTTGCCTGACAACAGTTGGTGGTGGTGAGGAAGGATCTATTTTGATGTTTCAGCTTTACTTTGTCAAAGAGGAAAAAAAAATATCCACATATTGCTTCTCTTTCCAAAAGAGAAGCAAAGAACGAAACAATTTTCTAAATTGAGAATTTTGAAAGTTTTTATTTTTATGGTCTGAACACACCTTGAAGCTTGACTTCACTTTTTGGCCCAGACCACAGCAATGACTTCAGTCCATGACATTGTGTAAGTCTCTAAAACATTCTGTTTCTGTTTCTAACAATACACCTTAATTTTTCTCACTAACTTCTGTACTTCCTTCACACCAAAACAACAAAATGTGATGCAAAACCAAAAGACGTTGCCCTTCAGCCGGCTGCAAAGACAGGAGCCATAACCTACAGATTTACTGGTGGCATCCTGGACTTCTTCATCCTGCTGGGTGACTCCCCTTTATCAGTGTCTACTGACTACTCCAATCTGATTGGTCTTCCTTACATGCCTCCCTTCTGGTCTCTGGGATTCCACCTCTGTAAATATGGTTACAAAAATGATGCTGAAGTGCAGTCTGTCATCGCTCGGAACAGGAAAGCGAACCTGCCTTATGTACGATTTGTAAAAATTGTCTTAGCTATCATTCCTTTTTTTATTTTTTATTCCATTGCTCCGCTAACAGAGTGAAAGTAATTAAAGAAAAAGCATATCCCTCATCAGCTATTTCTGCTTCTGCTTTAAGATCTTATTGTGCCCGCTGCCTTTAATTTGAATGTTGTCTCAAGTCTTTTCTCCTCTTCCTCCTATGCTTTCTTCCCTGTAGAGATGACTTTGCTGCTTATTGCTCTGCACGCGCTTGGAGTTCATCCATTTTAACCGCAGAAACCAGAATGGTTATATTTGAGCAGACCAATGTTTAGCCTAATTTGTTAATTCCCTAAAAGATCCTTCTGAACCACCACCATAATCATCAGAGTCTTTCCCATGTATATCATATGCACATGTCAAGATTTACAAAATACTAGGGGTTTGTGATCCTAAACTTTTGGCTTTAGTGATTAAATATTTTTGTTGCTAATTTATTTGTGGGCTTTTCTGTAGAATAATTTATAAAAATGAAGGAACATCACATTTTTATGTCATATTTTATACAACTTAAAGTCTATTATAGCTTAACTTTTTTTTATAGCAATATCATAGTGGAAGGTTGAACAATAATTAAGTGCATTGCCGAAAAAGAACTCGAGCAAATTTTTCATAAGTTTTAACATGTGTCCCTTGCTTTTGTCAGGATGTGCAATGGAATGACATTGACTACATGGACAAGTACAAGGACTGGACCTATAGTCAGGAAAACTACAAAAATCTTCCTAGCATTGTTGCTGATCTGCACAAAAACAAACAACGCTACATCATCATGGCGGTATGATTTGCCTCATTTTCCTCTCATTGGTTTCCGTAGAATTAAAATAAAAAAGTCTTTCTCTGTATTTATTTCTTAATCTTAAGGTGTTTTTAATTTTTTTCATTTTTTCTTTTTATTATTGTGTTTCAAGAGTTGGCTTACAACTTTTCTCTTATTCAATTTTTTAATAACAACAATGGTTACTACTCATAACTCTGGATTTAAAATGCAACATTTGAAGGATGACCTAGCAAGAGACAAAAGGTCCAAAGGATGTGCATTTATTTACAGAAACACTTTGAATAATGAAAAAGCTAAGTTAAAATTAGACATGAATAAGACATGAGAAAAGAAAAAAAAAGTTATGAAGAATGAAGTAAATAGATGCTGTGCATTTCTTACAGCTTTGAGAAGAATAGCTGTTGCAGCTCTTTCACTGCCTTTATGTTTGATTTTAAGTCTTTTCTTCCATGTTCTCTCCTTCCTTAATAATTTACATAATCTTTCTTTTTGTATTATAGTTTTGAAGCAATGTCAACAGTTTTCAAATGGACCAAGGAATTGATTTATATAATATATATATATATATATATATATATATATATATATATATATATATATATATCAACCATTAGTCCCATGGGAGGCAATAACAATCCTTATTTCTTTACTCTTAGTTTCACTGAATTCAACTCAGACTTCTTTCCATTCTCAGGATCCTGCAATCTCTAGCTCTCAGCCTGCTGGTAGTTATCCCCCTTTTGATGATGGTAAAAAGCTTGATACATTTGTTAAGAATGCAGATGGAGGAATTCTTATTGGAAAGGTTTGTATAGTTTCTTTAGCGATAAATCCACTTTCACTTTTATTTTAAAAGTTTTTGAGCAATTCGAATTAAAGCTCTACAGAGACAGAAAGATTCATAGACAATTTTGATTTCAAGTCAAAGATTGACGTTAATCTTGAATTAGGATAAATCTCTTTACTGAAATCTCATTTGGATCAAACTGAAAATGCTATAGTTTCCAAATAGAAGGAAGTAAAGCAAGCTTTTTTAACTTTCCAGATAGCATTGTGGATGCAATAAATTTGAAGAAAATTTAGAAAGCGCTTTTTGACCACTCAGCTATTGTAATGCAAAAGTGTTGTGTTTAAAGGTTACATATATGCTTATTACTCATCCCGTCTAAGCATTGGACACCTGTTTTTCTCTTCTTTTTATGCTTAGAATTCCTTGACAGAAGTCAAGTTTCAACGGTTTTTGTTATTATATGTATTTTTATATCGATAATGAATTTCGAGCTACTATTTTCACTCTTATCAGATGTCTGAAGATAGTGGGCAGAGGTTAGGATTGTTTTTGTACTCAATAAGATTCATTGGTGAATAAACAAACAAACAAAACAAAGCCATACACTATTGGGAGGAGGGGTGGTGCTCTTTTCATCTGATCAAAATCATAGACAAATTTCTGCATTTTTTAATCACTTAATTGATTAAATTACAAAAATTTTAGCAGATATTGAAAACTTAACTCTGATGAAGGAGTAAGCATTATGATTAATGCCCATGTCAATGGGGAAACATTTTGAAGAGTCAATTCATTCATTTCTAAAGCTATCTATCTGTTATTTGGGATGGTCCTGTAAAGTTGAGCAATAATTTCCTCTTTACTTTGCTTTCCCTTTAGATGTGTTTTTTGCCAACCTTTATCTGTCAATTGCAGGTCTGGCCTGGAGAGACAGCTTTCCCAGATTTTTTCCATCCCAACGCCTACACCTACTGGTACAAGCAAGCCAAGGAGTTTCATGCTAAACTCCCCTTCGATGGCCTCTGGATTGTAAGATTATCACATTATTTTTCTTTGACTAGTCTTAATTATGTATGCCTACAAGCTGTTTTTTTTTATATTAAAGAACAAAAATTAAGGTTACTGGGGCAGAACAAAAGCTGTTAATCCTAAATATTTGAGTCAAATAATTTAAAAAGACTGAATATCATAGCAAATACAACTGAAACAGACTTTTCTGTGTAAAAATGAGAAAGAACACTTGTGAGATTAACTTTTTAGTTGCATTTGTCTTTAATGACACTCTGCTGAATATTTTGCTATTTCTTCCAATATTTTTTTTTCATTTCAAAAGTTGCCAAGCCTATTTAGAGGTATATTATTATTTCTATCCCACACAAATATAGTTCAGGCAGTGAAATGCTGCATCTAGAAGGAAAAAGTACTGATTCGATTCGATATTAAAATCCTAGTAGGCTTATCAGTTTTATCTGTTTATGATAATTTTATCATTCTGCAATTTCATATTCATTATGTTATTTAATCGTAACAATGGAGGCACTTAGATGCTTGTAATCTTGTATGATGCAGGTTTAACTTAGATGTCTAATGTCTATTCCTTTCTTTTTTTCTGATAAATGTTATCAGTTTGTTACAAATTTTTTATGTTGTTTTCTATACTGACTGCCATGTCTGGGCAAAATTAATTGAGACAGAATGAATGATCATGTATCACTTTTTTTTATTCCTATCAATTCTTCCAGGACATGAATGAGCCATCCAGTTTCATAGATGGATCTTCAGCTGGATGCTCAAAGACATCCAAATACAACAACCCACCCTTCACACCTGGTAGTAAGTTGACTCTCTGTCATGCCGCTATCTGAGGTCAATTGTCGAGATACATCCTCTTCCAAGCATTCTTCTCCAAGTCATTGTTTTACCTTTTTGTGTTAACGTCATTTTTAACAAATGAATTTGATTTAAAGATAAGAGCAAGTTATCAATTATTTTTAAGTCACAAACTACATATTTCTAAATCATACAAAGCATATGATTTACTCGTTTACTAATTTGCATCGTGTGCTTGTATTTGTATTTTTTTGTATTTATGCATGTGAACCAGGCTTATAAATATGATTATTATTGCCACAAAATCTGCACAGTTTACCTGCTTAACCTTTACATTCCATGACCTTATTACGATAGCTTTTGCTTTATTGTTCTTGCTATCTTCAAAACAAATGTTTCAATTTAAGAAAGGAAAAAAAAATTAAAACTTATTGCTTTAAAGTTTTATTTACTGAAGACTGATTTTCTGACCATTTCTCCATGCTACCAGCCATTGATGGAGGCAGTCTGGTGTCCAAGACAATCTGCCCTTCAGCGCAGCACCACCTCTCCGCTCACTACAATCTGCACAACATGTACGGCTGGTCTCAGGCAAATGTCTCGAGGAGGTATACATTTTATCAAATCCTTGAGATGAGCTGACAAAAAAATCAAGATGACAGAGCTTTAATTTGCTAAACTGTATTTTAAAAATTTTTTTCGCACAAGAAACATACATGGCCAAGAATAATCTGTTGTACTCTTAACTGTCACAAGTAACTTGATGGGATTGGGTTTGAAGAGCAGGTTTGAATCATGAAGTTGAGGAGTTTCGGCAAATTGATTTCTGCGTGCATGCAATTCCAGCTAGAGTATTCCATATAAACCATAGGCAAACCTACCTGAGATAAATCCTGCATCTCCCACTATCATTTGCTTTGACATGTGCTATTTCTGTGTAGAATTTATTTGAAGTTTTTTCTCATAGAAGATCTCTAATGGGGGATGATGAATTTTCGTTTTGTTTCTTTTTAAAAACGTTTTTTTTTATAGAAGTCTATAGGCCACAAGAGAATTAAAAAAAAAAATCTCAATTTTTTTTACCAGACTTGCCATTTTGATCCAGATGAATATTGAGTCTTGATTTATTTCCACATAGTGCTCTGAACACTCTGTATGGCAACAAGAGGTCACCAATCATCTCACGATCAACCTTTGTAGGCAGTGGCAAATATACTGGTCATTGGCTGGGAGATAATGATTCCAACTTTAATGACATGGCTTATTCAATTCCAGGTTAGTATTACTAGATCTTCCATTAACATATTCAAATCCAAGTTAGTATTATTACATTTTTCAATGGTATGTTTTATCAAATTCCAGGTTTGTATCATTACATTTTCCAATGACATGGTTTATTCAATTCCAAGTTAGTATTATTACATTTTACAATACCATGACTTATTCAAATCCAAGTTAGCATTATTTCATTTTCCTTTGACATGGTTTATTCAATTCCAGATTTGTATTATCATATTTTATAATACCATGACTTATTCAATTCCAAATTTGCATTATTAGATTTGGTAAGTTCCACATAATTTCAACCTTTTTACAATCTTTCGTAGTCAAGATCAAAAGGGTTTTTCAAAAGGAACAAACTAGAACTGCCAGTGTTGTAAGCTGTAAAACTTACATTTTTTGTAAAACAAAAATACTCCAAAAAAATTCTCAAGTTTCGCAATTGGCTTTGGACATTGTCAATTTTAAAATTGGGTGAAGATCAACAGCTTGGTAGTAGTAAGTTTTCGAGGTTGATTGTTTAGGTGTTACATTTCTCTTTGGCTTAAATCAAGATAAAAACATACAAGTGTATGATGAGGACAATTTTCAAATGTTCATATAATGTTCCTTTTTCCTTTACCTCTTCCTCCTTTACTAAATTATCTTGTTTGTAAATTCAGTTGTTGGTAATATTTTTTTTTATTATTGTTGCTCTTGTATTATTTTTATAACTTCCTTTATTGCTATTATCATTGTTATCATTTTGTTGAGGTTGCTCTATTTATTTATAGACACCTTTTGTAATAAAGAGACAAAGCTGTAAAGTTTGTTTGTAGGGAATTATAGGTCAGTGTAGAGCAAATGTCTTCACTATATGGATGAAAATCTATCAAGAGGATGTGTATATTTTCCAATTTATTGATTTATTAATGCTAATCATTAATAATAAGTTTCTTTCTTGGTTTAGATTCGGCAAAGTTCAATTATAGTTCAATACATAATCTCAAAGCCGTTCATTGTAAAACTATAGAATTTAGGCTTGCGTTATATGGTTGTAAATCTATATATTTATCATCACATTAAAGACAAATAAGTATATGTGATACATCTTTAGAACTCCTTAGTAGTTGAAGGTTTGTGATTCTTACTTAAGCTAGAGCTATTTATCTCATACTAAGTCCAATGAAACCAACAAAGAGGATAAAACTATCCAGGTAAAGATCTATAGAGAACAGCCTCTATTTTTCTTGATGGCAATTACATTTCCAATACACTTCTCATCAGCACTGTCAAAATAAAGCTAGTGCAGATCATCTAGTTCAGAAGCAAGGTTTGGTTGTTGACTCAAATAAAGCTAGTGCAGATCATCTAGTTCAGAAGCAAGGTTTGGTTGTTGACTCAAATAAAGCTAGTGCAGATCATCTAGTTCAGAAGCAAGGTTTGGTTGTTGACTCAAATAACAACAAGGAAGAGGCCTTTAAAGAAATTTAAAAAAAAAAATCATTCTTGCTCCAAATGTCTGTATCTATAGTCATTTCTTTTAAATTGATTTGCTGAGATTTTTTACTTGATTACAAGGTTTTAGTTAATTCATCATATACAAAAATATCATGAACCTAAAGACACATTGTTGTAATTTAAAAGTTTAAAGCTACATGCTAATTTTATTTGATAAACGTACAATAATAAGCTATGAACAGGTGTAACAAATACCTCCTGGAAAGCATCAAGGACAGAAAAGTGTTGAAATTCGTGGTATTTCAAAGATCTATAAATGGATTGAATTTTGAAGTCATTAAAAAAAAAGTTGACAAGACTCATTGTTTTTTTTTTTAGTTGTATGTTGAGTTTCGTATGATTTAGCCAGCTGGTTATTGTTTTTATCTGTGACATTCTATAAGCTCACCAGTAGGTAGAGTAATCAGAATCGGCTCTTGATTCTTGAGAGTAACCATTCACTCCTTGCCTCTGGAAAAATGCTTACCAAGCATTACTACTACTACTACTACTACTATTATTATTATTATTATTATTATTATTATTATTATTATTATTATTATTATTATTATTATTATTATTATTATTATTATTATTGTTGTTGTTGTTGTTGTTACCAAGCATTACTACTACTACTACTACTACTATTATTATTATTATTATTATTATTATTATTATTATTATTATTATTATTATTATTATTGTTGTTGTTGTTGTTGTTGTTGTTGTTGTTGTCATCGTCATCGTTGTTGTTGTTGTTGTTGTTGTTACTACTACTACCACTATTATTATCATCATCATCAAAGTGAATTATTTTATAGGTCTTGCTTTCTTTCATATTTTCAGGCATCTTGAACTTCAATCTTTTTGGCATCCCTCTGATCGGGGCAGATATTTGTGGCTTCCGTGGCCAGACAACCCCTGAGATGTGTACCCGCTGGCACCAGCTGGGGGCCTTTTACCCCTTTATGAGAAACCATGCAGACATCCGCTCTCCAGTAAATAAAAGAAAAATTTCACTCAAAATGCTTTGATGCTTTTGCTAGATATATACATGAGATAAACTAGGCAAGCTCACAGAAGCTCTAATGCTCTGTCAGCATTTACTCAACTTTGAAAGTGGGATAAAGATTTGTTTTTCCCTTGTTCCATTTTTCATTCTTGTAAAAGGTATAAATAAGAGAGGATGTCTTGGCTTTATAGAAAACCTTTCAGAGTACTTTATCTCATATTGCAGGAAGTGTGTAGTCTCATATTGATTGAATTAAGTGATTGACATACTATATGTGTAGTGGTGCCACAAAATGAGATGTTAGGACAACTACTTGGAAAAATGCCATTTTAAAGTGCTTTTAATTCTGAAACAATATTATGAAAGTTAGAAATAAGAGCATGTAAAAGGTAGAATTTTCAAGTTTCGTTTGGAAAATTGCATTTACGCAAAAATTTCTCTGCAGCAAAAAGTCTCATTTTGTGGAGTGACTACACTGATACTGATTGACACAACTTAAGGTAGTGGTATTTGACAATTATCTTCCATCAGATAAATTTGAAGCTGATTCCAGTTATATTGCAAATTACAAATTTGTAGAACATGATTGTGCATCTAAAAAAAAGACTTATTTTTCTTCCCTTTTAAAAGTGGCACATACATGAGAAGTCTTACTAAAAAGCCATTTTTGTTAGAAACACATGATTTGCCTTAGGGATTAGATAAGGAAGAGGCTAGCCATGATACTATGAGGACAAGCTGCAAGATATCTGAGTAAGAAGTTGCCACATTTGACTCATCTGAGCTTATATTTGATAGAATTTTGCCTCCCTATTGTTACTGTATTGACTTGCTACAACCATCTTGATCACCAGGATCAAGACCCAGCTTCCTTCCAGTCTCCATACGTTGACCATATAAGGAAAGCTCTGAAGCTAAGATACCAACTTCTGGCTGTCCTCTACACAGGTTTCTTCAATGCGAACGTAAAAGGCCTTCCCATTGTCAGGCCTCTGTTCTACATGTAAGTTGACCTTTTAACCTCCTGTGAGCTGCAACCTATAGGATTGCAGTGTTCTCTTTTCACTGAATCATCTGATTTGTGAATAAATTTTTTTGATGATGTGAAATTTCATCCCTCTATATTGTGTGCAAGTCACAAAAAGCAAATTCCGGCTTTACTGACTTTGCTTTTTGTTTGCAAGTGCAGTTTTGTTTTTCTTACAATTGCAGCAACCTAGCTTTTTAAGTGATCTCCACTTTATTAAATTTCCTTAGCTCCAAGTAGCTCTAGAGCTGAACCTACTGAAAAAGGAAGGAAAAAAACATCAAGAAATCTAAGCTATATAAAGAATAAGGCCGGTTGGTACAAGATTGTGTGACATGGTGCATGGTTACCAAGTAGGAGACTAAAAGAACTACCACTAATGTGATGCCAATATTGACTCAGTCATTCATGCACGCTGGGCCAGTTTCAGCTGCCAGCAAGTCCACAGCCAATGTGCTATTAACTCATCCACTTAGTGAAGTCTGCATGCAATATAAAAAAAAAACGTGCCCATGCAAAAAAACATGTGGGTTTTTATTCATAAGACTGTCTAGGTGTAGAATCTCCTCCCCCCCAAAAAAAAAAAAAAAAAGATAAAATTCAAGGGATGGATCTAGAACTTCAAAGCATCCATGTTAAATTTCAATATAGATATTTTTCAGTTTACTGGTGGTTTGGGTATAAACATAGTCAGAAATGGAAAAATTTGCCCCAAACTAAAAATCATTGGTATGATATTTAAAGTACATAGGGATGTCCCAAACTCCAGGTCAAGACCACATTCTAAATTTGTGATCTAATTCTGAAACAAGTATGTCACAAAGGGGTTGATCTATTTATTCAAACTGTTTGTAATATTTAATGTTGATTCTAAAGCTATTTTTGTGACTTATGTGCTTGTTTATTGAATCTTGACCCTGGTTATCAAGAGAATAACTTTGATTTTCACCTTGCTCACACTTTGCATCCTCTTTCACTCATAGCTACCCAGGAACTGAATCCATCAGTAACCAGTTCATGTGGAATGACCAGCTCCTCATTTCTCCAGTACTAAACCAGGTGAAAAATATTGCTTTTACAGTCTAATGATATTCTTGTATCAATACACTTTGTTTCGACTCAAAGAAGTTTAGACCAAAATCCTGGACGCACATGTGATCTTGGAAAAAACGCTCTTTACACAAATTTTTTTAAGTTGCACATTTGAGACATTACTTTGCTTCTGGACATTTTAGAAGTATAATTTTCTTTACAGTTTAAAGTTTTATATCTAAATCTGTCTGTCTGGCTGTCTGCCTTTCTCTCCCTCTCCTCTCTCTCACTCCCTCCCTGCCTCTTTATGCCTGTATCACTCCCTCTCCCAGTCTCCCTCTCTTGTTTCTCTAAAGCACCATAACTTTACTTTCAGGGAGCAACAACTGTGGATGCTTTCATTCCCAAAGACAGGTTCTATGATTTCTACACATTCAGTCCAGTCAATGGAGCAGGACATCTGGTGAAACTGCCCGCTCCTCTGGACACAATTGTTGTTCACATCCGTGGAGGTTCCATTTTACCTCTTCTACCCCCAACACTGAGAACAGACGATGCGTGAGTATTAATTCTAAAATGTCTTTATTTTATTCATTCTTTCCATTTGCCAATTAGGAAAGTTAACTAATTTTGTAAAATCCAAATCTATCTGCAGATTTTTTTTAAACATTCATTATCATGTAGGCCTAAATAACTGGCTAAGAATATGTGCAAGGCAATGCACTTTTATGTACTTAATGCAAAAATGCACAGTTTTCTAATGAGCGTTAAAAGGATTTAAAACAGATTAGGAACATTGAGAGTTAGTTGACTTCCTTTTTTTTTCTCTCCCTCTCTCTCTGTCTCTGTCTCTATCTGTTTGTTTTCCCCTCTCTCTCTCTCTCTCTCTCTCTCTCTCTCTCTCTCTCTCTCTCACTCTCTTTCCATCTTTCTCTCGCTGTCCCTCCCTCTCCTTAGCATATACAGACACAAAACCCAATAAGAATCTGCAACATTCTTGGCCTGACTTGTTGTGTTTTGTCATAAAAGGAAAATTCTCTTATCTATTGTAAAACTTGGTTTGTTTGTTTTTTGTACAACTTGTGTTACGTTGCAATTGAAGTTTAACACAGCACACATTGCTGGGTTTTCAATCTCTGTGACACAAGATATGCCCATCAGTGACTATGAGTTAGTTTGTTTATTTATGAAATCTATTTTCATTGGATGTTCTAGCCTCACTGGAAAATAATGAATATTAGAACCCCAAACTGGCGCTTCCTCTTTGTAGACATGGCCACCAGTTAAGTGGATATTGTTTAAGCAATTGTGTCCAAAAATTATGCATTAGGTGCAGCTTGTAAAAAAGAAAGGAGGTCAAACATAATAGTCACTGCAACTGGTAACAAGCCGTCACCCTACCAGCCAGCCGAGCGGACCAAGTCTTAGCTTAGTCACTAATTGAAAAAGCTACCTTTCATGAACACAATATTTCTTGGAAGGTAACATCTCATTATTGCTTAGTTGGATAAACCTAGAGAACCTTTATCATGGCTTTGAAGTATATAGATAGCATTTATTGTATTTTTTCCCTCCCCAAAGGCACACTTTTTTTTTCTGCCACTTCTGTTTCATTTTGTTTCCAACTCGCATTATGATTATTCTGGAAAATATTTTCGTGACATGTCTCACAAGACTGAACATTCTATGTGATTCACACTTTGTTGCCCCTGGTGTCTTTGACAGTGGTATAAATATAAATTTGGAAGTGTCTGGTGGAATCTGACCTGTGTCATAGATTTTGTTGAGTAATGCTGCACTCTTAACAATTTTGCAGTCTTCAAGTGCTTCTAAAAGTTCCACTGATAATTGGCCGACTGTTTGGGCCTTATGCTTTGCCTGATTTCATCTTTCTTATTGCTACTCGGATCTCATCTTTCATGATAGTGGACCAGCAAAATTGCGCTTCATTACATTATAATCCTCTCTTTGATTTTCGAAAAGTTTGCTTATGTACTCTGCCTTTCTGTCTAGGATTTTTTCTTGCCTACCATTATTGAAGCCAGGTTATCTTCCTCAATGCTAGTTATGAATAGTTAATTTAAATGCACATTGGTTCTCTTCTTGCCTACTGTTGTGGTAGTCAGGTTATTCTCCCTTATGAAGCAAGGGAAAGATAAACTTGAATTATCAGACAGACTTACTCAGAATGTTTAATTTAAACTCTATCAAGTCTTTTCAAAGTGCGTAGAGATAAAATCCCCCCCTTTTATTTACTCATCTTGCTTTCTTGTACTATGGTAGCCATGCCATCTCCTTGTGGTATGTAGAGATTTTACATAGTTTAAATCAAATTTCACAGGTGAGTTTGTTCAATTATATAGTTAATTATCAGGTTGTGAATAAACATTTGCAATGCTAACAACAGTACTTATATCCTTAACAAAACTTGATTTGGCTATAAAAAGTAATTCTCATGTTATATTATTTTATTTTTCTTGCAGGCGTCAGCAAAAATTCATCATTGTAGCTGCTAGTTCAGTTAATGGAACAGCTGAAGGGGAACTTTTCTGGGATGATGGAGACAGCAGTGGTAAGACTGATAGCTTATGATGATTAAAGAATGACGTAGACGAATATAAACTTCGTCATAAGTTGCTTAGTTTGTATCATGATTTTTGGAGACAACTCAGTGATTCAGTTGTAGATTAGATTATAAGAAATAAAAAATATTTTGCAATTCAGATATAGATTGGATCATAAAGATAAACATGTCCTATCATTTTGGTGAAAATTTTCAAATTCCTGAGTTAAGGATTGCATTTTATCTGATTAATATATAGGAGATTTATTGAATTGTTTTGTGCAAATAATTAGAGAAGAAAATGTACTTCTACTTTTCAGACAGTATTTCCAGCAAGATGTATTCCCTTATCAAGTTTGATCTAAACAAGGTAAATTTTATGTGTGAATTTTTCATTCAGTATATACTTGTCACACTTTTGTAATTTTCACTTTCTCCCTAGCATTTCCTATGCAGAACATTGTGTGGGAGTAGCATATATACCCAAAAATACCTTGTGACGTATTGGTATAAGCTATGTTTTATTTGAGTGGCAAGGCGAGGGGTGCCGAAGCATCTATAAATCGATGGTTCTAATACCACCAATTCAAGCATTTTCAGTCATTTTCACTTAAAAGCCTTACCCTAACCACTGCTGAGCACTACCTAAAATTATAGCTCTTATAATTCTTTCTGAAAATGAAAGTAAGATAGTTTCCATTTGCCATATTTATTTCAAGAAACCTTGCAAAATGGTGGAATAAATCTTCCAAACAACCAATCAATCAGCTATCTTTAAATATCATACAGAATCTCCACAAATAATGCTCTTTTCGCCCAAGTATGTGTAGCATACTCCAGGAGAAAAAGGAAAATTGTTCAGACCTATTTAGCATTCTCTTTCTCACATACACTCTTGCAGTCAAAGA
Source organism: Elysia crispata (assembly GCA_033675545.1). Lineage (NCBI taxonomy): Eukaryota > Metazoa > Mollusca > Gastropoda > Plakobranchidae > Elysia > Elysia crispata. The sequence continues at coordinate 369,590 of JAWDGP010001678.1, read as the reverse complement.
CAACAACATAAAAAGATAATGGGAAAAAAATAGAAAGAAAGAAAGCAAATTCTAAAAGCAAATCCTGCTTTAAATAAAAACACATGTGAATCCTGGTTTGTCATAATTTAAACATTTAAAGTTACCTTTTTTTGCTGAAGGAAGAAAAAATACTTAATTCTTATTTCACTTCTGTGAACCTTAAAATTTTTCATGATAATTGTTTTACAAGGGAGGTACCGTTGTGAATACTTCACTCAATTTTTCACATTAATCAATCTTATAAATTATGTACCCTAAAAATTTATTTATTCAGTATTGACTGTGATTATGGTATTTATTCCTTCTCTTATGTTAAATATCTTTAGATTTGAACTGTTGCATCTTACACTTCGCAGACTAAAATTTAATTCAGTTAGCAGTTAGATAATGAACAATCAGAGACTCAACGACTTTCAAACCAAACATGAGGCCAAGCGGCTAATACTGAGAGGCGTAGTTTTTAATCTGTTTAAAGAATTGCAAGTCATTTTTTCATTAAAAAAAAAAAAACGAGCAAAATCAGTGCTACACCTACCTGTTCAACCCCACCATATTCATGTATTAAATACTTGTGAAAATGTCTTTGTGCTGCAGAACAAGCTTACCACAAAGGCAGCAGTGATGGGATATGTTCCAACCAATGGCATCAAAGCTGGCAAGGTGAACGTCCTTGGTGTGGTCAAACAGCCCAATAAAGTGCTCATCAATGGGAATTCTAACCAATTTCTTTATGACCCAAACAAACAGGTAAGTGACAGCAAGAGGTTATTTTTATCATTTTTTTGTTAGTTTTTGTCTTGGCAGTAACAAAAATAAAGGGAAGATAGAAAGAGAGAGAGAGAGACAGAGAAAGAGAGACAGAGAGATAGACAGGTAGATGAAATGGACAGACAGACAAAGACAGAGACAGAGAGAGACTGAGACTTTTTCACATAGATTATTCTTCCTCATGTTTTCTAAAAGTCTGAAGTACGGTACAGGAGTTTGCTTCCACTCATTTAGCAAAATCAAGGAATAACTAGTCTAAGTTCTTTTACATCAGTTTAGCAAAAGAAGAGGAGAAACCCTCTGACTTTAGAGGTATTTATTTGCAAGAAATACATCTTTCAGTTTAGCTTTAGAAAACCCTCATGAGAAGGGTGAAAAAATGAGGGGCCGGTTGTATATATATTATATTCAGGTAAAAAAGAAGTAAAAATAAAAAAATATTAAGTTGACCCTTATTATTTGTTTAACTTGCTTTTATGATTTTTATGACTGTATGTCTCTATCTATTGCTGGGTAATCTTGTGTTTTGAGTCTCCTCAATTTATAAGGTTGAAAGCTCTATTGTATTTCTTTGTTCTGTTATTCTTAGAATTGTGTTGAACTTTTTTTTTCTCCCTCTGATATTTGGATTTTTATGGACATGATTTAGTCTCTTCATATTAGCACTGTGTACTTTAAGTAACTAGTTAAATTTTCAATTACATTTTTTTCTTTAACTCAAACATTAAATTCTATAATGTATTATTTTAAATTGAATGATTTTTTTTTACTCTCCAGACACTTGAAATTCCTGAATTGAGCCTAGACTTGCTCAAAGCTAACACTATCACTTGGGATTAAGCCTAGATCATCTGGCTGTAATATACTTCATCTAGACCAAAGTTTTCAGAATTGAGGCTTTAATCATCTTAATAATTCTTCTCAGTGTCCCCGATTTCAAATAGATTCCTCAACACTTGTTGGATTTTAAAGCAATTTTCTTTATTCTTAATTGTTTAATGTAATTGTCATGACTTAAAATTTGAAGGGAAATAAAGTAAGTTAGAGTTTACAATTATTTAGAGGAGCACATCTATTGTTCATGGTTCGAAGTTTGCAAACTGAATTTGAAACCTCAGAATATATTTTAATACTGTTTTTAATTTATAACTGGAAAAGTCTTACTAAACCTTGTAGACTGAAAACTTAAAGCACTGGTATTTTTTTTTAAATATATTTACAATTAATTGTCAAGTCAATTTACTTTGTGTATCACAATGTAGTAAAATTTTATATTATTTTTGTTAGTAACATTACCGCATTTCAATTCATTTGCTTGCAGTTAATTTAGATTTGGAGCATTTATTGAATTTTCATTATTTTCTATCAAATTCTTATGTAAACAAGTCTAAATAAATTGACATGTCTTAATCGAATTAAGATATCACTATCAGTAAGCTTCCTGGCCCGTTATGTTTAGCAGTAAACATTCCTTGCTTTGTTGGTATTGAATAATCTATGAATTTTCAAAGTATTACTACAAACATATCTAAAAACATCTTTTTCCTGGGTAGTATTGGTAATTGACATAATTTGTTCTTATTGCTCTAAGTTGAAAGAGCATTTTGCAACTGAATTTTCCTTTAAAATTTGTTTTATCTGCGAACAACTTGCCTCACTACATCTACATTAATCCATGAAGCTCAACTTTTGTGCGACTCGCTCTTCAATCGTTATAAATATCCTTTTAAGCCTGTCAATGTGTCCTTTTAAGAGATTGGCAAGGATCATTGTTAGAAGTTCATCATGAAAGAAAGAAGCGAGCCAGAATGGGTTTTTTTTCCAACACCTCAGTACAGCTGAAATTGTTTTATATTAGATTAAGAACTCTATTTCTATACGTGCCTTTATTTAAATTTATGAATTTGAATTTGAGCATTTTTTGTGCCATTTTTTTCTTGCTTACATTCTAAATTGAGCAGCTTTTCTACTAAAGATTGATGAGTGATATGGATGAATGGGATTTTAACTCCTTAGTTTTTATGTCTATCATTGCTTTATTATTCATTGGTTTGATATGAATTAATCAAATGTTCAGTCTTTCACTATGCAAGACATATACAATGTGTATCATTTACTGATGCTACAGATTTTTATCAATGACAAATAAATATTCTTATACAACAAAAAGGCAGTGCTTCTCCTGTTCAATCAAAAAGTACTTTTACAGACCATATCTTAAAATTTCAAAACAAATTTTATTTGTGGTGAAATCATTAATAGTAGGCATCATGCTAAAAAATATCAAACAAAACAAAATCTTTTAGATAATACATGATTTCTACAAACAGCTAGAATTTAAAAGCAAGCTGAATAAAAAAAAATTTAACTGGCTGCAGCAGCTAAACAATTTGATGTCTTCAGTTAGGTTTAGGATTAAGGTTAGGGTTTGGGTGACCCTATGACCTCTGGGCGCTTTTGTGGGGGGGGAAAATAATCTTTTTCCTAAACATCATATTTAAAAAAAATAAAAAAAAATGTTTAGCATGTTTGATATGAATCAATTTAAGGTTGCTGTGGCAGCATCTAATCTTTTTGGCCAAACGCACTTCACCATTTCTGAAGCTAAATTTTCCGCTCCCCATCTTAGAAGCGTAAAAATACGTGTATACCATTTGATGTGACCCATGAGGCAAATTACAGCAAAATCCTGTATGCAATTATATACACCTGTGATCAATCATATATCGCTTCAGGGTAGCAGCCATGAAGAGTAGATATTTTGAGTTGTATCTGCTATACATGGTTGAGGTGTAATGTGAAGTGAACTTTGAAATAGTGAACAAATCATTTCAATCTTTGGGTATACTAATTGTTCACTAATAACACACATGTTCAAGAAATAATACACAGCTTGTTTACCAGCTAAACAGAGCAGGTGATGTGTGTCTGAGAGAGAGAAGAGTGTTATCCTACAAGACACACTCAATGTTCCTGTTCCCTCCAAGTTCACCACAAACATAAAGTGTAAGCTTGACACAATATTTTTCATACATTTTTAATTTATCTTTGTGAAAGTTGCAAAATCTGACACTTCAATTTTTTAGCTGGGCCTATATTTAAGGCTGTTTGGAGTCTCTAAACTTCAGTGAAGTAATTATTGAATTTGAATGCTCCTCCACAAATATAAATAAAATTTATATTTCTAAAAGGCCATTAAAGTGCCAATATATGCTAACAATTCCATCTACATGAACAAAAATATAGATCTCTAGTCTCAATATATAAATGAAAATATAGTGGAAACCTCAAAAATTGAAGTCTGATTATTCGAATTTCTCATAAACAATTTACTAAAAGGTTTTTTTTTTTTCTCTTTGGCTTTGTTAGAATATGACTCAATTTTCTAAGTTCTAATTGTGGTTCAATTCTCTTGATTCAAAGTCGATAACACCCCCATAAAACAATACAAAAGATTATATTTGTGTCTCTCAAGCAGCAAGTAAAGCTAATCACTGCCCTAGGAGTGGAGCTGACGCACTGAGAAAGAAGTGCCAGTACATGTAGTAACACTGATTCTGGTAGCGATATGGATCAGGGGAAAGGGAGAGTTGCTCTTCGCAGGCTTAGAGCACACTTATTCAATGAGTCATAGGATCAGCTATGCATCTTTTTTGTAAATCAAATCCTCTTAGTTCGAAGTTTTAATTCATTCCCATACAATTCGAATTATGAGGTTTCCACTGTAGTCAAATTTGATTTCTTGAAAATTTTCCTCATTTAACAGCCTAGGCTGTTCACTGTTTTAGGATCAAAAGAGGCAAGTCCCATTCAAGTTTTTCATTTGCTTGCTTGCAAGAGGTCATTTTACAATACATGTGCATGTATTAGATTTATCTTTGGTTGGTATACTTTTATGAGTTCCACAAGATAACTTCAAAGCTTAAGACTAAACTGAATAAAGTACAATTTTTATTCCAAGAGCAGACTTGCATTCGAAATCCTGGTACATGTAAAAGATAAAACACATACTTTTTTCTTCCAATATTTATTGGTCATAAAAATTTCAACAATTGAATCACAGTTTGTTTACATAATAGATTCTCAGTCCCAGGGACGTATTTTCACAAAATTGGTAGCTGTAAATTCACATTCAGTTTGTGAATTATCAATTCAGAGTTTTTTCCCTCATGTTAAAGTGAGCGCAACCACAGAGCAACAAAATAAAAAAATCTATAATGATATCACATATTATATAAGGTTGCATACATATTTGTTTTATGAAAAATGCTTCCATATTCTGACCAAACATTGATGAATATTAACTTAATAAACAGTTAGAGTGAAGGTTTGTTGAAAAATATGTAAAGTAAAGAGAAATTAATTATTCAGGTGGAAGGTTTCTCATGAAAACACCTTTCATTTCCGGCCATGAATAAAAATTGCCAAATTAATAAATTGAGAAGGGGAAGCAATTAGGAAAGAGGAGGACGAGGCATAGATGTCATTGATCTGGGGTATTCAAACCAGGGATGAATCTGACATACTAACTTTGACTAGCTAAGTCTTCAACACTACAACAAATTTTACTGTTTCCATGTCCTAAATTCATTTTAAAGCAAACTCTAAACAAGCCATAGCTCAAATCAATTGTGCACCATTTGCACCTTCATAACTCTGATTTTCTCGTCAATAAAAAGTACGATGTAATGTATATAGTGAAGCATCCTTTCTAAAAGCCAATATATCCTAAGTACCGTAACACTATCAGCATTTGTCTTGCACAGGTTCCTGATGAGTAAGAATATATAAAAAGAAAATTTATTTAAAAAAGACTTCTAAAAATATCTTAGTCTATGTAACAAAACCTGTGAAAGTGAAAATTGTCTTACTTCATTTATTACCTCTCATTATCAAACTCAGCAACAGAAAAAAAAAAAAAGGAATTCAGAGTATTTGGCCTATTCCTGGTGAATTGACAGACACATATATTTATTTTATGTACAAGACATCATAAAAATCCGAAATTATTTTCAGTCACAATGCAAACATTGATTAAACAATTGATGGAAACTGCAATGAATAACAATTTCATGAAAAACTAAGAGAAAATTAAAGCTAAGCTTCACTGAATATACTTTCATTTATTTGATGCCTATAGACAGGCCCTTTCTTCCAAAAAGAAAAATTTCATTACTCTGCAAAAATCAATTCTTCATATTTTCTACAAGTCAGAGGTAGACATAGAAAATGTTATGACTGGGTTCACAGTTTATTCTTAATCTCCCACTGTCTAACTAATGGATACTTATCATACCTAGGAAATAAAATATGAATAAGGATGCTTCTATTATTTTAATACCTAGCAATTTCAACCAACATATTTTAATCTATGTAGCGAGTGAAAACCCATTACTGATACATGAAAATTTTCCATAAGGAACTGATTCAGTTTATACATATAAAGTAAAGTAAAGTATGTCCAGAAATAAGTAAACCAGAAGTATGGTACTGATTGTTCTTGGCATACGACATTGTGAGGTAGTTTGCCATTGCTTTCCTCATCACCTTTACTAATATATATAAGCATATTAAAAAAAAAAAAAGATTGCGTGGTAGTAACCCACCACAGTCCTGATTTTATGTAACATGGTTTGAGGGATCAGCTTACTGTTGTGGAAGAGAATTCTTGATGCTCTCATTTCAAAACATGAACTTGTGACAACATAGCTATCACTCAGTGCCAGGCTGATATTTACAATGAGATTGCTGATCAGAACCTTGTGGTCTATGCTTGTCCATGTTTGTTACTGACTCCATTCTACTTTGAAAAAACAGATTGAGTACTGCTGAGGTCGTATTGAGGTGAAATTCAGAAATCATCCACTCTCTCTGGACACTTGTTCTTTCTGTGACCTAAAAATAGAGAAAAAGTTCATGTACTCTACTAAGCACAAATAATAATAGTACTTTTAGCAGACAGGCACATAACCCCACTCACACCCACTGTCTGTTTCTCTCTCTCTCTCTCTCTCTCTCTCTCTCTCTCACTGCCCCCTCCTTTCCATTCCTTACCAGGCTGCCCACAGAAGCCACAACTTGGAGGTTTTCTCTGTTTAGTCTGACCGGATCCCATTAACCCCTGAGCTGGTCTCTTTCTCGGTAATGGCGTACCTTTAGATCCTGAGGCCCATGGTGAGAGGGAGTTATTTTGACCTAAGCTTGGTCCTCCTGAAAAACAAAGTATGATACAATGTCGAATGGAATTACTATTGGGGACGGAAATCATTGGATATAAGAAATAAAAGGTTTCAAAACATGTAGTGTTTTTTATTTCATTTTGGGTAGTGAGAAGGCTACTGGTATTGATCAAATTGTATAGTAATCAATGAGCTTTGGAAAACAAAAAATACTATGTTCGAAGTTAAAGGTAACATTTGAAAACCTGTTTAAACAGATTAACAATTGTAAATAAAGCACTTAATGAAATAGGGAACATTACCACTTGGTTTGACAACCAAAAGGCAAGAAAATATAAATGATTTTCAAGTTGAAATATCCTAACTATTTCTGGCAAACATAAAAACAGTCAAAGCTAGATCTAAATTTTGTCAGGACATCTGCACACAAAGAGACTCACCAGAAGAGTGGTTTGACTGATCCACCTGGTCTGCCCACTGAAAGAAGTTACACGTCTGCTCTCTTGGTTTGCTGCAAGCATAGAATTGTCGTCCTGTGTTTGGACCTTGTTTCTGCACAGTGAGGCTGTAAGGAAGACAATCAATTAATAACTGTGCTATATGCGTAAGAGTTAAGATCAGGTAGAAACATAGTTACTCATTAAAAAGACCAAAGTAATAAATTTTATTATAAAACATTGTAAAAATAATGACAAGAAGAAGAAAAAACATAAAGGAAAATAACAGTGCACACTTTTAGAGCAGTTTATCATTGAACTTCAAGTGAAGCTCTGGGTACATTGCATTTACAGAACTAGGGAGATTTCTTGCAAAATATTGAAAACCATGCAAGTTTAAACCCCCACACACACACACACCTTCAGAATTATAAACATGTAAAAAAAAAATCTCATGCACACATCTAGAAATCTTGGGTAAATGAAAAGCTAGCCTCTAACTACTTCCTATCTCTGTCTCTCTAATATGAAATCCACACTCTGAGGATAATTATCAGTACTAAAAAAGCATTATGACACGGAATTTAAAATCGAATAATTTTTCTTTCACCGTACATCAAAAAGAAGTGCTCAAAATGTATGAAAAATTGAAGGAGATAATTTGTGGAAAAAAAAATCTTTAATTTTTTTTTTTTCAATTTTTGAGTTAGTCAAGGCTGGTTTGGTGGAAATATGGGAAGCATAATCATTTTATCACAGAGTTGAGTGTTGCATAAGAGGTATCCAATGATCTAAACAGTGTTTCTTGATGTCTGTCTTTATATTCTTTATCTCCCACACATAAATGTTTTTTTTTTCAACCAGAGAGCTTGACACATTCATGCTTAGCAATGTCTCTGTACAACTGTTCCTGCAGCTGCTGGTTTGTTTATGTGGCTCTCAGGCATGAGAACCTGGTTAATTCTGAGTTTCTCACTTTTTGCATGAGGTAAGCCTATACGCTAGTATAAACTGTAGGAATTGGCAAGAGCCACCTCTAACAGGATCAAAAGCTACTGATCCATCACCTAAGGCTTTTCCTGACAACTGGATATTGTAATAATTATTATCAGTTGAACCATCATGTCAAACCCAATCTATGTTGGCATTATAGTTAAGAACAGACTAAAGATTTTTTTTTCCTACAATACCTTCATTCTTACAACAAGCAGTCGTGTCAAATTTTTGCAAGACATTGTTAGAGATTATGCAAGAAAAATTAATTTATATATATATATATATATATATATGACATATATATATATATGACAAAAGATAGAAATGGAAATCAAAATGTATAAACTATCTAGTATTTAGAACATTTTTCTGTCCCAGGATGAGATATAACCTATTGGCAAAACTACTGTCCAATACAAACCTCTTTGCTGGAATTCCACATCTGCAGCATATTTCCCCACCACCATCATCACATGCAAAGAAAGACCGTCTGTTGTTTAATCTTGGAGCTTGATCAGGTGTGAAGTTAAAGCCATCACCTCCAAAACTTTCTCTGCCTCGGTTAAAACTTGTATTGGACACACTGTTCAACAGTGTTAAAAAAAGATGAATGTTATTGAGGACTATTTATATTAGTATATTAGAAAGAGCCTAGAATTAAAAGTACTTTCATGATGAGCTCTTGATATGCTCATCTTGTAGTATAGGCTTTGAGTGCTATAAAAAAGCTCAGAATAGGCTAAGGCCTTACACCAGATTGATATCAGAGACTATCGACACAGCCCTATAGTTGCAGATGCTTCTGATTGACACTTTTTTTTCTATTTTATGTACATATAATCTGTGCCGCTCCTGAAAAAAGTCATAAAGTGCCTGTATATTAGTTTGAAAGCCTCTTCCTAACAACAAACCATATCAACATAGTTTCAAGTTTGAGCATCATGTTAGCAGGCTTAAGATTTTGTGTCACCAACAAAACAGATGTGAGGAAAAAGATGCCCCCAATATCAATGTTTTCCCAAAGAAGAAAATTTTATCTTTTCCTCCAAATATGTAAAAACCTAAACAAACAAAAAAGTATTAAAACTATCAGAACCTTTTAACATGTATATGAAGCACGCGCCTAATTCTGAATTAAGGCTTTAAGCAATATCTAAAATTGACCCAAAAGAGTCATTTGAACATCATGACCCTGTCACCAAAAATAATATTTTAAGACCTGTTTATTAAAAGATATAGCCTAGAGGGAAGATACGTCTTTGAGACGTGTGTCGACCTACACGTAGTAGTTTATACTTGTTTACTTTTTTTTACAAGATTTCTCATGAGAATAACTTTGACAATTGAAAAGACTTTGAGACCAATTATTTGTGAAATAACATGCTCAAAACTTAAGTTTTTGAAAGAAACGTGCAGTATGTTAGCTTTGAGTTTCAATAATACAAGCTTGGTGTTTGATCTGAAGATTGAGCGAAGGCTGAGACTTCAATAAGATTCACACTTGATGTTTGATTTGAAGAATCGCAGAAGATTACTCACCTAGGTGAGGCTGTAGTTTGGTCACTTTGATCTGCCCACAGGAAAAAATTACAGTTTTCCCCAGTCTGGCCGGAGCACTTGTAAAATTGGCGACCTTTATAGTGAAATAAAGTGTGAAAAGACATGCATAAGGAATTTCTAGCACAAACAGGCTTTTAGAAGGCATATCAACAAACCCCCAGAATTATAGCAAAGATCTCAATAGTTGGGAAGCAACTACCTACCCATATCAGATGTCCTTTGTGCTTTTTGTATCATCATTGTTGATGCTTTGACTTTTATGACAACTTCTAGGTAAGAATTGAAGAAATTTTCTTTAAAAAAAATGCATTTATTGCTTAGATGGATCATTCAACTAAGTCAAATGAAATGCTTTGTGACATAATTTAAAAAAAAAAAGCAAGAAAGGAGATTTCCCAGCCTAAGCTTATCTTATATGACTCAACTCTCTCTGGGAGGTCTATCTAATCCAGCTACTCTTCTCCTAGGTCAATTTTGTGATAGTTGGAGAACTTTGCTACCCATCCCCTTCATCAATTCCCTATGATTTTTTTTTAGATGTTTTGGTCTATCCAATCCTAGCGATTCTTCCTCTGAATTAATTCTTTGGTGTCGTCTATCCATTTCTAGTTAGTCAGGCAAGATCGATATCTAACCCTTCATTTTCATTACTTCTTGAATATGTCAGCTGATCTTTGCCCAGAAACTGACAGTAAACAAAATCAAAAGACTCCTAGCACTTTCTTCAGGTCCAAAAATTTTGACCACAGTAATTTGTTTACTCTTATATTTTAGTCCAGTTGAGCACAGGTTTACAAGGGTAATAAGGAACTAAACACTCCGCTAGATGAATAAACACAAATATCCCTGAAAATGACATATTATAAATATGGAGCCATATAAGAATGGAAGAAACATAATAAATATAAAATACTTATAGCCTATCAGTTTCATCTGGAAATCACAGAAGTTACCTGTATTTGGTCCTTCCTTCCTGACAGTAAGAATGATAGCATCATTGCCACAGCTACACACAATTGCTTTGTCTGCTGCACCACCACTAGCCCCATCAGCTGAAATTCTAGAGAACCCTGCCGACTCTGTTCTCCCTCCCTTGCTTGAGATATTATTGCGACTGTCTGGAATGGATGAGAGTGGACCTCGAGGATTGCTGCTTTTTGAACTTGACATCAGCCCATTTTCTAATCTAGACGTTGACGCTCTCCCCAATGCGCCATTTAACGATGCCCTAAATCCAGAATTCATGTTAGTTACAGTAATTCTGTTTGTGCTGCCTGCACCAGCCATCGTGGTAGATGTTTGATCAGACATAGCTCTTGTATGGAATTGTCTGCCAGAAGTTGGAGGCCTGTTGTTATGTGTGCTGCTCTCTACCAATGATTGTGCACTTCCTGTCCCTGCTCTAGAGACGGAGGCAGTGCGTCTGTTGCTAATGGCAGTGTTTGATCTAATGTTGGTACTTGGTCCTCGCCCTACAGAACTCGAGTGAGTTGTCATCTCAGTTTGAGGCACTACATTAGGCACATTTCCTGAATTAATAGGAAAAACAAAACTCTAGCCAGATGAATATGAAACAATGACATTTATTACAGAACTTATTTGCATATTAATATTAACCTACAAGCATCCATTCATAATAGGAAAACTTTTGACTCATAGTTACATAGTATATGTCTCAAAGCCAGGTTAGACAAGTTACATGTATATGTAAAATTATCAAACAGCTTCATAAAAAATTTTTTGTAAATAAACAAAAAAAATTATAAGCAGGGTATGCCAGAATGTTTCCAAGGTGAAGTAAATCAATTAAAGGTATACCTGAGGTCGGTCCAGATAGAGGTCTGATACCAAGTGCCTCCGTCAGCATTTCATCACAGCCTCCAATGCAACCAATATAACTGGCAAGAAAAAATGATGGCATCTTCAAGCATCAGCAAAATATTTTATAAAGATTATAAAAATATTACATATTGAGACTTGTCCTATATCAGCTCTTGAAAACAGCTCTGACACTCTTTACATGCAACTTGATCCATCAGAGATAAGAATAATGATTATTTCTTAACTACTGGGCTTATTAGAAGGATTGATTGATTCTTTCATATGTTTTCGCTCAAACAAATCCCCTTATATCACCAGAGACCAACACTACTATCAAAGCAGGAATGCAGGCTTGTTTAACTAGCTTGCACCTGTGTTTCTAGCCTGAGTATTTTCATTTTCAGAAAAAATTCCCAGGAGAAAAGAATCCACGCTATACTTTTTTCACCACTTATAAAAAAATATGTGAATTTGAAAACACAACAAACAAAAAGTTTGTATGTCAATTTGTTGATTATCAATATTTTATCCATCATCGAAGCACTCAAATTGCCAAAAATGTAAAAGTTGCAAAATCAAGATTGAAGCCATCATTAAGAAAAAGATCATTCAAAAAAAATCCAAAGTAAAAACTGTTTTAACCCTTGCCTTGACTCTTCTTTTGTTTTAGACTTTTTGTTTTGTTGCTTAGATCTAGAGAGACTGTTTGATCATTGCCTGTTTAGGATTCTGATGAAGATTTGAATCTAGATTTAGTTGCTTTAGGCTGGTATTCACAATCAATATCAGAATCACTATTAAATTTCCTTGATCTACTTTTAATGTCAAAAAAAATTCTTTCTTTCCTGCTTCCTAACCATTTCAAAGTACTTATTTATCATCAGCCATTGACAGGTGAGTTTCAGTTTATAGAATTTTTTTTGGTAATGCTGATCTCAGAATGGATTCTTTGATAAGCCATAGCATAAAAAGTTTCTACACAAACTTGCTGAAACTTAAGCAGGAAGTAAACAAAAGGCTCAGGTAGTATTCAACATTGGAATTACCTTGAGCGAAAAATTATTTATTGTTATCATGCACATTTAGGGGTTTGTTTTCATTCAAAAGCTGCCCATCACATAAATGTATGCGACATGGCGCTAGTGAATTTGCGTCATAAACCTCTGATTTCAAATACTTTTCTCTGTATTAAAACATATTTTCTTTTGAAGATAAAAAAAAGTTTCTCATAAAGTTATTCATATTCTGTACCCAATAATGAAGCTAATAAGCACACCAAAAGCTTGCATGGGGCACAGTGAAAACCTTCGCGGTGCACAAGTCTAGGAGAGACTGGGATAAAGTCAAACAATTCAGAAGTCAGAACAATACAATCTCAAACACAGACATTACTTGTTGGGGATGGTGGGAGGCACACTGCCTGGTTTGAACTTGAATTGAAGTTTTATCACTGGAGCTGGACGGCACTGAATAGGAACAAAAAAGTGAATACTGAAAAATCAGCATAATCATATAGCAGCCAGTAAGATGATAAGAGGCTGTTAATATGTTATTCAGAGCAATACGCCTTTTGAAGGAAAAGAAGAAGGAAATTTTTTAAAACGAAAGAAGTGATTTTCTTCATACCCACATAAACAAACCAGTTTGCTACTATAAATAAAAAAAGTTAGGTGATATAATGGTTGCATTTGTATAAAGTAGTTCTAACTTACAGTTGGGCAGACTTCTTGTGTGGCACTGGCCTGCAACACAAAATTTGGTAACCAGATACAAGCTTTGCAGTTTGGATATGCTGAACAGCCAATGTAAAATCTGCAGAACACAAATAAAGAAATCTTACAATGGAGTGTGGTGAACAATGCTGCATAGAACAACATCAAACAGTTTTATACAACAGATTTGCCAATGCCAGGATGGCAACAGACAGATGTGTTAAGGTAATTATCTGTATCAAGCAGCCCAGAGTGGGTCAAGTTTGACCATGTTTGATCACCTTCTTACAAGATAAGTTTAAATCTTATGTAGTTCTTAACTGTTTGATGTCTCCTAAGTCTAACTTAAAGTCTTATACAGGGACAGACTTTATGCTCAATGGTGCGACAGAGCACCACTGCACATCCAAGTGTTACAAAAAAATATCTTCATAAAATGCTTTCTCAGAAGTAAAACACCTGGTCTGGCCTCTGCCTTTGCAGGCTTTGACAACAATAAAGAAATGCTTGTCAGCATAAAAAGAAACAAGACTCAGGGATACTGAGCAAGATATCTCTATTTTTCTTTTTTGCTTAATAAGGTAATTTTAACGACTGACCCTTTGTCATCCTTTCTGGTGCGAAGAGTCATGGGATTACCACACTTTGGACATTTCCTGATGACCGTTGAGGCATAGTCCTCTTCTCCTGTCGGGACTGTACAAGTAAATTACATTTTACTTAGATTAATTTTAAGATCTTTGGAAAAAAAAATCAAAAGCATACCACCTCAGTAGAAATCATGACTTTATGAGATCTTGATTGTGTCCACTGCAAAGAGATACACGGTACTCAAAAGAAAACATAATCAAAACTGATATGGTATGTATAATTAAACTGAGCTTAAAATGTGCAAGCTTAAAACTTACTCTGATTTTTCAAGAAGCTTAGGCCATCGAATCTCTCAAACTGTTAAAATTTTTTTCAACAAATTTGAAAAAAAAAAAAAAAGATGAATATGACCATAGTATTTCATAGTCCATCTGCTCTATATGTTTGAAAGAACTGCACGCTTTCTTTTGTCATGTATATACAAAAACTTAAGGTACCCATTAGAGCAGATTTATAACTGACCTTCATTGTCAGGCAGAGGTTGAGGTTCGCCCAGGTACTGCGATATGGCAACGTCTAGCTTCTGAGCCTGTGGAAGGTAAGGCAAAGTAGGGCAACAATATTAGTGAATTTAATAATCCGAGTAAAAAAAAATTAATTTTACTTTGCTCGATCTATGTTGATATTCACTCACTATTAACTTATTTGACTATCTCAGTATCCCAAACAAAAGCAACTTTGGTTCATTCAAAAAATAAAAAGAGCAACATAAAATTATCAAATTACGAATGTGAAACGAACCAAAACCAGAACTCTTCATGGAAAAAAATACTTTATCAGTAATAAAGCGTTTGACTGATATATGTATACACTTTACACCCATTTTCAAGAAAATAATATATGTATCACCTGTCGACATGCCTCTATGAACACTTCCTTGTATCTCTGTATTTGTTCTCTCAAAACATCTGGGAAGAAAAAAATGTGCAAATTCATTGAAATTATAAGATATATTTTTTTTAGTTTTATGTAAAGCTCAGATTACAAAGAATAAATTACATATTCAATCACTAGAACCATCAACACTCCTGAGAAGGTGACTAAATGATTAAATCAAACTTGTTCATGAAACTTAATAGCCTTTCTTTTTTTTTTTTAAATCTTAAAAGTCATACTACCCTGGAGTTAAACATCTCACAATTTTAACTCCATTAGCTATACTCAAGCAGCTGGATTCAAGCTAAATGGCTAACTTATTTCTTTTTCTATTTTGTAATGTGCAAGCCACTTTCCAGCCTTTACCAATAGTGGGAGGTAGGTCAGCAAATCTGACTGCCTGAAGACAGCATGATACACCTTCTCAACACTTTCTACAATTATTAGAACATATGTCTGGGCAATCTAAGGCTGATGAGCTAAAAATATTTTTACTAACACATAATCATGCCCTTGGGTCTGGCTAAGATGCCATATAAGCTTAACAAGACATTTAGTTTATTATTATACACTAAAGACTTCTTCAATGATCTTTGTAGAGTAAGCCACAGAATAGATTCAGTTTATGAGATTGATATAGTCCTTTCATTAAGAGATGATCAGAAAAGTTACTTTGCACAGAATAAAACCTCCACCACCCACTCCCTCTTTCCTTTACCCACAACAAATCTGAAAAAAATGGAGGCATATAATTTTATCATCCAGCAAATTATATTAAATTTACCATGAGAATATGTATGCAGGTCTTCTTCAACAGTTGTCTTCTTGATATAATATTCATGAATGTAGAATGTGTTAAAAAAAAAGTTAATGCAAGTCTTTAACAACTTACCATCTTTTGCCTTCCGCCCCTCACAAATTCTGTGAAATGCAAAGAAAAAAATTTAAGAAACACTTTACATAAATATATAGTCACTTTATTGTTCTAAACATAAAGAAATATTCCGCCTGGCTATCAACCTCCACTCTGAAATTCATGAATATAGAACATGCACCATATTTAGATGGCAGTGGTATAGCATCAAAAAATTTATCTCTTGCTGCCCTCAATATAACCATTGCCTTGTCCAGATTGAGGTTTGACACAAAACAGAAAACAATAGCTCTTACATTACAAAAACAATTGAAAGATGAATCCTCTGCAATGTCCATGACTTATATGTTATTTTATTGAAAATCTACCTCTTCAAAAAGAAAAATTTCAAGTAGTTTTTGCTGGTTTTTTTTTTTTTTGGGGGGGGGGGTAGTTTGAGACAACCCTTTTTGGTATGGCCAAGGATAGGATTGGTACGATAACATTCCACTTAACTTAGATGGCCTAGCCAGATTTCTAACCAAGAATCTCCTGAATGTCAGTTCAACGCTCTGCCATTTGAGTTATCTGGCACCCCAAGTCTAAGTTCAGTATTGCCTTAAAAATGTAAGGATGTATAAAATTTACAAAAAGTTGGAACATTATCAAAGTTAATTTTCTATTTGTTGAAAATAAGGCATAATAAAATACTATTGAAATGAAATCCAAGGGATGGGGTTAACTCTTACTAGACTAAAAATTCATTTTGCTGGAGGGAGGGAGGGAGGGAGAGAGAGAGAGAGAGAGAGAGAGAGAGAGAGAGAGAGAGAGAGAGAGAGAGAGAGAGAGAGAGAGAGAGAGAGAGAGAGAGAGAGAGAGAGAGAGAGAGAGAGAGAGAGAGAGAGAGAGAGAGAGAGAGAGAGAGAGAGAGAGAGAGAGAGAGAGATGTCCATTACTCACAGCTTCAAGTCTGCCTCCAACTGAGATCTCAGGTGTGGTTTGGACATTTCATACCCCATACTGTCATAACCTGGAACAGTGAGAAAACTTGTTATGTCTCTTAAATAAAAATAACTACAACTGTGTTACAACAGTCCCTCTCAAAGCTGTTTCAGTAAAACTGTAGAAGAGACAGAAAGTTTAAAAAATGAAAAGAGAGGCAGAAAAAGATGAAACCAAGGCTGATAATAATGATGTATGCCAGGCTTGTTAAAATGTTGGAAAGAGCATTCATGATCCTTGTATATTTCCTAGTAAACTCACACAAAGCCAATCAATTAATTCTGACACAAAATACAGGACCAGATAAAACATAACTGCACAGCTGCCAGCTTTTTCAGCGAGATTAATAAATGTGACCTAGTGGACGATGTAGCCCATTAAGTATAGTTATAAATATTGACTTTATCACCATCTTAATTAAACTTTTGCAAGTTTACCTGTTATTTATAAGTTATTGTAAACTTTATATAGTTTTCTCTTATAACTTTAACAGATACAACATGGCTGCAAGCTATAAGCGGTCCACCAACAACGTATTTTACTTACAATTAGAGGGATACTGCCAAATACGTACTTTTTAGTACTGATACAGACAGGCGTACTCTGAAGCTTAAATACAGACTAAATACATATTATACGCACTGGTTGGCAGCTATGTAATTGTGCTTAACTCACCCTCCACCAATCCCATCCCTAGCTGACCAGGCACAAACCGGCCATCTGGGCGCAGGCCAACATACATACGAGACTTCACAGTTTCAATGTGCTCTGCATGGGTAGCGTCTGTTCCTGTAGCAGATTCGATTTATGAATTTTAGAATAGACAACAACAAAAAATTCTAAAGAGCAGCTGAACTCTTCTTGTTCTCTTTTAATCTATATATGTATTTTCACATTCTTGGGTCTTCATAAATGTAATTTTTTTCACAACTACAACCACTTGAGTGTAGTAACAGATATAAAAGACAAGTAATAGCAGTGAATGTGCTGTATCAGAGCAAGTAAAGTTTTTGGCAATTTTTTTTTTACAAAATGTACCAGTAGCATGAACACGCAAAAGCTTAAGTTTTAGGTGAAGTTAATGCTAAAGTCAAACTTCAACCATAGCCCTGAAAGGCTCAAAAACTTGCCAATGCCATGCTTCTCCATCAAAGCTATTAGATCTGCCTCAGTTAATAGTGGTGGCGGGCTCGTCTCTCCAGCCTGGATCTGTGAACAGTTATACAATTGATTCTACAAAACTTGTGTATAGGATTAAAAATATGTCATACCAGCAATATATGAAGACGTTTAAATGATTAAAGATTCTCATTTTTTACACAACAAAACCTTGCCCCAAACTGCAATCAATTTCTACTTGACAAATTGGGAGGGAAAAGGGTTGGAGAGAGGGGTATATCTTACTCAAAAGCAATAGAGTGTTCAAATGCTAAAATTGCTACTTTTCTATTAATTTAAAAATGTGTGAAAAAGATTGGTGATAACATGAAACCAGGAAGAAATTTTTAAACAAATTTTAAATATTTTTTGTCAATAATGTACAAAACTTTTAGAGCAATGAAGGCAGCTTGTGTCAATTTCTTGTTTCATTTTCCTCACATATCCTGCAAATAAGTATCTTGTTATAAATTTACCTCAATGGAGTTTGGCTCAAACTGATCTCCTTGGTGATACAAAGGAATTTCCTGATTGAATCAAAAGCAAGGTTTCAATTTTGTCAGTAAAAAAAAGGACGAAAATTTAAAATAAATTGAGTCACTTAAATAATAGCATTGACAAAAATATTTAAAAATGAAAGCGGCAAAAAAAATTACTAAACCTGTAATTTTAGTATTACAATGGGTTTACATGCTTGAATGAGTTGTGTAACTTATCTTTTTTATGGCTTGTACTGAGTACAGATTCATGGAAATATTAATTACAAATCTTTCCATTGTATATCTTTTTCATGACTTTGTTTTTACCCATGATAAATTTTACAGCAAGCCGTTGAGCTATTACCTTGGCATTCCACTTCTCGTAAGGATACACTTCTAAATAGTTCTTTGCTAGAATCATCAATCCCTGTGCAGAAAACTGTTAAAAAAAAAATTACAAATAATCAAAACTTTAGCCCTGAAATATTATGGAATAAATGTTCTCAGGAAAAGGAATTTTCCAAAGTTGTTGGAACTGAACAATCAAAATTTCTTTTTAATATTAATGAACACATACAGAAAGACTTCCTTATCTTTATGAGGCATAAAAAATTAATGATCATCTTTATTGTCATGAAGCTATTTCAAGAGGCCTCCTGTAAAAAGAAGGTTCATATAAACAAGAAAATCTATGTGCCTCACTCAAGATCTTTCCTTTGAACTAGTATTTATTACTCAGCAACAACTCATTTTGTATTGTTTTTTTGTTTCTCTAAAGAGTCAAAATTCCAATCTATACATCTAAATATATATACCAAAATAAAAAAGGCAGAATTATAGAGAAAACACTTATTAAAATTCACCTTCTCTTGTGCAATCTCAATCTCTACAACAGTTTCATGTCCTTGAGCATCCTGAGATACGCAGGCCAAAAAGTGACGTACTACATATTCATAAATCTTTTTCTCATTGCCCTGGAAAAAGAAAGAAATAAAACATTTTGCCACAAATGAGTAACAGCTTGACTAGAAATCTCAAGACCTTATTAGATCTATAAAATTCCCAGAAAATCTTTTCATTCCCACAGTGCATGGCTGGTGAGGCAAGGACACATTCAAAAATTCATAAGATGGCTTTAATTAAAAACAGCATGAAAGTCTTTTTCTGGTATATCTTATTGTCAAAAATTTGTCGCCCATACTAGGCTCACCCAGCTTAAATTTAATCAAAAATTTTTGTTCTGTAAGGAGGAACTCCCTTTTAGTTTTTAAGCAAAAGGGCTTAGGCCTTTTTAAGTACCAGTTGAGATTAACTAACATATTAACAATACGTAATCACAATTTCAGCACAATTACTGTCCATGGTCACTTCATATTTCCTGTATATTTAGAGCAATCTCACTCCATAGCCATTACACATGTCTACATCAGTCTTTCAAATTAATCCAAACCATAAATATTTAGTTATTTTTATTTAGTAAATTACTTTCTCTAGACATAAAATTTTTTAAATAGGTAAAACAGATGCTTGCAATTTAAGCAAAAATTTTGTCCTCTACTCTACAGATAGCAGTTCCTCACTTGCAGGCTGTCTGTGTACTTGAGAGGATGTATTGGGGGATGGGCCTGGTCACTCTTGGTTCCATTTCGTGGGTTTGGCCCATTGTCCAACACTTGCTGGGCAAATCCTGCTTGCACAGACAAGAATAAAGTATCAGTGGAAGAAAATATATTGATTTGATGGCCTTCGATTGTGTTTATTGCAAGTAGCTCTTTTAAGCAGGTCAATTTTGCATTTATATGCTGTTAAATACATTTATACGATTTAGTTTAGAATGTCCTCATGACATAAAAAAGATATGGGTTCATTAATTTTATTCATCATAGATAAGTAATGTAATGCAACACAAGACAATAAGTATCATGGTGGAGTTTTTATAAGTCCAATCAAATCAAATAAGTAATGGAATCAGACTTACCTCCCCATTCTGGATCTCTTGTCTGCTCCTCCACCAGTGAGATCAGATCCATGTCTTTGGGGAACATGTTGGTCTCTGTGCGAGGGTAGCTGATTAGACCTTGGGTGTACAACTTTTCAGCAATCTTCATGGTCTCTTTAGCATTGATTTTAAGCTTGCGAGATGCCAGCTTTTCTAATTCCTAACAAAATGAAAGATATATCAGTTATGTTAAAATGATGGAAGTGATAATAAGTTTCAAACTTGACTCACTAAAAATTTATATCCGAAATTGAACTAGAATTTTTTTCTTTAATTTCCAAAGATTATCTTTTATTTTGAAAACAATGGTTTGTGAATTACAAAGGTAACTGCCAGGCAAATTTAATAATCAGAAAACTGATTTACAGTGCCTAGCAAAGGAAAAAAAAAAAGGCCAAAACAAAAATCATAATCTACAACTTAATAATTCAGACCACTACTTACATACAAGTTATATTCTATTATTTTATGTACACATAGGATAAACATATATACTATCTAGATAAAGAGCAAGATTAGATTTAGTATTATAGCATTAAAACAAATAAGGGTGTTCAGCAATATCTCAACCTAAAATTTCCTACCTAGGATTTTGAAAGAAAATCCAAAGTCGGTTTCCACTGCGTGAGGATAATCGACAGAGAATTTGCAAGGACATCTTTAGTTATAGAAATAATGATGTTAACAGAACACCTATGCAATTTAACGTTTTTAAAGCGGGCAATAAATATAAGTTACCACACCTGCCAATCTCAAATCAGCCTTAGAGTAATGCCACCCTCCCCTCATAATTTTTGACACACGCCCCCCTCCCTTGCCCCTCAAATAAAACAAAATGTGATTGTACACAGAGCCAGGATTTTTTTTCTTACTGATTTACTTGATTTTTTTTTTCTGTGCTCAAACTAAGATGTTGAATAACCTGTAGCTTTTCTACAGCTGTGTTCCTCAAATGTTATTGCTTTCTGCGTCTTACTGGCACCAAAAAGGTTTACTCATCAGAGTATACGTAAAGGTCTATATTCTAGCTTGCATATTGAGCACTGCTCTCCTTATTTTTATCTTTTCAAGGCATTAGAGCTGAATATGATCAATATCAATTATGTATAAAACTTCTCACTAGGCTCCACCTGATTGTATAAAAATAAAAAAAAAAATAGGACAAAAAATAACTATATAACATTTAGATCTAGATTTATAATTATTTAATTTGGAGTTTAAATCACCCACTATAATTATAGTCTCATGTCATGTCATGCCAGGTTTAGATTATAAAATCTAGACCTACATTTACCCTAGATCTAGCTCCAGTTAGGATTCTCATCGATCTCAAAACATTTAGGCCTTAGACCTACTAGACTAGATTTAAATAATGTATCTTGACTCCCTGGGCCTCACCCTCCCCCTTCTCCAAGTAAAAAGCCATATTAGCTTCTATCAGATGAATATAAGAATGAACTTATGTTGAAAATAACGGCTAGGTCTGAGTATGAAGAGTATGGAGAGAATGAAATTTTTCGAACGAATGTACGTGAAAGTAAAAAACTTGACGGCACTGTTATCTTGGATGATTCAACTGCAATACAAATCTCGATATTCGATTTATTAAATTAATAATAAGAAATACACGATATCAATATATTATATCGTCCAATTTTATACTTTCGCACAGGTTGATACTGGATGACAGAAAAATAATGTACTTGTAGGATAAAATTTTCACTATTTCTCTTTTCGTAAAAATTAAGTTTAAATACGCTCAACCTTACAGGATCACATGAATGTTTAAAATATACTAAATTCTGTTCATTTATGGAAAATTCTCTTCTATTTATAAAGTTATAACTAATACCTACAAAATTCTAGATTTAGTTAAAAATCGAGCTTACCTAGACCAAGATTAACCCCTGAAGCTCTATGCAGGTCAGCCGGAAGTAGGTCACTAGCTGTAAGGTTATCAGGCTGCCTAATGTTTACAAACATTGAGCCTGGCACAGCAGTTTTACACTTTGAGCGATTGATTGCATGGCTTTGAAAACTTGTGGGGTTTTTTTGTTTGTTAATAGTGTAATACCTGTAAACCCATATATTTTCATAAAGCTTAATAACTGGGCTTTAAGATAAAATCGATTTCAATTATCTCCCGCCCGGAATGACTTTCTCATTATAAGAGAGAGAGAGAGAGTGAGAGAGGAGAGAGAGAGAGAGAGAGAGACAGACACAGAGAGAGAGAGACAGACACAGAGAGAGAGAGAGAGAGAGAGAGAGAGAGAGAGAGAGAGAGAGAGTACACATCTTTCCCCTCTGATCGCAGGCTTGGGACTGCCTTCGGCCCATTAGAAAGGTAGACAAAGAAGAAAATAAGAGGAGGCGAATAGAGAAAGAAGTCCTGAAAAGGACTGTTGTGAGCAGGAACTGGCGTTGTGGCAGTAATTCATTAGACCTGGTCATCAGCTGGCTATGGATTTTGGGATAGTCTCTTGTGTGCTCTCTTGAAGTCTTTTTTGTATGGTACAGCCTAATTAAAACAGGGATCAACATGTAGGCCGACATTACAGCAGGGGCACTCATATCTGGACTGTTTCCTTTTTTCAGGCTGGGTGCAGACTGCGCAGTCACGCTGAGGATTTTTCCTCTTTGTCCCAGCTTTGGGCTCTATTAGTTTGGGGAAATGCCGAGCAGTGAGTCTAAATAGAGACGAATTACGGTTCCCTCGGGACACTTTTGAAATTGTAAGTCAGGTTGTCGAAGTTTCTGATTTTAAATATTGGATCATGTCCTGGTTGTCCCCTTGGTATAAATTGCTCGTTGCAAAGGTGAAAAAATGAGAGAATGAGGCAGAAACATTCTCTTCTCATCACTGCGGTGTAGAATGGAAGTTTAAACATCAGATTGGTTGACCAGTAGTCTTCCAGATAATCGATGACGATCAGACCCATGGAGAGGATGAGGCCCATAAACGCATACATCTCTGGTATCGTCACATCAACCCATTTCCGAAATCGTGAGTTAGGACTCAGCTCCTTATTTCTCAAAGTTTGTGACGCATAGCGGTTGGTTTCTGCTACCATCGATGCAACCATGTCTTCTGAAACCATAAGCTTGAAATAGCCGAGAGGAGTTGTGCTTTCCATCTCGACCTGTGGTCCAGCTCGACCTGTAAATGGAGGCTTGTTAGGTGGTGTTGTCCCCTCACGCCACAAAGGATGTCCTTGAGTCGGCTCTGGTGTCTCAATACTTTCATTATCATCATCTTCATCGTATCCATCAATAATGAGTGCTTGCCGATAAATTGGCTGACCTCTTCTCCTCACTGGCAATTCGTCTGGTTCTTCTTCTTCTTCTATGTCCGAGTCTTCATTTATTCTAGAAAACTCCGAAATAAATGGAGTTGCTCTTGAATTGTCCTCAGTAGCTAGCTCTCTCAGGGTTTGAGGATCCCCAAGGTCAATTATTTGTACAACTTCTTGACTCTCCATTGCAGATCTAAAAATTGTTGAGAATTGAAGTGGTAGTGGTGGGCGGCTTACATGAGAGCAGAGATGCTAACAGTAGCGAGGTCTGAATTAGACTGATGACCAAGCACACTTAGCTCTAACGGTACCAGCACTGCCCATGGCACCAATCCACTTATGAGACAAAAGTTAATAATAAAATCTTTCATGACTCATTCGTATCGAACACACTCACACACCTTCAAACATTCAGACAGAGACTATAGGCCTACATGATCAACAGCACCGATGCTCAAGCGTGATCAGAGCCAGAAGGCTGGTTTTCATAGTACTGGTCGCCACCCGAGTTACAACAGGCTTAGGAGACTGTAAAAATGCCACATCAAGACAAGGCCCTGTTGGCGTAAGAAAAAACACATACACACTTCAACAACCACACCGGTAAAACTTTCAAGATATTAGCCCCCCACCTCATAGTGATACTGATGGTAACAAAGAGGGACCCCCACTGTTCAAGCAGGCCTAGCCTGGTCCCAAGCAAGCCCGTCAACACAGTACACGGGACCCCCCGCTATACCACGCGATAACTTCTCACTGCGCCGTCCGCAAGACATAAAATAAAAAGGAATTTCATTGGTTACTATTTCTAGACCATGACCAATAATGTTAGAAATTGTAAACCATTCATAAAACAGTGGAAATTTCCATTGAATGAGTGCACTATAACAGGTCGTACATATACGGCGCTGACGAGAGCCGGTTTAGAAAAGGCTAGTGCTTTATTTACGGCGACTGTATGTCTCGGTCAGTCAATGGCTCGCCGTATTTATACTGCAATCGAGTGTCTAGAGTTAATATTATGAACAGGTATCTAGGGTTAATTTAAATTTAGATCTAGATTTAAATCTCAAAGTAGGCCCAAGTAATTATGGATTCTAGAATCACGTCTTTAAAAAACCTGGAAAAGCACTATTTATCTTGAAGATATTAAGCTAGATATATTCCAGATGGAATTCTGTTGGTTGAATGAGATCAGGATGAAATGACAGTACATTGACTTGAAAATTCATGTGCAATTTACATGGACACGCCTGACTCAGGAACTATCAATGGGAACAATGAGATTGAGAAGCTTGACCGTAACTCCCGGCAAATAATTCTTCATTCGTTTCTAATCTATGGTATCCGTTACATTGCTCGTTCAGTATAGGCGGAAAGCACTCCAGTTGCCACAAGAAGAAAACTAACAAGTAAAATAAAAAAAAGCCAACAATGAACCGTGCAACACATTAGAAGCGGCACAGAGTGCTCCGCTATTGAACACCGCTCGCTCAACTAAACGCCGGACAATCACATTTAATTTCATATCGATAACTAATTTAATCTTGAATACCGCAAAAAAGAGAAATATTGAAAAAAATTAGTGTTCGATAACACTGTATCGAACCACAAGGTAAAACGATCAGAACTAAGAGGGCTAGATCGAGACTGTAACGTAGAAGCCCTAATGGTCAAACCCGCTTGCCATAATTTTGATGGAATAGCTCGTCGGCATAATAAATTACGGCGAAACCATATTATTGGCAGGCCTGACTATTATTTGTTGTTTTTCCTCCTTCTTTGCGCCCTCTGTGGTCGATTTCCTACCATTTCCAACTCTTCCGACCTGACTATCCAATTTCCGACTTTTATCGGACTTGCTGGACACCCTGTAAATAGAAGTTTTCTCTTCTGCAGTGGTTAAATCTTTATTACATGAGTTGACTAGTCTCTGATTGTAAAGGACAAGATATCTAGATTTCAAATTGCCTCTCCTTCTTTCTTTAATTTAAGAACAACTTTGAACTTCTACATCCCAGCTTTGACTTTGGACTTTGTCATCCAATGATAGGGAGATGTTGTATGTGACCAACCTTGTTTTTAACAGGATTGTTCCCATTCACATTTTAAAACCTTCTTTGTTTAACAAATCAAAGTCATGAGAAGTGTTAAGCTATGAACAAAAATCCAACACAAACAAGGATCCCCATTGTTTGCGGAAATAAATAACTGATTGCTCCATTCCTGGCTGAGGCATCCAGTGAGCAAGTTATCTTTACTCACCACTGTGTCCAATGCTTGCGGCCTCCACTTGCTTTTGTTTTTACTTTTTATATCCACAACTGTAGCAACTGGGTTCTGGTGAAGATAAAAAAAATGTGGAAGGAAAAAAAAACAACAGAGACCACGGCATATGATAAACAGGTTGGTGATTGATCAGATGTGTTCCTATAATGTCATTAAAATAGCAAAGTAAAGTCAGGATGGATCCAGAATCTCTGAATTTCATCTCATTTTACTGACAATTTTAAACAGTTTGATACCCTGTTTTCAAGTAAATTTTTAAGGTGAAGACCTCTCTGGTAGGATTGTTTAATGCTGTTGTACAGATTATTTAAATTACCAAATATTAATCCTCTTTTCAGTGAAAATCTAATTACATACAAATAAAGAATTCTTTTTCAATGTCTAATTATGTTTGACATTATAGACAGTATCATCTCAAACCTGTATGATTTCTACCCTCTTCTGGTAGGAAAGTTGTCTTAATATTTCCTGTGATAAATAAGCTTTTTATCTAATTTAAATAATCTTTGAATCCGTTTTGAATGGAACAATATAACTTTTAGAAAATGTACTATTTGTAAAAAAAAATATCTACATATTAATTTGATCCTACAAACCTCAACACACTGGTCATAAAGGACTTGGCAAGCTAAAAAATTGAATAGTCGATTTCTGTAGAAAGTAAAAACAAAGAAAAATATCATCCAGAGCAGTTGCAAATAAATAACACTTTCAACTTTAACCTGTTTATTCTAAATCTCTTCCAGGATCTAATATCTGGAAATTTTTGTTTCATGTATTAATATTATATGAAAATTTACAATTGAGAAGAATTTCCAAAGTTTACAATTAATGTCAAATGAGTTTTATGATAAAAACAATTATATAATTTTGAAAAATTCTTTTTAAAAATTCATAATTATGTAATTACAAATACATTGGCAGCAATACATTCCCAAAAGAAAATACTGAACTACAGATACCATTTGTCACCAAAAATTAAGGCTCACACAAAACCAGACATTCAAATTTTATTTATTTATGTCATGGCTCATGAAATACAAGTGAGTAAGAAGTAAGGAACCATCAGCTTAGAAAAAAAAGGGAACTTGGGGGAGTTTCAAAGACATTTTTTTACAGGATTTACTCATGCCACCAGATTGCTTCAACTGCAGATAATGATATAGGAACATGAATAGCTCACGGCGTCACTTTAGTGATACTTTAGTTGCGCCGCACTGGCCTCAGTCAAGTGATAAATAGGTCACGGGGTTGGGGTTATCCACCCAATGTGAGGTCAAGGTCGGCCGCACTGCTGGCATGCACCAGTCTTTTGTCATAATAGTTCATTTTAATACGATCTGCAAGCTTCATTTAATTATCTTTTCATTTGATCTTTCACTAAATAAAAAAAACGTAAAAAAAAGTTATCCTTAAAAAAAAAATTATAAAAATAACTTTGATAGAAGCTTTTATATCAGTCATTTAAAAAGTCGGAAAAATGACCTGATTTCTGAGCTAATTAACATGATTAAATGACCGCTAGCGGACAATCGGCTCCACAGAAGTTGAAAAAAAATGTTACTGTCAATAAGACAAATATTTTTCTAAACATTCATGAAAAAATCATATCCTCAGCACAAAAATTGTGTCTGTGAGCTTGATCCAAACATAATTCCCTTTAATTATTACTACAGCGTATGTTACTCTATCGAGTTGAAATATCCAAACAAGGAACAATGGCGAATAATAAAACACATTTTATCATTAGTGTTTTTGAATTATCTCTTGTGGCTGACCAGAGGGTTTGATAGGTGTTGATGAAGCTATGGGGGTAGTTGGAATGGCGAGCGTTTGTTGCTCGTTAGAAGTCATGTCTATGACTGTTGCGCTGATAAATCATGTTTTGTGGTAAGTTTCTAGATCTATATTCTATGTTTTTACCTCTGTCGATCATTACTTGCACTGTCTATGTGTCTGCTAGTGTTGCATCTAACGTGTTCGTTTTCTTAATTGTCTCTAGTGGGGGAAGTGTCTGTGTGGTCTCTATTTTCATGCTGATATAACTGGTGGGAATCTTCTCTATCTGTCTCTGTGCTATCACTGGGCCTGCTGGTACCTACTAGTTCTATATCACTAATTTCGTTATCTGTATGGCTATCTGTCATCGTTTCAATTGTGTCTGCAGGTGTAAGTAGTGTAGTGTTGCGGTATCAATCAGTAAAAATTAAAAAGTGGCTAGTGGTATGAATGTCTGGGTGGGTTTTATTTTCAGTGAGTTCTCTCTTGGTGAGTCTCTCTAAGTTTGAGAGCTCATGCCTGCTTTGTAAACTCCCGTGCCTTAACTAGGTTAGAGAGAGACGATATCACAAAGATGGGTTAATAAGGGATTTTGTTTGTCGAAGTTACACCGTAAATCTCAAGTTGTCTGTGTCATAAATATAGATCTAGTCCTAGACACTTTATAGTTGCCACACCTCTTCTTTTTACACGCTGATATGTTTGCCTTACATTATATGGCAACATATTGAGAAGAAAATCATTGATTTCGGATCGATTCCAAACACCATGCAAATGTCATCACTAAGGTCCACGCCAGAGAACGACTTTTTCATTTAATATTGTTTTTTCCCCTTCTTATTCAAGTCAGTTGACCACATGTGCGGCACATTTCATTCGCATAATTATATTGATAGTGACGATCTTGAGTAAATTCCATAATGGTTTAAAAAAATTATTCAAAAACTCTTTATCATTGTTGAGGATATGAAACTTGTTAAATCAGAAAGAGAAATGATATTTAAAAACCGTTGAAGATGAAAAAATGATTTGTATAAGGCCGTTTCTCAGTAATTGTCTAATTAAGTGAACACAATAGAAGTATAATGGTAGAGTCGATCTTGAGTATGTTCCATAATGGTAAAAAAAAAATATTTAAAAATTCTCTATTGTTGCTGAGGATAAGAAACCTGTTAAATCAGAAAGAGAAATGATATTTGAAGACAGTTGAAGAAGAAAAAATGATTTGTATGGGGCCGTTTGTCAGTAATTGTCTTATGTGAACACAATAGGAGTATAATGGTAGAGCCGATCTTGAGTATGTTCCATAATGGTGTAAAAAAAATTATTTAAAAATTCTCTATTGTTGCTGAGGATAAGAAACCTGTTAAATCAGAAAGAGAAGTAATATTAAAAAACCGTTGAAGAAGAAAAAATGATTTCTGTGGAGCCGTTTGTCTGTAATTGTCTAATTAAGTTGACACAATGGAAGTAAATTTATAAAACTTAATTAACAAACTAAGTGAGCAAAACGAAGCTCTAAAATAAAACCTTTTAAAGATAAAAACACGGGAATTTCACAAAAGTCACAAGACTGAGTTTATAAATCGAAAGTCAAAAGGAAACCAGTCTAGCTCGTTAACAAATTTGACCATAGCTTGTTAAACAAAGACAAACTTTATTACGCATCAAAGTGCAGTGCACAGAATATCTGGCGCACTGGCTTACCCTGCCTAGCAGCGTCAGCAGAGCGTATCTGACAGTGATTGATTCACTGAAGACGGTTCTTGGTAAGGAGATATGCAGGCAAGCAGGCCTAAACTAAAGTATCGCTGAGAGCCGATTTTGGTACGCCGTGAGCTATATCCTGAATCTACATTCTCTACATTCTAGATCTAAAGATCGACCTAGGTTTTTTCCATTCAATTTTGTAAAAAAAAATTCAGCACTGGAGTTATTTCTAAATTCGAGTCCAGATCTTCGTTACATAGGATTGATTTAGACCTAGATTATACCCAAACAATAATATATATATTCCAACTTACAAGTACAAATCTAGATTACATAGGACACATCAAACACTTATAAAAATGAGATCAATATTAATTATTTGTCTATGTCAGAAATATTATTATCATTAATCTCTAATAGTGGTTAGTAAAACATACTTTCTAGGCAGTCAGTCCATGATGCAACAATATATTCCTAGCAAATCAATAGGCTGCTTAAAATTAGCAAAATGGGAAAATGGCATAATCTATGAGGTATATATGAACTAGCCTGACAACTTTTTTATCCTTTGAATAATAGTCCGATACGGCATCTGTAAGGTATGATAAAAAAAGGTGAATAACTTTCACAATTCTTCAATCTTTAATCATGACAATCTTAAATTTTCAAGTGTTTTTCTGGTCACATATCTAACCTTTTCCATGAAAAATCTGCCTGTACATCATCATGATGGTGGACCACTGAGGAATTAAAAAAGAAAAAGAGATACTATCAACAAATTGGAGCTTGTATAATGGCTTACCTGACTAACATCTTGACTGGTGAAAAATATTAACTTTGAGGTAAGAGGGGAAAGGTTAGTTTTTGTTTTTATTATTAGTAAACTGGCTAGTCCATAAAGAAAAGTCTGTTTCAGATTGTATTTAGAGAATTAGCACTGAAAAGTAACAGGGTCTTCAGTGGAAATACAAAATCAAAATAATTTTTTTTACACTTTCAACGCTTATATCCTCAGTTTCTCTCAGTCTTTGACAGTGTAACCTATTGTGACATGTGACTACAGAGTTTCAGCCTTTTGACTTAAAAAAAAAAATTCCTTTTTTGACGTTTGGGAAACATATACTTGATTTTCATGTGAATGGTAGAGATAAAGAGATGAAGCCCAAAACCAATCTTATTGTAAGAAAACCACAGCCCAGCCTGAAGTCATGGTAGACAGCCCCTTTAGATCTCAGGCCATCTCTCTATTGCACAGCCATTGCTCCTCCCCATTATGTACATTATATGAAATGAAGGGACAAACCTTTGAGTTTCCAGAAAGGCTCAGGGATAAAGTCTTGAACTTGCTTGTAGCGTTCAACAACAAAGCCCAGTGTAGGGAACTGACAACTCCCGTAGCTCACAAGCTGCTCAGCCAAGGCCTCCGGAAACAGTTTTTGTAGCCGCAATGTTTGGAATCTTGTGAAGGCAGCACCTTAGACCACAAAGTATTATAAATCACACAAAAAATTTAGAATGAAAGTTAAAGCAAGAATATTGTTTGATTAGATTCTGTGGCAAAGATGATCTCAATAATTTGCAAACCTCATTTCTTCCCTTTCAGCAAAGTTGGTAGCAAAAACTTTTTGGGCTGGGACACTTGAAACTGCTCTCCACATATTCACTTTATTTCTAAAAAAAAAACCACAACTCTTAAATAATGCATATTTTCAATAATAATAAAGGCCATCTAATTCAACCTCATGAATATTCTTTGATAAATTACTTCATACTAATCATCAGGAAATTTGAATAGACATAAAACCGGCAGTGGAAAAAAATTCGAGAACAGAGTTAAAAATTAAGCTAAGCGTAAGTTGCTCAGACTTTAGACTAAGAAGATTTAAGTCTTTCTGTTAAAGATATCCATCTTTGTAAGTGCTTTAATTTTTTTAAGATAGATTTTAAAACAAAGCCCACATAACTAGTATTGAGTAAGACATAGAAAAATCAAGTAAAAAAAGGAAGATGAGTCATGATGCATACCAATCCTAAGGTCAAGCTCCTGGCGAACATCTACAGCATCATTCACCCTTGGATCAGGAGGTCCCAGGTTGTTCACAGCTCTGGCCACTGATCTAGAAAAGTTTAAAACTTTCAGTGACAAAATGCACTTTTTCAGTTGTAATGAATATCCTATACATAGAATGAAAACTGAAGAAGTGAACCTGATTACGGTCATTTACTTCTCACTACATACAGGAAAGAAAATTATTGAAGAGTAAGTGTCTGAATTTGTAAAGCTATCCAGTGTAGCCTTATTAATATGAAAACTTTTTTAAGCTCTTGGTACTGAAAACAAGGAGACTGGATGGAAAAAAGTCTGAAATCTTACACCTGTGTGAAAATTTCCACCCTTATCCATTTTGTGCATATCATATTATAAATTAGTCTCAACAAGGTGATCTCACATTTCATCCCTTCCAACTGTATCTAGGAGACAATTGCTTAGAGATACTGACTGATCTCTTGTAATACCTGAGCACAGAGAGCAACAGTAAAGTCTTTTGCCGCACAGAGATACTGATTGATTTTCTGTGGTGTCTGATCATAAATAATGACTACACCATTCAGTTATCATTCCTTTAGATTTTGAGTTAGCAGCAATAATAATGTACAAAATAGCCATCAAAATGGCAATAGGCTTATAGTGATCATACTGATAATTTTGCTGTTAAAGAGTGATGGGATCATAACGAAATTTTCTCATTTTTTTTTTCATTCTATGAGATCAAAATACAATATATGAGTATGAAATAAGGTGAAATGGAAAGGCTTTTTTTTTTTAAATCTTGTTCACAGGTATTGCTGGATTTACAAGGTCTCTATATCACTTCTTCAAGAGCCAAATAAACTTGTAGTGTTATTTTTCTTTGTTACCCCAATGTAAAAAAAAAAAGAGACAAGTATGACAAACATCAACTTACTGCGGAGTAATTTCTGAAAATTTTGCCCTGTAAACCTTGATGTTTGGTTTCACTGAAATACAAGCAAAAATGTTTTGAACAGCAAACATTAGGAGCATTATATTCTTTATGGCGAAATTATGACAACTAGAGAATGGCACCTTACAGGAAAAAAAAGTGGTTGGCAAGAGAAGGGAATTATAGCATTTGCTTTTTAAAAAGTAAAATAGTAACCATTCAAAGATGAACAACAACAAGCACAGCAAGACAAAGGATATGGATATTAAGACGACTAAAATGTGAGCAGAATTGCTCATTATCGAAACAAGAAATTCTTTTATATGTGAGAATATTTTTTTTAAAATGTGGAGATTTACCCAATTAGAGAATCTTGTTAACAGAATTTCATCACTTACTAAATATGATTGTAACAAATAATGGATAACAGTGATTTTTTTCCTCGTTTTATTGATTGATGTTCAATGATGAAATACAGGGAAAAAAAAGCTAGTTCTAGTCCTTTTTCAATCTACTTAATTTATTTACGCTTATTATAAGGCTATCAGAGGTGCCATTTTCAGCTATGGCTTAGGTTACCACCTATCTCTGCTATTTCCTGCTGCCTCTTAAAATTTCATACAAGACTTCCACTTTTGATAAGTGACTGGCAAAAGGTAATCAAAATAACTGAAGCAAAAAAAAAAAAATTAGATTGTGGTTTTTTTTCTTTTTCGATTTTATCATTATGTATCGTAGTGATTCAATTAATTTTTCTTCAATCAGAGAAATCATATATATGCTAATTTGATTTAGAATCAATTATCTCAATTTACAATTTTGACTATCTGATGTCATGTTCAGAAAGTTTGTCTGAATTAGAAGCTAATAACTTAATTTTTTTTTATTCAGTTTTTATATATTACGACTTTATTCTTAATCACTAACCTGCTCGACATACTTGAATAATCTCATATCCAATATTTTCTCCCTCTCTGTCACAGTCAGTCCATATCACAAGAGACTGACAGCCTCGCACCTCTCTCACCAGGGTTCTCTGGGGGAAACAGTGAAATTTTAAACTATCAGACAATCTGACTGCAGCTAGGAATTTCATCTCTCAATTTACCAAAATTACAAGCAAAAAAAAATACAAAAAATATCAGACAATTTTGAATAATATTGAGGAATAAATTAAAAAAAAAAAGAATTTCACAGGGACATTTTGAATACCAAGATAATAGCTTTAAAGGAATACATTTTTATGGAACACTTTTTAACATCTGAAAGTTTGCTGTAATTGTAAAGCTTTTTTAAAAACTTACCTTAATGTCCACAAAATTTTCAGGGCAATATTTTTCCACAGGCACATCAAATAGATCAACTGGGTTGCATGATCGCCTGCATATTAGAAAATCACTTGAAGTACTTATTGTAAGAAAACATAAAAAATCCCAGGATTTGAAACTGAACATAGATCAATAGTGTCTAACTTTCAGAAAGTGAGATCAGATGAGAGATGGAGGATGGAGAAAAGGAGAGGTAGATAAATTGTATATCATGAGGGTTGAAAGACAGAAAGATGATTGAGGAGGATGGGTGCTAAAGCAGATGAAGCATCCAGAGGACTGCACTGAACTTCACATGTAAGTGTGTTTCATCACTTTCAGTCACATCTTATTATTTCAAAATATGAACTAAGAGTCAATTATAAATATATCAAGTATGAGTACTTACCTCAACTTCACCTATATCGCCTGCTGTCGCCCGTATGGACCACTACATTGTATACCTATATTGCATGCTTACTTTCACTTTTTGGGTGTTTACTTTCTTTCCTTATAACTACTGCAAATCTCGTGCAAACCTATTTTATATTTAGAGGACACTTTAGAATTTGTTTTGGTTAGTTTAGTTTGGTTTTCAGACTAAATTTAGATCTAAAAATGGGGTTCGAAATTGACCGTTTTTGTCCACGATTTTAAGGTCTAGGCTAGATCTAAACTTTGAATTAGGATGGATGATCACTTGAATCATCTCAGGGATGCTAAAGAAACCATTTATTTTGGTTATCTGCATGGTTATCCCTACAATCAGCATAAAATAATAACCATTTTCCAATTAGATTGCGAGTCAGATTGTGATGCTGAGATGATGGTGAAGTGGGATGTTGATGGTGAAAAAAATGAAATGGTGATGGAGTCCGCCTGAAGTGAAGGAAAAGTCTTAAAAAATTGGTTTACTATCATGAAACCTTGTTTTATTTAAAATTCAACACCTTTAGTTTTTTTATACAATTTATTTCATAATGTTATCTTGTTTTGTTTGATTGAAATATTTTTCTCAATGTATAGATCTACTTTTTTTACGAAGTAACGTCCCTTTTCTTAGGGTCAGGGCTTTACCTGAGATGGAGTTACTTTGATGGGGTTGAGTTTAACAGACCTGTGCAAAAACAGCTTTTGTGTAGCTTTTAATATTTGGCTCAAATGTGTCATGGCATTCACATTAGAAGACCTTTTAGCTACAAAAGATTCAAAACTGATGTTTATACACACTGACCAGCTCTTGAATGTACCGATGAACTCCAAGCCGAGGAGGTGGCCAGAAACAGAGGTCATTGTCATGGAGACCTGTTGATTCATCAGGCGATATTCAAACTCGTAGATTTTGTTGAATCTTGAAAATCCCTCTCTCTGGAGATGCAGCAAAATGACATCAAACCTTTATCATTCTGTTGAATTGGGTTTTTAAAATTCAAGTAAAATATTTGACTTTTAAAATTTCGATTAGTTGTCTTGAAAAGTGAAACTAGTTCTAATGAATCAGACATCTGAGACATGAATCAGACATCTGAGATTTGAATTTGCAAATAGCTTTTGCAAAGGTCTGCAAGTAGTAAACTTGGTTTACTATGATTTAAGTTGCATTTCAAAGGACTAAATATGTAAAGCTCCATTGATGATATCTTAAAAATAGCAGTATTTATGAAAAGCTATACTGAGCTGAATCATCTTGTACTTAATTCTATTTCATTTTGATACTTTATTTTAAAAGTTAAATAAAGAAATCAAGTTTTACCTTGGTTATTCTGCTGATCTGGTCTATGAAGATTTCTATTACAGTATTAGCAATAACATTTCATGGTTTATAGTGGAATAAGGAATATTGTTAAATATTTGGATTGTAATCAGTGAGGTTATTCCCATGTTTATTTTTTCCAGATTGTATGTTTCATTTAAAGTACAAAGAACATAAACTTAGAAAAATTTTTTCCATGTAGATTTACTTTTTACATCTAGATCTAGATCTAGGTTTACTCAGAGGCTTCATCCACTTAATTTACAAACATTAAACTCTACTTCCTTATTTATGTTAAAACGTTGTTAGTTCTCATGAAAACGACATGCAAAGAGTTCCTTTAAAGTACGGACTAATAAGATAATTAATATAGATCTCTGCTGAATTAAAAATAAAATAAATGAATTAGATCTAGATCTAAGTTCGTCAACACACTAAATTAAAAGTAAATATTCAGTACAAGTATTCTATGGTCCCGATCAAACGAAGCCCTCTTTGGTGTGTAAATTAGGCCATACTTAAAAGGAACTCTTTCCAACGACATTTCAAATGGGGATATATATAGATCTATGTTAATAAATTTGTTTACAAATATGCCTGAAAGTGAAACTAAAGAGCATGGGCACATGCCTAATTTAGTGTCTATTGGCTCTAGACAGAAATCATGCCTATATAGATTTGGAGACAAGATCTAGATCTAACCATTCTGCTCCGCCCTTGAGATAAAACGTTTGCCAATGATTTTGCAGCATCATTTTTCTCTGCGACGTTCAACACTCGGACCATAGTGCCTTGTAATGTACTGCAACGTCTCAGATTCAGTCCAAAAATGGTTGTGAGAAAAAGCATTAATATCTTGAATATTGGCGTGGGGTTAAAATTCATTTAAAACAAACATAACAATCCACCGGTTCAAGTATAGAGTTTGACAGCTAGAGTTATATTTAGCTGAACTTTCGAATGTGAGATCTGTAAAAGTTTTTGCACAATTTAGATGGGAGCCGCCATTCTGGAAGGTTGGTTAAGTCATATAAAAAAAATGAAATCACTTATTTGGCGAAACGAAACTAAAAGTAAGACGAATAGTATATAAAATGAAAAGAATAATATTTCTAATCAGTTATTATATTTATTGAAAACTTTGAAACATACATAAACATAAAGGCCTGAAATCCTTTTTTTTTTTTTTTTTTTTAATATGATTATTTATAAATAAATATATAATATTGTTTAACAAAGTGCGTAATCGTCTCTGTGGCGCAATCGGTTAGCGCGTTCGGCTGTTAACCGAAAGGTTGGTGGTTCGAGCCCACCCAGGGACGAAACTTTTGTTTTAATTACTCTTAATATGATTTATTTTTACACAGCCTTACGATACATAGTTTTATCTTCAATATTTTATTTCTTCTAGTTCTTTCTATCCCGAAGCCCATATTTCATATTCGCCTTACTTTTTATTTTTTTAAAATGTCTAAGACTGGAATAGGGGGTTTTGAACCACCATTCTTTTCGCAAAGTAAGGCTACCATCCCATGCAGCTGCACAGATTGCAGATTGCATGAATATGCACACGCCGCAGTTATACACACACAAACAAAAGTGCAACATTGCGTGAATATGCACACGCCGCAGTTATACACACACAAACAAAAGTGCAACCTGCGCATTCATATAACTAGTGACTTTGTCTAACGTATGTGTTATTTGTAGGAACCCATTATTTTATCGGAGTATGATTATGAAATCGTTGTTGCGTATCAAGAATAAATTGAGAGGGGCACGTCCTGGCCTGATGTTTTCTTGACGTTGAGAAAAGGAGACCGATGTGGGAAAGTTGCGGTGAGAGGACTGCAAGTTCCACTATGTGGGGATAACGGGCTGGCGCGGTATTTAAAAAAGTAATTTTGTTACAATGTCAAAATTATGGTAATGCCCGCATTGACATAGAGGCTTGACGAAAAAAAAACAAAAAAACAAAAACAACACACAAAAAAACAAAACAAAAAAAAAAACAAAAAACAACAACTAACAAACAAACAAAAATTAGAAAATGTTTATGAAAGAGTTTAAACGTCCAACAGCCATCAAAGTTCTCAACTGGACGTGCGGTGCGAAAGGGTTCACTCCCCTAACGCCTTAGACCAATAGACTGAGCACTTGCTGGCAAAATGTTCCCGGCAAGCAATCGACTCGTTACGAGTTCTGCATAAAATCGTAGATGAATCTATTCATACAGGAAGAAAACGACGGTTACTGAAGCTTCGGCTCCCTCGATAACGACAACCTATTCGCATAATTAGTATGTACAAGGAGCGGAAAAAGAGGGGCCTTTTGAGTTTGATCCCGTACATGTCATGAGGCCTTCACAGATAAACCGAGCTATCAAAAGAAGATACTATATTAATTTGTTTGCTTCGACAGAAGATTGAAAGCTTGTCTTTTACAAGACACTATGGGGCAATCGCGATTTTCTACGGGG
This sequence comes from Elysia crispata, assembly GCA_033675545.1. NCBI lineage: Eukaryota > Metazoa > Mollusca > Gastropoda > Plakobranchidae > Elysia > Elysia crispata. The sequence continues at coordinate 331,505 of JAWDGP010001678.1, read as the reverse complement.
TTCGCAGATGGGTGTTCTTGTTTTCGCAACTACGCAGCACAAACCGTTGATCCAAAAGTCCTCTCAGAGAGCGCACGAATCAAAATATTCAACAGATTGAAGCTGGAGCAAGACATTTTGGATTTGAATGATGTTAAGGTCCAACTTTCTCTCTAAATCCAGCTTCTGAAAGTCGGCTGTAGTGGTTTTGAAAAGCACACATACCCAGTGAGTCGCTGCACGTTGGAAACAATTCTTCAGGCTAGTGACAAGTCTTTCCCCAGCGTCTGGCACACCCTTGAGTGGATGATTGATAGAGTTAGCAATGAATGATTTAACATTGCTCGCTACAGCCACGCATGGGCGATCCGATCAGACCTGTTTAAAGCTCGTGAGCATCTAGACACGCTTTCCAAATACTCCAAAACATTTGGCCTGGATTTCACAAGTGTCTTTACCCTTTACATCGCTGGTGCAGGTGCCCAAGGTGAGTAACAGAGACTGGACAATCACAAGCCATGTTGTCAATGGTTCGGAAGCACTGCCGTTTGGCTAGAGGTGTCGGAAGAGGCGACGAACAAGTGGACTTTCTAAAATCATGGTGAGCAGTTCGCAGCTCTTTATATCGATTGCACCCACTGTGAGGCTCTCATCGCTAAAACATACAATACCACCATCATCAAGTGCGTAAAAACCGTTTTGGCGGTGACTTGGACCCTCCCACATCATTGTATCAAGGTTACACGCACATTGTCTCAAATTCAAGAAAGACGTAGTAACACCGCAGAAAATAAAGGCGCTAAGTTCAGGTATCAATAATAAATCTTTAGATTGAGGATAAGTTCGCCTACTTTCAGATGCCAGTAATTGGCTTCAACAGAATATAGAAACTAGCCGTAGTCTGTATTATTTCAGCAAGGGTCGTTAAACTTTTGAATGGCAAAAAGTTGGATGGTTGATCAGCATCGCTGCTGTCGAGCTATCCTACCGTTCTGTAGATGGGGTAAAGAATGGTTGATCACTATCGCTGCTGTCAAACTTTCTTATTGTCTTGTAAATAAGCTAGAGGACGGTTGATCACCATCGCTTATGTCGAGCTGTCCTACCGTCCTGTAGATGAGCTAAAGAACGGTTGATCACCATCGCTGATGTCGAGCTGTCCTACCGTCCTGTAGATGAGCTACAGGACGGTTGATCACCATCGCTGCTGTCGAGCTGTCCTACCGTCCTGTAGATGAGCTAGAGGACGGTTGATCACCATCGCTTATGTCGAGCTGTCCTATCGTCTTGTAGATGAGCTAGAGGACGGTTGATCACCATCGCTTATGTCGAGCTGTCCTATCGTCCTGTAAATAAGCTAGAGGACGGTTGATCACCATCGCTGCTGTCGAGCTGTCTATCGTCCTGTAAATAAGCTAGAGGACGGTTGATCACCATCTCTTATGTCGAGCTGTCCTACCGTCCTGTAAATAAGCTAGAGGACGGTTGATCACCATCGCTGCTGTCGAGCTGTCTATCGTCCTGTAAATAAGCTAGAGGACGGTTCATCACCATCGCTGCTGTCGAGCTGTCCTATCGTCCTGTAAATAAGCTAGAGGACGGTTGATCACCATCGCTTATGTCGAGCTGTCCTACCGTCCTGTAAATAAGCTAGAGGACGGTTGATCACCATCGCTGCTGTCGAGCTGTCCTATCGTCCTGTAGATGAGCTAGAGGACGGTTGATCACCATCGCTTATGTCGAGCTGTCTATCGTCCTGTAAATAAGCTAGAGGACGGTTGATCACCATCGCTGCTGTCGAGCTGTCTATCGTCCTGTAAATAAGCTAGAGGACGGTTGATCACCATCGCTTATGTCGAGCTGTCCTATCGTCCTGTAGATGAGCTAGAGAACGGTTGATCACCATCGCTGCTGTCGAGCTGTCTATCGTCCTGTAAATAAGCTAGAGGACGGTTGATCACCATCGCTTCTGTCGAGCTGTCTATCGTCCTGTAAATAAGCTAGAGGACGGTTGATCACCATCGCTTATGTCGAGCTGTCCTACCGTCCTGTAAATAAGCTAGAGGACGGTTGATCACCATCGCTGCTGTCGAGCTGTCTATCGTCCTGTAAATAAGCTAGAGAACGGTTGATCACCATCGCTTATGTCGAGCTGTCCTATCGTCCTGTAAATAAGCTAGAGGACGGTTGATCACCATCGCTTATGTCGAGCTGTCCTACCGTCCTGTAAATAAGCTAGAGGACGGTTGATCACCATCGCTTATGTCGAGCTGTCCTATCGTCCTGTAGATGAGCTAGAGGACGGTTGATCACCATCGCTTATGTCGAGCTGTCTATCGTCCTGTAAATAAGCTAGAGGACGGTTGATCACCATCGCTGCTGTCGAGCTGTCCTATCGTCCTGTAGATGAGCTAGAGGACGGTTCATCACCATCGCTTCTGTCGAGCTGTCTATCGTCTTGTAAATAAGCTAGAGGACGGTTGATCACCATCGCTGCTGTCGAGCTGTCTATCGTCCTGTAAATAAGCTAGAGGACGGTTGATCACCATCGCTGCTGTCGAGCTGTCTATCGTCCTGTAAATAAGCTAGAGGACGATTGATCACCATCGCTTATGTCGAGCTGTCCTACCGTCTTGTAGATGAGCTAGAGGACGGTTGATCACCATCGCTTATGTCGAGGTGTCCTACCGTCCTGTAGATGAGCTAGAGGACGGTTGATCACCATCGCTTATGTCGAGCTGTCCTACCGTCCTGTAAATAAGCTAGAGGACGGTTGATCACCATCGCTTATGTCGAGCTGTCCTATCGTCCTGTAAATAAGCTAGAGGACGGTTGATCACCATCGCTGCTGTCGAGCTGTCCTATCGTCCTGTAGATGAGCTAGAGGACGGTTGATCACCATCGCTGCTGTCGAGCTGTCTATCGTCCTGTAAATAAGCTAGAGGACGGTTGATCACCATCGCTGCTGTCGAGCTGTCCTATCGTCCTGTAGATGAGCTAGAGAACGGTTGATCACCATCGCTGCTGTCGAGCTGTCCTATCGTCCTGTAAATAAGCTAGAGAACGGTTGATCACCATCGCTGCTGTCGAGCTGTCCTACCGTCCTGTAGATGAGCTAGAGGACGGGCAGCTTTTCAAGATTTTGCTGAGCTGGGTTGACGGCGTGTCGTGCGGCCATAAGAATGTTGATTTTAGGATCATTTTGTGAACGCTGACCAGGCAATTTTATATACGCACTTTTCAGTATGGTTAATTTCAAGGAGGCTTAAATCAAGGAAATTATTTCTTTTTTAACTTGGTATTGGGTGAATTGTATTGAACAGGCATAAGCTGGGTATCCGCACGCCATATTATTTTGATCTCCCTGATTATTTCTTTTTATCTTTTTACCACCTTTCTATTCTTCCGTTGTTCAATGGAGGTCATAATCAGTTATTTGATTTCCTTAGCAATTGGTGTTTTTTTTAAAGTAATGAATATTTAATTTTCATATTGTAACTTTCACCTGATGTGAAGTTCATTGCTTTCTGCATGATTGAAAGTTGTCCAAATAATATAATCTACATTATGTAAGGCAACTTCGTTTTTTTCTTCCACTAACTTCTCCAAAACCACTCAAGGTGCAGTGATGAATGGAATTTTACTAAATATTGATCTGCTAAGATCAGTGTCCCACGAGGTACAAAACAAAACAAAAAAAGGAAACAAAACAAAACAAAACAAACAAAGAGAGGTTTTGGATACAGGCTAAAAATGCTCTTGAAAGTTATTTATATTTTCATTTTAATTAATTCATCCTCATTTTTTGTCAAACTCGTTATGATGAACAAAATAACATTTAAAAGACTGTCCTCAGCAGTGTAAAAATTTGTCAAACGGATGACCATTTTAAAACAAATAATTGTTATTTTTTAAACACAAATATGTAAAAAGTATGTTATTTTACTTAAGAAAGTGAAAAACTGAAAAAAAAAAATTTGACAAATTTTATGAAATTTGACCTATTCTCACGTAAAGACTACATTGTCATTGAAAACATGTCGTTCTGCCCAGAAAAGAAGTACCTAGTGATTTGATTGATCATTATGAACAACTGTCATCGTCGTCTTTTCTTCCGGGTTGCGAATGTAAACATCTCCTCTGCCTCTTTAGCACGCGTTTCGTACTTTTGTGCTTTATTTGAATGACTGTGTTTGCCGGATGTATAGCTCTCTACAGAGATTAAAGTTAACATGAATTTGCACGCACTTTCACAATGACTGTGATTCTCAGAGGAATCTAATTTAATACATGGGTCCAGAATATGTTCACGCAAACAGCTTGAATCTATTCAGCAGTAGCCAATGATGTGAAAATACACCCGGATATCCATGGTCTCTGTCTGCTTTTTTCCTTTCAAGCGTCACATTTTTTGTTGACCGGTCTCCTCTTTAACATGCTGACGTTTGGGGAAAATCCCTTAAACTGGGAATTTTTTCATTAAAGTGTAGGCCTATTATAGCATATAGCATATAAACAAAATCGATCAATAGGTTTAATCGATCCTCGATCCTCCTTAACATGCTGACGTTTGGGGAAAATCCCTTAAACTGGGAATTTTTTCATTAAAGTGTAGGCCTATTAGCATATAGCATATAAACAAAATCGATCAATAGGTTTAATCGATCCTCGATCCTCCTTAACATGCTGACGTTTGGGGAAAATCCCTTAAACTGGGAATTTTTCTCATTAAAGTGTAGGCCTATTAGCATATAGCATATAAACAAAATCGATCAATAGGTTTAATCGATCCTGCGTGGGGACAAGACCAATCATTTACGTTTTCTTTATACCTTTTCACTACTCCTCTCCTATTTTTTCCCCTCTGATCCGTTCCTTAAAACAGAAAGCGTGATGAATTTTAGTTGTAGGACATTGCACAACTTGGCTTATTTCCTTTGGATTCCATTCAAGATTTACATTAATTAATTTAATAAGTCTTAGTCACACAAAATCTTTGGACGACTCCATGCATAACATAAAACGTATGAAGGCGTATTTAAATAAACAAATAAATTTTTAAAAAAAGAACACAAAACAGCTAGAACTCTGAGAGTAGGCGTTATTGAAGCTCTCACGATTAGCAAGCTGAAGGCTTCAGGCCATCCTGAATACTGCAGTATTTTTTCTACCAGGGATTTTCCAGAATAAAGTGAGCTGTAGATTTACGTGACGGTAAAGCCATAAGGTTTGCGAAAGATGCCAGTAAAGGCTACCTGCCTCTGCCCTCTTTCAATTCTCTTAAATTCCTTCCCAGCGATCCGCACCCGACGGCTGTCTACATAATTATACAAAGTCAACGTATTATTTGCAGTTAGTGGTGGGGTTCTTCTAGCATGACTGTAACGGTGATGTACATGTGAATTTTAAAAAATTCTATTAATAGATCAATGCTTGCAGCTGGTCACAGGTGGTTGGTTTAGATTGCTCTCAAGTGATACAGAAGTCGAGGAAAGAAAAGAAAAACATTTTGTCTCATTATTAAAAGTGTGCTAAGTGCTTACTTAGAAAAAAAAATATGGAACCTGAATGGGTGCACACTTGAAAATACAGCTAACTGGTAAGTAAGAGGGGGAAAATTACAATGTTCAAATAAAGCCATATGTATAGTTCCAGTTACAAAACAAGTATAAATAAATAAGAGAAGAAAAAGTTAATGAAAACGTATTTAGTTAAGGTTTAAGACTTTCGACCAAAAAAAGTAGAACATAATTCATTGACGATTAAGGCGAATAATAGTTGTTTTTTTTTTTTTTAATTTCAAAAGATAGTTTGAACAGAAACGGAAAATTAAGAGACAAAAGAAATGGACAGAAAGGAGGGAAATAAAAGTTATCAGTTCTCTTTGACATGTCAGTAAACACAAGAGATTACCATGTTGTTGGCATGTTATATAAACAAATGACCAATAAGCAACTTTTCCAGCAACTGAAATAAAAGAAATATTGATAAGAGCCTATCTTAAGGAATCATTATAAGCTCAGTGTTTTTGTGGTGTACATTACATTGTATTGGGCGTGGACCAAGCCTGAGTGCCTTGTTCAATCATCAGAAAAACACGTTCAAGGAAGTTGATTAATTTCTTTTGGTGATTTGCCTCTTGTTTGTCATGATTCGGACTCGCCGTGTTCTTTATGTTCAACGCACGCAAAGTACATGTATCTCTAAGATCTTAAATCTGCTCCGAAACTTGTTAAAAAAAAAGGCAGCACTTTGCATATGATAAAGACCACAATCTAGGATGCGAAGCGTCATTTAATTAAAAAAAATAAACGAAATTATGCAAATTGCCCATTATGTACTAACACTTTCATATATGATTGCTCTTTGCCTTTGATCAGGCAGTAAAACAAACATATTGTTTGACATTTCTCGTTCTTCGAAATGAAAATATATTAACACAAAACGGCAACCAATGACTTTCTCTTCCCTGTCAATAAATATTGTATATATTGTTCATAAAACTCTCTATCTCTGTATCTCTCTC
>JAWDGP010001678.1:315000-320000 GCA_033675545.1 Elysia crispata | reverse complement strand
TCTCATACAAAGCAAAGAAAAGTCAAAAGATTATAGCGTCTATCAGTTTGACAAGGAGCGAGAGAGAAAGGGGAGGGGGAAAGATTGAAAGAGAGAGAGAGAGAGAGAGAGAGAGAGAGAGAGAGAGAGAGAGAGAGAGAGAGAGAGAGAGAGAGAGAGAGAGAGAGAGGCAGACACACAAACACAGTCAGAGACAAAGGAACTGAGAGTAAGAAAAATTCGTGAAAAAAAAATTGCGATGAGCCGTATAGCATTCACATCCTCATTAAGTGCCAGTTTTCTGAGAAAAAAAGGGAAAATCCAGGAATAAAGTTCGAAATGTTCAGCCAAATTGACAATAGCCGCAGCGCCAAAAAAAAAAAAAAAAAATAAAATAAAATAAAAAAGAAAGAAGTAGAGATCCTAAAAATCTTCTCCGAGACGCTTACTGTCTTATATCTTCCTAATGAAACAACGTTCTCCAGTAGCTCATACAAGCACAGAGTTCTGAAAGCAAGCCTTAAGTTTCGTAGTCAACAAGAGAGTAAAGCCTAGGGTAACCATGATATAGTGTGAAAGATCTCTCTCTCTCTCTCTCTCTCTCTCTCTCTCTCTATCTATCTATCTATCTATCTATCTCTCTCTCTCTGTGTCTCCCTCCTCTTCTCTTTATCTTTCTTTTCTCTCCCTTTAATTTTGTGTATATGACGCAATTATCTTTCTTCATTCAATATTTACCTGTTTCGCGTGCCCATCTCTTTAGATCTCTTTGTCAGACCTCGTCCGTTTTGCTTTCTTTCTTTTCCGCTTCAGTTTCTTCCTTGTCTCTCTTCTTTTCTCCATAACCATACCTACCCAACTCTTCATCTGTTTATTCTTCTACCAATCTATCTGTCTGTGTGTTTGCAAATGAAGCCAAATATTGAAGATGTCAGTGTGAAATGCATGTCGGAGGTTGCTAGAAAAAAACTCGACTTTAATCATATTTACTTTGTTTATTGTTTTCAAAATATAGATGCGCATGTTGTGACTGATAGCGTCTCCACACTTCATACTATCAATTACTATAAAAGTACGGAAGAAAACAAGAGAGGGGAGAGAAAAAGAGAGAGAGAAGGGGAGAGAGAGGGAGGGAGAGAGAAAGAGAGAGAGAGAGAGAGAGAGAGAGAGAGAGAGAGAGAGAGAGAGAGAGAGAGAGAGAGAGAGAGAGAGAGAAACTGTACTGCAACCCTTGCTCTGTAATTATCAAGTCCACTTGATAAGATTATAAATCCTGTCTTCGGTTGTCTAAGAATCATAATGAATTCGGACTTTGGACCTTACTGCACCCAAAAGGAAAAAAAATATGAATGAGTAGCAATTTAAGTTGAGTGTAAATCATACGGAATACCACGGCTGTGTCGCGGCAATGATTCTCACGTCAAGGATCTGTTGAACTTTCTCGCTCTGAATAAATAGACCTTTTGGGTCTCAAAACATCTGTAGATAGCTTTTCCTTCCCACCCCTACCCACAGCCCTACCCCACTTTCTGCGTGGGTCGCATTAATAAACGTAAAATCAAAATCTGAAGCCCACTTTTTTTGTATGGGCTGCGATGCATCTTTAAGTTCCTACGCATCTTTTAATACCGGCCCATATCAAGATGAAATTATGGTCAAAATAAAGATGTTGTGTGCTAAATTCAAAGTTGCGACCCTTTCCTTCGTTTCTCAAACGGGAAGAAATTCTTGCTTTTATCAGGAATTGATATATATATATAATATATATATATATGTGTGTGTGTGAAATCATATGTGTGTGTGTATATATGATCCAGAGGGGGTCGAATGCGGGACCCTCTTTCTACCGTCCAATGCTCTACCGACTGAGCTATCGTGTTCTCCACAGTTGTCATTGTTTAAGGCGCCAAGTGCTAAGAAATTGTACTTTTTGTAAAGCTTTGACAAGGCTTATTATTACAACGTTTCTGCTAAGTTTTTAATTAAGATGTTAAACGTTAAATGAATGTTTTATAAGGTTACCACCGCCGTGATAGAGTGACGGAATTAAAACAGGACCTCTCCATGTGAGAAAACGATATATGTGAGGAGGCTAGTATAACACCTCTCCATGCGACGACACGATATATGAGGAGGCTAGTATAGCACCTCTCCATGCGAGGACAATATATATGTGAGGAGACTAGTATAGCACCTTTCCATGCGAGGACACGATATGTGAGGAGACTAGTATAGCACCTTTCCATGCGAGGACACGATATGTGAGGAGACTAGTATAGCACCTTTCTATGCGAGGACAATATATATGTGAGGAGACTAGTATAGCACCTTTCTATGCGAGGACACGATATGTGAGGAGACTAGTATAGCACCTTTCTATGCGAGAACAATATATATGTGAGGAGACTAGTATAGCACCTTTCCATGCGAGGACACGATATGTGAGGAGACTAGTATAGCACCTTTCTGCGAGGACAATATGTATGTGAGGAGACTAGTATAGCACCTTTCCAGCGAGGACATATATATGAGGAGACTAGTATAGCACCGCGAGGACACGATATGTGAGGAGACTAGTATAACACCTCTCCATGCACGACTGATATATGAGGAGGCTAGTATAGCACCTCCATGAGGATATATGTGAGGAGACTAGTATAGCACCTTTCCATGCGAGGACACGATATGTGAGGAGACTAGTATAGCACCTCTCCATGCGAGGACACGATATGTGAGGAGACTAGTATAGCACCTTTCTATGCGAGGACAATATATATGTGAGGAGACTAGTATAGCACCTTTCCATGCGAGGACACGATATGTGAGGAGACTAGTATAGCACCTCTCCATGCGAGGACACGATATGTGAGGAGACTAGTATAGCACCTTTCTATGCGAGGACAATATCATATAGCACCTTTCCATGCGAGTACAGTATATGTGAGGAGACTAGTATAGCACCTTTCTATGCGAGGACAATATATATGTGAGGAGACTAGTATAGCACCTTTCTATGCGAGGACACGATATGTGAGGAGACTAGTATAGCACCTTTCTATGCGAGGACAATATATATGTGAGGAGACTAGTATAGCACCTTTCCATGCGAGTACAGTATATGTGAGGAGACTAGTATAGCACCTTTCTATGCGAGGACAATATATATGTGAGGAGACTAGTATAGCACCTTTCCATGCGAGTACAGTATATGTTAGAAGACTAGTATAGCACCTTTCTTATGCGAGGACAATATATATGTGAGGAGACTAGTATAGCACCTTTCTATGCGAGGACAATATATATGTGAGGAGACTAGTATAGCACCTTTCTATGCGAGGACACGATATGTGAGGAGACTAGTATAGCACCTTTCTATGCGAGGACAATATATATGTGAGGAGACTAGTATAGCACCTTTCTATGCGAGTACAGTATATATGTGAGGAGACTAGTATAGCACCTTTCCATGCGAGGACAGTATATGTGAGGAGACTAGTATAGCACCTTTCTATGCGAGGACAGTATATGTGAGGAGACTAGTATAGCACCTTTCTATGCGAGGACAGTATATGTGAGGAGACTAGTATAGCACCTTTCTATGCGAGGACAGTATATGTGAGGAGACTAGTATAGCACCTTTCTATGCGAGGACAGTATATGTGAGGAGACTAGTATAGCACCTTTCTATGCGAGGACAGTATATATGTGAGGAGACTAGTATAGCACCTTTCTATGCGAGGACAGTATATGTGAGGAGACTAGTATAGCACCTTTCTATGCGAGGACACGATATGTGAGGAGATACAAAACTCCCTGAAAGTCTCATTGATTGATAGGCGGATTGATTGATTGTTCCATCCAGTTATTACGGGATATGCTCAAAACTCTATTTCAATGGAACACCAAACATTTAAAAGTTAAAATTCGAAGCGCATACATAGATGATGATGAAGCGAAATTTGAACATGCCATGGAAAGTTTGTGGAAATCTGAGAGGGAATCGTTTAGTATTTAATCACCTAGGGCTCCCCAATAAAGTTATCAGTCATGACATTTGTGAGTGCAGCCCACTCGTAATGTTGAAACGATAAGTTCAACCAATCATGTTGCTGTTGATTAGAGAAAAAAAAAACGTTATCTTTATCAAGAACGACATAATGTTATTTTATATGTATTAACTTCCGTGTGGTGCAGACCACTCAAGAGGCACGAGTTTGATTGGAGCAGTGCTAAATGGTGCGCTTTGATGACTTCAGGAGGTCAAATCGCAAAGACCACCGAATAATGAGCTCTAAAATTTTGCACAAGGAAGAAAGGTGCAGACCGTCGAAAGTAAATTAATGTTGAAAGTATTCTGCGCCAAACAATAGACCGAGGAAGTGATAAGTGGCGCATTGTCTGGGCTTACCTGTACTAAATTTATCGCCGAAACAAGGAAGTAACCTTCGATAAGTCTCGAACCAAAAGCTTGAGATCTATAATCTATAACACAACAAACGACCTGACAGCTTTGCTAATATCTATTTTTATTGACCTCTTGATGTGGCTTCCTTTATCTTAATTTTCTAAAGTCTAGTGCGCAGCCCTTTCGGTCACTGTGATCTCCGAAAGAGGCCCTGATTCTCTGGTTCCTCATACAGTAACGTTGTTTCCTCCCGAATGACAAACATTTTGTAGTTTCAGTTCTACAGATTCAGTCTCTATACATCAGATAGGGCCTATAGGTTGAACACTTTGAGGGTTGTCAAACCTAACTTATCTTACCCTTAAGAAGTTTTTTTTTTTTTTGTAGCTGAAAAAAGTAATTTCTGATAGATAGGTTTATAAATAGAAAGATAGAGATAGGTAAACACTCAGAGCGAGTGAGAGTTAGCGAGAGAGAGGTAGATAGAGAGACAGACAGACAGACGGAGAAAGAAAGAGAGAGGTGGCGAGACAGAGAGACAGGGACCCAGAGAGAGAGAGAGAGAGAGAGAGAGAGAGAGAGAGAGAGAGAGAGAGAGAGAGAGAGAGAGAGAACA
>JAWDGP010001678.1:302500-310000 GCA_033675545.1 Elysia crispata | reverse complement strand
CAACGGTATTTTTTTACAATACAAGTTTAACATTTTTAGTTTCAGCTATCAGTAGGTAATAAATCAATAATTACATTATTTAGCTAGAAAATAATCAACTTAAGCTTGCAATTTATGATTTGAAAGGAGTTAATGAAGTTCAGCTCATTTTCAGTGCATCAAACTTTTGATTTCATGGTATTCAGACTTTGTATTGCATAAACCTACTCGTAAATCAAGAGGGAATTGCTTTAGATCCAATCTAGATCTCCCTTTAAACTTGATTTAGAGGAAAAACATAGATCCAGGCCTAATGAAAACATTTTCCAACATTTCCAACATTTCCAATATTTGATATTCAGCGACTTTCTACCGGCTCTAATTCTTCCTTGTTTCTTTTTTACTGACTGAATTTGCGGATTTTTTTTAATCTCTTCATCAAACTTCAAAGATTATTATGCAACGTTCATGCTATGATAATTACTTAAAACAAAAAATTCAAATAGAAACCAAAAAAAAAAACAAAAAACAACACATTTGGAGGATAACTTGATAATTATAAAGGATCCAAAAGGACGCGTGTGTGTCGTTAAATAGTATAATACAAGGTCTAAAAGAAAATAGGCACCCAACTTTATAATTACGGGACAAAAAAGAAATAACAAAACTATCAATTCAACATTTAAACGTTTCACTTTGTAAGCTTCGTCAGTATTCTTTGTCTCGTAATCATAAAGTTGTGTGCCTATTTCCTTTTAAACCTTGTTTACTACAGAAAAGCAGCTAAGTTTATTCTTTGCCAATCTGAACACTTTTTTCCAGGCTGTTAAGTCTAATCTGAAAACGTTTTGGGATATTACAATATTTGCTAACTATTCTTAACTGCTCTACAGCACAAAAGAGAAAGTTCTGAACACCATAAAGTTCGGCACTTTATGATTAACAGGAAGTTTTTTGTGGTGTGGAATAATGCTAACTTTTCTCCAATCTCCGTCCTTCACCTTCAAGAAATTGAGGTGGCTGTCAGGGAGTCTCACGTTCTCGTGCTGTTTACTACTTCGAACCTCCTTGACTACATGGAAGAAAAAAAAGCGTGGTTCTCACCCTTGCTGGCCAAGAGCGACCCCGAGGTATCAGTGGTTGTCCCTATCCTACTAGATCTGCCGCTTGACTGCATGGCAAGCTTTTGTGAGGATAACTCTTACAGTTATGAGGCATCCAACTGCCGGGAGGTAATTAAGTCGTCTTAAAATATAAACATTATAATTGTTATACATCATATTACATTTATCTGTAGGATGATTATAGCATTTTAGTTTTAGCATCCATCTAAATATTTTTTTTTTTTATCCATAGGCGTTTTCTTTAAATTGCATTCACTGACTGTATCACATATCCAACAAGCCTTATACCGTTGGTAACTGAAAGATTAAATATCGGAAAATGGTATTTACCACGTGAGGAAATTAACAATTTAAGCATAGAAGTTTATTTCTTCAACGGAACCAGCGATATATTCCTCTGCCTTATAAATAGATACATTTAGTTTTAAGCTTTCGATGTTTCCAACACGAGAAACTTTTAAAGCACAGCAAAGATTGATAAGGTAAATCAAAACAGAACTCATTTATTGTTAGGAAAACTCCAAAGATATAATTATTATGGTTTCTTCTTTTTGCATCTTTGAAGATACATAGTTGGGGAATTCATAATTATATAACTTGTTGCTCACTTCCATGTCTGCACAGTTGACATTATTTAAGTAGATAGAGCATGGGAATAAACGGCTTGTTTGCAATTTTTTTTTTATGATTTGGAGGTCTATTTGTTTCATTTTTTGTTAATGCTCTATATGTATTTATTTATTTATTTATTTGTGGACTCAGCTTGATAGAAACGGCTCCAATATCATCGATATTATTGCCGACATTCTGGACATGGTCGAGATCTGTAAGGACAAGAAAGAAAAGCGTGACGGCCCCATGTCTCGGAGGCCCAGCCGAGACCCAGAGTCTGTACAGATCGTCCCGGAGACTATACCCAAGGTGATTATCGCTCCATGGCTAGTTCTACAGCTGGACAACTCATAGATCAAAGCTCTGAGATAACCCCTGATGGTAGACTGGGCTTGTAAAATAGTTACGAAGTTGTTCAACTATGATTTATTCGTAGTGATTATATAGCTGCGAGATTGGGTCCGGAATTTATCACTAAACTAGGAATGGAACTGAGAAACCACCTCATTTCAGCCAAGTTTTCTAACAACAATCTCAGAAAAAAGAAAAGTGATGGATATACGTTTGTTCCTAGTTTGTCCTATATAAGTGGATTAAGTAGATTTCAGTGGTTCCCTAGTATTTTAAAACTTGCGTCAGTCAAGGACAATATTGCCGCTTGAACTACTGAGGGGAAAATCAGTAACAAGTATGAAGATGTAGCCTATGTCTTATCACAAATCCACCTAAGTTTCAGTCGAAGAGAGTCCATGATTTTGGCAATACTGTTTTGCCATGTTTATCAAACTTCTTCACGTCGACAGCGTTGTGAATAACTTTCATTTGTGAACTGAATTTCACTTAGAACTAACCCTCCATCTGCAGGCAGGAGAGAAGGTGGCGCTGCTGTTCCAGCAAGAGGTCCGGAGTCACGTGACGGTCAATTTAAACCATGGGAAAGAAGACGTGGAGTGTGAGGTGGTTAACCCTTACTGTGCAGTGTTTACTGTACCAGGTGAGTGTTGATCACTTCAATTTGTCTGTCTGTCTGTCTGTCTCTGTCTCTGTCTGTCTGTCTGTCTGTGTCTCTCTCTCTCTCTCTCTCTCTCTCTCTCTCTCTCTTTCTCTCTCTCTCTCATTTACTCACTCACGCAATCACTTTTCGATTCCTTTTTTTATAATCTCTCATTCTTTATCTTTAACTGTCGTTCTCTTGCATAATAATGCTCAATCTATCTTTATATTTCTCTCTCTCCGTCTATCTCTCTCTCTCTTTCTCTCTCTGTTTATCTATCTCTCTCGGTTATAATCAACACTGTCTTTTTCTATTGCTATCCTCAATAGATATTTTTCTTTCCATTCCCCCCAATCCATGCGAGAGCTCTTCCTTACGCTTATTATTTTTCTCCTCTCTCAGCAATTATCTTCAATTCCTCTAGCCCTCTCTTGCTTTTCCACATCTTAGATACTGAGATGTCTCCTGCTCAATACCCATTCTCGTCATTGAATTAATGCACTGGTCCTACTCTGCCTCCCTTAATTTTTATAAAACTTTCGAAATCTTCCAGAAAAAGACAAACTATATCTTTTAACCTATAAATAATTGAGCTGTATTGTTTCCCCCAACTTCTCAGAGATTCCTAGTGGTGAAAGCCGAGTAACGCTGCAGATCAACAAGGACGGGGTGAGACACAGTCGGCGCAAGCTTCCCATCAACCAGGTCACATCCCAGTTCTCCAGGTAAGGATGTGGCAACGTCATGCCATACCCATCACGACCATCAATATCCTCACAAACAACGCCATCAGCACCATCGCATCTATCATCATCTTTGTCATCATTATCACCATTATCTTCTTCTTCTTCTTCTTCTTCTTCTTCTTCTTCTTCTTCTTCTTCTTCTTCTTCTTCTTCTTCTTCTTCTTCTTCTTCTTCTTCTTCTTCTTCTTCTTCTTCTTCTTCCTCTTCTTCTTCTTCGTTATCTTTGTCTCCTTCTTCTTCTCCTTCTTGTCCTTGTTTTTCTTCTTCTTTTTCTTCCTTATTGTTCTTCATGTTAGTGTTCTTGTTCTTCTACTTGTTCTTCTCCAAGAAGAAGAACAAGAACAAGGAGAAAAAAAAGGACGACAACGATGACAGTAAAACGAAGGAGGAAAAAAAGGAAATGAAGGCGGAGGGGAGGAGACTGTTTTTTTTTTTTTTTTTTTTTTTGGGGGGGGGGGGAGGTATGCATGGGATGTGAGGTCTGAGATTAGTAACAAAATAGACAAATCCAGCGTCAGCAATAAGTTCAAATGACAGAGAGCGACAGTTTCATATTGCAGTCTTTCATCAGACGATTGTTGTCTCCTCTAACTGCCCTTGTCAGTGTCGACCTGTTGATCCAATCCTACGGCGCTTCCTCCAAGGAGGAGCTTGACAAGCAGCTAGCGAACAGATTCTCCCAGAGTTTGTGCTCGGATCCTGTCGCAATGAGAATTTTCGACGTGTACTCCGAGGAACGAGGCCCGACGGGTGAGTCTGTTTATTAGATTCAAGTTGTAAATGAAAGTTACATGTGCGGTTTAAGTTTATTACGGTATTATGTTGGGATATTCTGATAGTGGTGGTAGTATTTTGTTGTTGTTGTTGTTATCGTTATTGTTGTTGTTGCTGTTGTTGTTGTTATCATTGTTGTTGCTGTTGTTGTTGTTGTTGTTGTTGTTGTTGTTGTTATCATTGTTGTTGCTGTTGTTTTTTGTTGCTGTTGTTGTTGTTGTTACAAGTGTTATTTCAACTGCAAAATATGAAGAGTCATAGCTATATTTTTACGAGAACCTTAACCGAAATCCAAGCTACACGTATTTCAAGAAAAAATCCGACAAGATTTGATCATTCATTCGGAATCATTATTCTCATCGGTCGATTTCATTTTTTTTTTCATAACTTCAACTTCCCTCTTGCCCCCCTCCCTCCTTCTCCTCTCCCCCCCCCCCCCCTCTCTCTCTCTCTCTCTCTCTCTCTCTCTCTCTCTGCCTTCCTCTCTCTCTCTCTCTCTCTCTGCCTTCCTCCTCTCTCTCTCTCTCTCTCTCTCTCTCTCTCTCTCTCTCTCTCTCTCTCTCTTTTCCTGTCGCACACACTTACACGCATAATGGAATAGTTTAAATCAACCAGGATGTAAAAAAAAGCCACCAAAGATTTTGATTGGTTTGAATTTGAGCTGCCACCAAGTCACGGGTCGGAACATGAATTGGCTTCATGCCAGACATTCTCTCTTTGGTCCCTCTGACTCTCTGTCTCTCTCTGTCTCTGTCTCTGTCTCTCTCTCTCTCTCTCTCTCTCTCTCTCTCTCTCTCTCTCTCTCTCTCTCTCTCTCTCTCTCCCCCTCCCCCTTCTCTCTCTATATCCTTTACCCTCTCCCCCCCTCTCTCTCTGTATGATCCACTTCTTCTCTTTCTCTCTCTATCTTACTAATGTTTGCTGTACTCTTACTCCCACTCTGTCGCTCTCCCTTTCTATCCCTCTGCCCCTTTCCTCTTCTTTTGTGCCTTCGTTTCTTTCTTCTTCCATTCTGTCGCTTTCCCTTTCCTCTTCTAACTATCTTACTTTCTCCACTACGATCACTGTGCCATATTTGAATGATAATAATTCGAGCTCAGAATACAAATAAATCAAGGATTTGAACTTTAAGAAAGAGGTAAACTTCAGCCCAGTATTTCATTCAAGCCCTTCAGATCACCATTTTAGTTACTAATAAATACCTTACTTCACAACACCAATACACACACACACACACTTAGACGTTCAACCTCTCCTTCTTCACTCTTTCTCTGCCGTCTCCTCCTTTCTGTCATCAATCTCGTGTTCCTCCCTCCTTTTTTTTTTTACATTGCCCACACCCTCTTCACTTCACTTCACTCTTCCACTTACCTGCACACATTCTCTATAGGAATACACTCCCATTTTCGTTATCACACCGGTCCCAACACGTGACCATCGCCCGAAGATGTCTTGAATGGAGACATACATGGAATTTAATGGATCGTCACAAATGAAAACGCAGCTATTTTAAGATTTCTAGCATAAAAATTTGCACGGTTTTTATATGAGACAATGCGAGAAGATCGTGATTTCTCCATGATCCATGCGACCGCATGTAATTTTTTAGATTATTTTTGTTTCTGTTTTTGTTCTTTTCGTGACAAAATAATATAGTCTTTACAGGCGTGCAGGAATACTCGCTATCATTTTACTTTAGGGGACTGAGCTTGTCAGTTCCATCTCTCTTATCATACTTTTCATACTGGTATAATAATTTATACCTGCTGTTTTTCTCGAGATTTTTGAAGTTGCTGCTATAGCTGCTTTTTTTTTCTAAAGGTTTTGTGTCTCAAACAGACATTGATAACACCGAAATTAACTTGTCAGTATTTATGCATCTTACACTAGGCATATGTCAGGTTATGAATGTATGTTCTTCATCTTAAGGTTCTTGTGAAAAAGGAATCTGAAGATTACATTTGCCGCATAAAGAAATCTTTTAGAAAAGATGCCAGCTATCTCTTCTTATCGCTGTTACTTTGGGTTCATTTCTTCATCAAACTGGCGTGAGTGTGTAATTTTACCATAATATCTTGCCTCCTTTTGTTTTGAGAAGACTTTATCAATATAATCACTCGGAAATCTTTACACAAAGATAAAAGAAAGATCAAAATTAGAGATATAAGGTCAGAATCACTTAACTCTAGGACCAGATAAGGATGTGCATTATCTTCGACAGCTTTTAATTATGTAGAGAAACTGTCGAAAAAGTTCCTGGCATTAAGGAAGGAGGATATAGCCACTGCTATACAAATAACACAAGTTTGCTAGCAGGAAGAGGAAAAGGATCTTTAGAGTAAAGCGGATATTGTGAAGAACAGAAAATGAAAACATGGACTATTAATGAGCGTCGAAAAAGCCAAGTGGTTTGTTTTCTCTGAAGGGCAAAATGTCTTCAAGTCAAAATTAACGTACACAGAAAATAAAATAATAAATTCACTAATTTATATAATAATTTGGTGCTCTTTTCACAGAAAAAAAGTGGAAGAGCGCGAATTGAACTGCAAAAAGAAAATAGAAACATTGATAAAAGAACATTTCAACAAATCAACTCATCTTCTAAGCATAACAATAATGATATAACGATCAATATAATTCTGTTCGTATTTAGATGTGACTTCTTTGTAATGTTGTAGTGTCCATTTAACCCTTTTACCGAAACCGGTATACTATGATAAGACGAAGATGAAACTTCTTCATCTCATTCTTTGGGCTGAAGAGCTTTTATTGAGGTATCTCTTCCCCGCTGAGTGGGATTGAACAGGGAGGAACCAACAGTATCAAAGTGTTGCCACATCCGCGGCGTGGGACTGCAAACCTCCTAGGATCCTGTCCGGATTAGATATTACTCAGCAGCCATTGAAGTCATGCCTGAGGGATTTGTTATATAAATTCTCCCGTTTAACATTTCCCCTAGAAATAATTCATTTTGCGATAAATTACTGCATGTGCGAACTCTAGAAACCTTTTAAGGCTCGAAATGTTCTTTGAGACTTGTCCATTCACATAGAGCGCTTTTCTTTTCTTTTTTTTTCTTTCTTTCTTTCTTTCTTTTTTTTTTTTTTTTTTTTGAGGAAGAGGAGGTAAATGTTGGGGGGGGAAGGGGGAGTGGGTTGTGTATGTCTGTTTTTTTTTTTTTTTTTAAATTATTATTTAAGTGAATAATTTCTTTAAATCCTAAACTTTACTTCTACTTTTTGTGTATGCTTCCCAGCAGAACGCAGCCCTC
>JAWDGP010001678.1:282500-297500 GCA_033675545.1 Elysia crispata | reverse complement strand
ATTTTCTTATGTGATGAAACTTACATGTATTGGTGATCTTTTTAAGTTGAGATGGCAAAACTGTTTGTCAAGTTGTTGCTTTCTAGATTCAGCTTTTGCCTATGAATTTTTTTTCGTGTGTGTGTATTAGTCCAAGTTTTAGTCAATTGCATTGTTTATCGTCATAACTCGACAGTTTCATAGTTTAAGTTTTACCTTTTTTTGCATGTTGTGCTAACGGCATTGAATATCTCTAGAGCGAAACTTTACCGAGTGGCCACTGCCTTGTTATCACATAACACATATTTCCATGTTGTATTTTCTTGCCTCTTTCTTTTACTCTACAGGCTTGTATGAGGCGATGAATTTTATTCCCGCCGCAGGCAACTTTCAAGAATCCAGGGCACCACCAAGTGACATCAAGTCATCCTCTAACTCAGAAGATGCACCTCCTCTTCCTCCGCCCAGGACAAGTAGAGACAACTCCTTGACCAAAGGTCAGTTTATACCAGAGGCTTGTGTCTGGGAGTAGAGTCAAAGAAAGTCGATGAATAGCCCAACTGACAGAAACCTTTTCTTGACTGCAGGTCAATTAATGCTGAAAGTGTGGCTTTAATACATTTATCACGCGCATAGATTTATTTTTAAAAGATGTGACATAAACAAATATTAACTGGTGGTTTATAGACAAGTTATACAATATCACATTATCAGGGAAAACTAAGTTCTTCCTTAGATTTTTGGGTCATATTTCATCATAAAAAGTTGTTCGACTTGCATTTTGCTGTAATAAATTCTATGTCTTTATTGCAGAAGAAATTCCTTCACCAAAAGATCTATTTTTTGCACAAACAAAAGGTATGGATAATTCTTAAACTTTTTTATCATTATTTATTTTCGTAATTTACACTTTTTTTCGAAATGAAGGTATTATTAATACCCACCATATTCTCAGATTCTACCCCAAAGATTCAAAATGACATATATTTGTTTTTTATGATCTTGAACTTTTTTTGTAAATCTATTTTTTTATGTTAACTTGTGTTCTTATCTCATTTGGTTACATTTATCAGCATTATGATGTCTATACTGGCGATGTCAGCTGCTCTAACATTATAATTATCAGTATGGTCACTATTTTTGCGTTATTATTATTTGATTTACAAGTAAGATACTGAAAGAAAAGTTTTTTTCATATCATATATTTGAATTATTCTATGTGCATGTGTTGCCTATAATTTAAAGGATTAAACTGCTTTTTAATAATTGTTTTCATTTTGTTCAAAGCACCTCAGCCTCTTTCTGAAATCTTTGGTAAATCATTCAACCGAAGTTGATTAAAAAATAAAAAAAAAAACATGGTTCTTCATTTTTCGAAATTCCTCTAGTATTTTTACTCAAATAAACCACCTATTCTTTCTGGTGGCGTACACTACTTTAACTCATTTTCTTAGATTGTGAGTAAGCATGTTTATCTGGCAAACCTTAGCAAAGCTTAACACTGTCATTTATTTTGCAACATATTCAAAATGACACATTTTGAAGAGAACTTATTTTTTTATGGCCTTTGGGAAAAGATAAACTGAATTCAATGATAATCATATTTAATTGGCGGAATCTTCACATTTCAACAAGGCATTCAAGTGCTTGAACAGTATATTCTCAAGTTGACAATGTTTGCACGTATATTAACAACAGATTTCATAAGAGAGTGTTTGAAAGCCTTACAGAAACATTTCTGTATGTACGCAATCCAAGATAACGTTAATTATCTCCATGATGTGAATTGACCTTCTCCTCTGTGTCGTCCCCAGACCAGGTTCTCCCCATAGGCGCCATGGGCAGCCGCAGTCAGACCGAGCTCATCGAGATCCAGGAGGAGGTCAAGAAGGGCAACTTCAGCATCAAGGAGGCTGAGATGCTCTTCCGGTCCTGGAAAGAACGCTACATGACCGGAAACGCTGTAAGCTTTAGAGATCGGCAGGTAGGGACTTGTCCAAGTAACCGGTCTTACTTCAAACTTTCTTAGTCTACCGCCATTTATCCAATTCCCTGCTATAAATTGATTGGGTCTTAGTTTTGCCTTTTAGAATCTTCTCTTAAGATATTTTTTATTGACTTTTTTTTTAAACTAGAAAATTAAAAAAAAAAAGTGTTTTCAAAATCAAAAGAAAAAGGAAGTGACGACTGTAATGGTATTATCCGCATTTTTGAGTGTTCATAAGTCATATTTTTTTATATATTATTGACATAAAAATGTTCAGCCATATTGAGTTGGTATGTTGGTAGAACAGATCATAGAATCAATATTTATAAGTTTTGACCTGTTATCTATTTATGAACCCAAGCTTTGTATATAACACAGAAGTCATTATCGCCATTCGCAGGACTTAACAAGGCGGAATGATTTTAGTTGGCTTTAATATTGACAACGACTATAGGGGTTAATGTTTAACTAAAAAGTATTGGTGCTTGAGATTGATCATGTTAAAGAAAAATAAAGGGGAAAGACATGGAGATATACAGAGTGACAGAGACAGACAAAGATACAGGTAGAAGTGAAAGCAGATGGAGACGTAAATTATGTAAAGGAATGAGAAAAGAACGCGTGGAAAGATGTTTTATGTAGAGCAGCGAAAAGGAGGGAGAGATACAGATATACATAGACTCAGAGAGTTCATGAGACAAGAACAGATTTATATATACAGGCATACTGGGCAGAAAAATTATTATAAGATATTTAGTGTTGAGGAACAAAGAAAGAAGATGAGCAGTCCAGCATGAATTTCTGAGACAAACACAGATTGGCACAGACAAAAACAGGAAGCATGATAAAGACAAAGACTGGGTTAGGTTATATAAAGAGACCAAGCAGAATACTCCCAACAAGGATTTACCATAAACTGTTTGTATATACAGCGCGGCCTGAAAGACTTTAAGAAAGAGCACCAAAGGGCGATGGAAGCGCTGAGAAAACTAGGTCAAGGAAAAATGAAGATTGAAGAAGATCCCGAGGCTGGGCAGACGGCTGTAGACATCTCGGTAAGATTAATGATTCGTGCTGAAATATCTCGTGTTTGTTTTCTTCTGTGTTGGTTTATCACTTCACCAGCTCCCTAACCTGTTAGTCTGGATGACGACTGGGCATCAAAGATGATCAGGATTATGAAGGTCTCTCAATTTGGTCATGTCATCTCTCCATCTCTTCTTCTATCTGTCCTTTCATCTCGTCTGCTACTTGTCTTTCCATCTCTTCTTCTATCTGTCCTTTCATCTCGCCTGCTACCTGTCTTTCCATCTCTTCTTCTATCTGTCCTTTCATCTCGTCTGCTACCTGTCTTTCCATCTCTTCTTCTATCTGTCCTTTCATCTCGTCTGCTACCTGTCTTTCCATCTCTTCTTCTATCTGTCCTTTCATCTCGTCTGCTACCTGTCTTTCCATCTCTTCTTCTATCTGTCCTTTCATCTCGCCTGCCACTTGTCTTTCCATCTCTTCTTCTATCTGTCCTTTCATCTCGTCTGCTACCTGTCTTTCCATCTCTTCTTCTATCTGTCCTTTCATCTCGTCTGCTACCTGTCTTTCCATCTTTTCTTCTATCTGTCCTTTCATCTCGTCTGCTACCTGTCTTTCCATCTCTTCTTCTATCTGTCCTTTCATCTCGTCTGCTACCTGTCTTTCCATCTTTTCTTCTATCTGTCCTTTCATCTCGTCTGCTACCTGTCTTTCCATCTCTTCTTCTATCTGTCCTTTCATCTCGTCTGCTACCTGTCTTTCCATCTTTTCTTCTATCTGTCCTTTCATCTCGTCTGCTACCTGTCTTTCCATCTCTTCTTCTATCTGTCCTTTCATCTCGTCTGCTACCTGTCTTTCCATCTCTTCTTCTATCTGTCCTTTCATCTCGTCTGCTACCTGTCTTTCCATCTCTTCTTCTATCTGTCCTTTCATCTCGTCTGCTACTTGTCTTTCCATCTCTTCTTCTATCTGTCTTTCCATCTCTTCTTCTATCTGTCCTTTCATCTCGTCTGCTACCTGTCTTTCCATCTCTTCTTCTATCTGTCCTTTCATCTCGTCTGCTACCTGTCTTTCCATCTCTTCTTCTATCTGTCCTTTCATCTCGCCTGCTACTTGTCTTTCCATCTCTTCTTCTATCTGTCCTTTCATCTCGTCTGCTACTTGTCTTTCCATCTCTTCTTCTATCTGTCCTTTCATCTCGTCTGCTACCTGTCTTTCCATCTCTTCTTCTATCTGTCCTTTCATCTCGTCTGCTACCTGTCTTTCCATCTCTTCTTCTATCTGTCCTTTCATCTCGTCTGCTACCTGTCTTTCCATCTTTTCTTCTATCTGTCCTTTCATCTCGTCTGCTACCTGTCTTTCCATCTCTTCTTCTATCTGTCCTTTCATCTCGTCTGCTACCTGTCTTTCCATCTCTTCTTCTATTTGTCCTTTCATCTCGTCTGCTACTTGTCTTTCCATCTCTTCTTCTATCTCGCCTGCTACCTGTCTTTCCATCTCTTCTTCTATCTGTCCTTTCATCTCGTCTGCTACCTGTCTTTCCATCTCTTCTTCTATCTGTCCTTTCATCTCGTCTGCTACCTGTCTTTCCATCTCTTCTTCTATCTGTCCTTTCATCTCGTCTGCTACCTGTCTTTCCATCTCTTCTTCTATCTGTCCTTTCATCTCGTCTGCTACCTGTCTTTCCATCTCTTCTTCTATCTGTCCTTTCATCTCGCCTGCTACCTGTCTTTCCATCTCTTCTTCTATCTGTCCTTTCATCTCGCCTGCTACCTGTCTTTCCATCTCTTCTTCTATCTGTCCTTTCATCTCGCCTGCTACCTGTCTTTCCATCTCTTCTTCTATCTGTCCTTTCATCTCGTCTGCTACCTGTCTTTCCATCTCTTCTTCTATCTGTCCTTTCATCTCGTCTGCTACCTGTCTTTCCATCTCTTCTTCTATCTGTCCTTTCATCTCGTCTGCTACCTGTCTTTCCATCTCTTCTTCAACTTGTCTTTTCACCTCAGTCTTGGTACAGTACCTAGTGAGCTCTTTTTTTGACATGATTCATGCTGCTAAGGTAAACCAAAATTTCAAACCACTTTCCTTTATATTTTCAGAACAAGAAAGGCAGATCTGTAATTCCACCTTTTAAATATTAGTAGATTTTAACTTTAAAAATATAACCTTTAAAAAAAATTCTGCAATTTCATCGCATATTGTCGTTTCAGGCATATGGCAGAATAAGTGTTTTATAATTTTTATTTTGTTTTCTTTATTTGAATTCAAAACACTTCATTAGTTGAGGGAAATATCTGTAAGTTTGGAACCAAACCAGGTTCTGTGTCATTATCAATGTATTTTAATTCAGTTGACAAAAAATTTGTAAAATTGTTGATTTCTTACATTTTATAGATTGAAAGCGTTAGTTTCAATCAAGTAGTGCTGATTATTTTGGTAACATTAGAATATACACGCATCTCCTCTAAGTAGTTGTATTTAAGAATTGTGAATACTGTTGTAAAAATAAATAACAATTACTTTTTTTCATCTGACTCACAGTAACAGATCGTGGAATTTCTGTTATACTTGTTTTTGGATTGCTGTTCATCCTATGTTTCTATTCTCTCAGGATCCGATTTTGAAGAGGCAAAACTGTGGTTTGAGCAAGAGAGTGATAGGAGCTGGCCGAGGCAATAGCACCAGTGAGTTTAGTTTTCGTCGTTTAGGTCTAAGATAGTACTCAGGTCTAAAAGTACTATATTAACATACCAAAACAAACACAAAATATGAAAGAGAGGCATCATATGTATTAAAATGTTTACAGTTAGTGTTTCTTAGTGACTGAATATCTTGTTTTCTTGGAAATGGATATATTACATGACAACCTGAATAGTTCACCTGGCAACCTAGCTTCTGTTTTTAGTTCTGTCTAATTCTTTGACCTCGAGGTAGATACTTGGGTTTAAAAGAATCTTTACAGATTTTCTGTCCCCTTCCATATGTGTAACTATAAATCGCAAAAACAAATGAAGGAAAAAATGTTTGAACGTTAGGTTGGTGTATTTATCCTCCAGATCCTCATCATTAACGATCCTTCATGAGTTCAGAAAGTGTAGTAAATCATAGTTGCAACCTTTATAAAGCTATTGAGCATTTGTAAAGGGGTTTACAATTATTAGAAATACTTTGAATATCTACCATTAAGTAGTTGTTTTTTTAATTGTTCAGATTCCAATGTGAGTTGTCAGTCATTGGACAGTGGGCGAGAAAGTTCAGTGAGTGTGACGAGTCAAGCGTCCATTTCATCAGATGATGCCGAATATGTGAGTAATTATGTTAAAAGAATTCATATTGCTAGCTCATCACTCTGACTCGCTATGTAATCAACCTGGGACTATATTTTATATTTATATGTACGTGTACTCTCACTTCAAAATACCAATGAAATATACGGGTTCATCTGAATTCAATACGCTAAAATATGTAACTCTCCGGCCACTTCTCTTGCTTTCATGGCTATTCTGTGGTTGTGACCTGGCTTTGATGCCTCTTTGAGATGGGAATTGCTAACACATTAAAATCAAATTAATCGCCTTGAAATTAAAGTTGACTTGCGGAAGCCAAAGGAACATCTATATATAGATTCACATAACTTCTGCTTTTCTGCGTCTGTAAAACGCTCCAAAGGTAGGCTGTCAAGACCATCATTTTGACAACCGAATAACATTTTTTTAGAAAAAGCAATTAACAATAACAAATTTTTTGACACATTTAAAAGATTTTTGGAAAGCGTTCAATCGCACACAGCTGGTAGCTATCTTACAATCAAGTCAGTGCTTACGCAGCACTGGCAACCTCCTATCCTTATCCAGTACCATTGACTCCAGGTGGTTCAACATTGAAGTGACATCTGGCTAGAACAGACATATTTGCAACAGAACTTGTGAGACCATGTACAAGAAAGGAAAGACATATCAAATCCTAATGTTAAATGATATGTGATTTCAACGCAGCAGTCGCACTTTAAAATTCAATTTTACGTGAAAGGTTAAACAGAGAAACTTGTGTTGGGATAGACAAGCAAAGGGAGATAACGCATGTGCAGCCGTTTTGAACAAGTTAGAGCAAAGGGGACAGATGACATAAGTTGGGATCCTGGGAAAATGAATTGTAATTAATAGAAACATAGTACAACTTGCTAGTAATGTTCACGATGAATTTCAATTTTGTTATCCATTTTGGGCAAAGGTGTGTTATAGAATAACTTCTTTTCGAAGCTAGATCGACATAACAATCATGGATACGGGTAGGAACATTCATGATCGATGTAAGAAGTAAAGGTCTGAAGCATTTTAATTGGTAGATGACAAGAAAGAAGCGTTGTGTTTGAATAACTCTTTGTGACATTGAGTAGTTCCAATTTGTATCGAGTCATCTTAGTCTCTGTGAAAAAGTAAAGGGGAGAAAGCTGGAGGAGCAAGAGCAGAGATTCCAAGGAAAAAAGCACCTTTTAAATAAAATTTCACTTTACCTATCGCATATTATGAATAACTTCCTTACTCTATCAATATTCGTTTAAGCTTTTCTTAAAGTAACTTATAGCGATATATATGAATTGTGACAACCTCTATATCAACATATTATGTGCTCTACTTACCAACTATTTATAATGTGCTAGTTAATAAGCTTTTGTATGGACACTCTATATGTAAATTTGCATAAATGTACACAAATATGGAGAGATGTTTAGTAATGTCATGATCAGTGCCTTGCTAAACCAATAATTTCCATCCACTACTGCAGCTTTCTAAACGTTTTGCATACTGTTTGTTATGATAAGGAGGCTTGATATATTCACTTTGACAGACTGATGACTGATCTAAAGATATGTAAATAACATATAGATTTTTTTTTGCAAAGAGGCAATTAATGCTCATGGCATTATTAAACAAGTGATTGTGTGTCCGCATACTTTATGTTTTACACCTTACAACTTTTTTCTTTGTCTTTCAGTTTCAAGCTTTGTTAATATGTACAGCTTTGCCATTCATTTCACTTCCAAGTGAAATTCATGTAAAAATCAGACTGACTGCATTTAACTTGCTCTTTCTGGACTGCTTTCTCATTAGATCACCCCTTCCAGAAGTTTCGAAGCTGAAGAAATATCAATCAGATCTACAAGAGAATCGAAAAGACGAGAGAGTACAAAGGTAAAGTTGTACTGCTTGCCAGGAATACTGCAAAACGGATAATTCTGGACTTTCCAAACTTATTTACAGATCCTTGTAAAATCTATTACAAGACAAAAAATCTCCACAAAATATGCCAAGAGGTACTAGGTGCACTACGTTATGGGAATTCATGTTTGCACTCCATTAAATGAGGGTTTTAAATGATCTTAGAATAAACCTGTATTCTTCAAATAAGAATAATAGGCTAAATTTGCTAAATTTAAAAAATAAATTTAAACCCTTTGAAAATTCCGTTAACTTGTAGGTTTAAATCAATGTGTAGCTCTGAATTTCCAAGGCTGGGTATAAAAATATGTGGGAATGCATAGCCTTCTGATAAGTATCTTAAGAATCTTAAAGTAGATTTGGAAAGTACTGCATCTCATCAATTACTTCATAATATCTATCTTAGTGTTCATGAAAACATGAAGATTTGAGGATTCAAATCCATAGTTTAAAAAAAAATTTTTTTTATATTTTAAAAAACGTGTGTAATAGGGAGAAATAGCCATGATATCACTTCCCCTCACCCAAGCTTAATAACTGGTTCTAAACAATTCATTTTTAAGGTCCACCCACAGCAAGATTGTCCCAAGTGTATTGTGAATCATAAATGACTTGGCACAATCTTGCTCACAGTGGGCAGTATTTACTGTGAGTAAAACTCACTATTCAGAGGATATTTAAGATTACAGATGATACAGCCTTGCACCTTTTGTCTTCAGGTTGTTTACAAACACAAATTACATAATGGTTTTCATACCTAATCACTTGAATTCATGTCTGTAGTTTTCACATTCTTCCTGCCGTCACTTGCTACCACTTGAGCTCACAGCACATGTACAGCCACTTATAACAAAAAAAAAATGATTTGCTACTATGGCCTCATAGCTCAAAGAAAATGAGTGATGAAGACAGTAAAGCAAAATAAAGGAGTGAAAAGAAAAGAATGCCGTTTACTATCAGAAGGTAGACCCATATAAAGAACTTGATTTTATCCTCTTTGAACAAGCAACCTTTGTCTAAATAGTGCTTACTCTTACAGATCATCATCAGCTGCAAAAGCAAAACTTTTCATCTTTTATGAATGTTGACTACTCAATCTTTGCCTTTAATATTTCTTTTTTTAGGATTCGATTATTTTCCATGCAGCAAAGAAAAAAGGTCGCTCTTTTTCTAGCGGTGATGTAAAAAAAGTGGTTGTTTCCGAGGCTCTTGAACGCCTGCTAAAAAAAGTATGGTGATCCATGAGTGTCAAATCGAATTCAGACTTCAGAGTTCTGTTGCTTCACCTATTGTTGACACCTTTTGTGTCAGAGAGTGTTTGCTATTATTTCACTTTTTTAGATAGTAGATGGCACATAAACAAGCCAAAAATTGTTTTACTTTTAAAAATTTAATTTTTTTATCTTAATTTGATAATTATCGTTATGTTATGAAGGTAGAATCTTTTACTTTTAACAATAAGTGATTCACAAAAAAGGAAAAAAACAACTACTTTTTACTTTGAATTCATCTTCTATAGATGCAACATCTTTCAGTAAAAAAAAAAATAAAATAAAATTCCAATCGTATGTGAATGTGAAACTCAAAAATTGAGTGTTGAAACCCAAATTATCGATAACATTCTAAAATCCCAGTCTTGAATATTACTTAAAACAGAAATAAACTGCACTGTGAAAAACATCAAACTTTCTCTCTTCGTCATTTTTCAAAAGCTTTTGCTAAATGTTTATAATGTGGCTTCTTGTATGGTGTGCAATGAACTAAGAGGCTATAAAATCCTATCCTTGTAACATGGAGTATGTATTTCCCAAAATAAGGTGCTTTTGTTTAGCTCATAATATTGTCACCAATTCTTAGCAATTAAATGCAAAGCTATTTATATCTTACTCCCTGCTGTTCCTTATACATTAGCTCCTTGTGGCTTTCAACATTATAATTATAGTATTGCAAAATACAACCCTTAAAAAAAAGGAAAAGTAACTTTTTTCCCTTTCAAATGAATGGAGGGCTCGCATCTCTTTACTAGGGGCATCTTTTATTTAGAGTTTTCATTACAACTGGAGTTTTAGGAGTTGCCAAAAAAAAAAATTTTAAATCACTACTCTCTCTCTCTCTCTCTCTCTCTCTCTCTCTCTCTCTCTCTCTCTCTCTCTCTCTCTCTCTCTCTCTCTCTCTCTCTCTCTCTCTCTCTCTCTCTCTCTCTGCTCTCTCTTTCTTTCTCTCGCTTTCACTGCCCCCCTTCTATCACTCTATCTTTTTCTCTTTTTTGCTCTCCTCCTATCTCCTCGCCCCCTTCTCAAACATCCTCTCACCCACTCATCACAATTTCAGCCATAAAGGATGTTACCTTAGCTCGATGTGGGAGGGTCAGATTTGTCTCGCATAAGTTATTTTCTTGGTTCACTCATCGTCTTACTTGTAATATGTCATTTCATTTCCGCCCATATGCCTTGAAATCAATTTCTTCACCCATGTATTCAGCCAAATCTTCTGCTTTTTCTCAATTGTTAAGTTTAATCATGTTTCTGAGATTTGATATAACGAGTATGTGAGAATCAAAGCCTAGTTCTACATAAATCTTTTCACAGTAGTGTTACATGCTTTAGTTAACAATTAAAGTTTGTTATTAAATTAATTTTTCTGAATAGCATTTACAAAGTTTTCAAATTTTACCGGTATCTAAAGTGAATCATCTAATAATTTGCCAACACATCTTTCCCAAAAGCCAGGTCTTGAGACACTTCCAAGTCAAAACCTAAGCTTAAAAATTATTTAGAAAAAGATATGAGATTTCAATGCATTTTTGTTGTTTTTTGGTCTAATATATTGCAAAATTGATGAGGAAATGCGTACATCATGATTCTAAGTTCTTGTCTATGTGAATTTTTTTTTCAAAAGGAAATGCCTAGGGATTGTATATTATATATATATATATATATGGTGTTAATGAATGTTAATCTTACTCATATTATTTTGCGATCAAAATTATAAATTATGAATTTACATACAATGATTTGTCTCATAGTGAGCAAAGCATCGGCATTACAATCTGGCCAAAGCTATCCATGAAGGCTATTGCGAGTATATGAATTTTTACTGTACCATTCAGGATTTTCTATCTTTTCAGTCTTTCTGCTTTGTTTCTGTTTTGCAGCAGAACCGGATTTCGATGAAGGACATGTTCTTGTCTCTTAGCGAGAAGAGCGAAACCGAGGGTGAAGAACTGCCGACACCACCTCCTGTCCCGCCCAGACCTCCGTCTCGAGCCGCGCGCCAACATAAGAACACCAAGACTCGCAGTTTGTCTCAGACAACACCTCCTGTAACAAAACCCAAGCCTCAAGTCTTCGTCAAACGGGGAACTTCAAACCCACAAATTCTTCCTATACCTTCACCAAGAAATTCTCAAAAGTGAGGAGACAGAGAGAGAGGGAGGAGAGGGGAGGTAGGGAGGGGGCAAAAGGAGAGAGAAATATAGTTAAAGGAGCCTTGATAAAGACAATAAGTAATGTAGGTTATAGAGACAGAGAGGGACAGAAACAGAGAGTGCAACCTGCCTCTACCATGAAAGAAAATCAGGGAGAGCCACCTCTATTGTGATTATCATCTTCCACTGGTGAAGTTAGAACTGCCTGAGATCCTAATGAAGCTTGCTGTTCAAAAAATTAATAACATATCGTAACTTAAGATTTTAGTGCATTTTTTTCATGCTTATAATAATATACAGATTCTACAGCGATCCATGTTTATACATGTATATTGTGTATTTTAGTTGTTGCAATGATTACATGTACCTGCATTGTTGTGAAATTTATGATATGCCTCAATATTTACCTTTGTAATTGTTGGAAATTGAAACTTAAGGCTCTGCTACTGTTTTTAGGCTTCATGTTTACATAATTATGTTACTGTTTGAAACCTTAATGTTTGGTTGTGTTACCCTTTGGAGCGTTGATCGTTGGCTATGCTTCTGTTTGACACATTAATTTTATTGTTTAGAGCCTTCATGTTTTGCCGTGCTTCTGCTTGAAACCTTAATGTTTGGCTGTGTTACTGTATGGAACTTTAATGTTTGTCTATTTGAAACCTTAAATGGGTGACTCCTGTGTTGTGCTACTGTTTAGAGCCAAAGTATTTGGATATGCTTCTTTTCAGAGCCTTAATGTTTGACTGTGTCAAAAATTATTGGAAGCCTTATTGTGTGACTATGCTCCTGTTTTGCAGACTCAAATTTTAATTTTTTTTTCTTTTTACCTGTTTTCTGTGGTTTTGTTTGAGTCTTGAGTCTGTGGTTGTGTTGCTGGTTGAAGCCTTACTCTGCTCTGATACACAGACTCTGACTATCCAGAGTCCTGGTTCTCTGATATGCATTGCGCAAAATCTTCAATTTAGAATCTTCGTTGTACCATTCAGCTTGAACGAGCTGCCAACATTAAAACGCTTTGTTTTGTTTCAATGACTCTTTATTGTGAAGATGCCAAAGGCTTAAGCCATACTAATTCTTTGACCCATTTTTTCTTTATTTTAACTTTGTTACCATCATTTCAAAACTACTTGTTTACACGTTGCAAAGTAAAACTGAAAATAAACAATGATTGAATATTTTACATTTCCGACTTTTACGGATTAGAGATCTGTAAAGGGGTGGGGCAAAATGGTATTGTTTCATGTGTTTATTGTCTTATGTTTATTGCATTGTTAGAGAGTTTAAATTTGATTTATTTCTCTGATATGACAACATTTGAAAAGTCTTTATTTCTTAAGGTCTGTGATAAAAATGAAATGATTTGTAGACAATATATTATTTGAGAATACTTATGGATGACTAGTTGTCTGAGTTTATGAAGTGAGGTGAGCACAAAACCAACCGTTTCTCCTCTGCGACAGATAATACCTCTTTCCACGTGAAGTGTGCTTGTCACTTTATCTATTTCATCGCTCTAGCTGTTTTTGTTGGATGATGTTCAAGTCTTGAAATCCAGGCTTTTTTTTTAAAGAATTCCATTGTCTTTATTAAGCTTACCCATGGCTTCAATATTTCTTCAAACCAAACCTTTGATATTCATTGTGTAATTATTACCAAAATTAAAATTGTCTTGGCTCCTAAGGCTCTATGCTGTAATGTAAACTTTTTTTTCGTTTCATTCTTGGAGGTGCACATAACAACAATGAGAATAAAGAAAATAAAGAAAGTATCTCCAGAAACTTTTTTATTTAATTTTTGTTAAAATATAGTATAGATAAGTTATGATGGTTCCAAAACGTGGATTAACAGTATTTCAAAATTTTCAGCCTTCGGTGTTATCATGGTGGCATAAAAAATAATTATTAATCTGTTAAAAAGTATTAGTTCAGAAGCTGTCTGTAAAGAGGCCTTATAAGAACATTAACCAATTGATAGCCTTGTACTGAGGCATAGCTGATGATGGAGGGCTCCAGTCCACCCCCTAACAATGGGCCGGATGGAACTCACAATAAAAAAAAATTAACTTTAACTCCTGGTAGCTTAGGCTGAACCATTCACAACACAACTAAAGTCCGTTCCCTCAGGAAAGTCGTAATGCCTCAGACTGAACCATTCACAACACGACTAAAGTCCGTTCTCTCACTAACGTCGTATTGCCTCAGACTGATCCATTCACAACACGACTAAAGTCCGTTCCCTCACTAACGTCGTAATGCCTCAGACTGAACCATTCACAACACGACTAAAGTCCGTTCCCTCAGGAAAGTCGTAATGCCTCAGACTGAACCATTCACAACACGACTAAAGTCCGTTCCCTCAGGAAAGTCGTAATGCCTCAGACTGAACCATTCACAACACGACTAAGGCCCATTCTCTCAGGAAAGTCGTAATGCCTCAGACTGAACCATTCACAACACGAATAACGCCCATTCTCTCAGGAAAGTCATAATGCCTTATAATGAACCATTCACAACACGACTAAAGTCCGTTCCCTCAGGAAAGTTGTAATGCCGCATAATGAACCATTCACACCACAAATAACGCCCATTCCCTCAGGAAAGTCGTAATGCCTCAGACTGAACCATTCACAACACAACTAAGGTCTATTCCCTTAATAACGTCGTATTGCCTCAGACTGAACCATTCACATCACAAATATAACGTCCATTCCATCAGAAACCCATAAAATGAATCAGACGGAACCACTCCAGACACAATTAATGTCCAACTAACGTCCCCATAGTAATCCATAATGGTTCAGACAGATTTTCCATAAACTGTCCTGCGACCGGTAAATTTAGATGAACTGGAGAACTGTTTCATAAACCAAAACCCATTTTCAATTCAGATATGACAGTAAAATGGTTGATTAAATTTGTGAAATTTGAATTTTATTACAGTGAATAGAGCTGATTCAGTGCTTACTGGACAAGTCAAGGCCTAGAGTCAAAAAGAGGCTGAAACGAAAGAAAAAGAGAGCCCTAGTAACTGTCTTGTGGGTATTTGAGTGAGGATGTGTCTATTATGCATACATAGTTAAAAAATTAAATCAGTACCTTGAAGGATGCAATGAGTTGTGTTTCAACTCGTGGAGTGTGCCATTTCGAGGGCGCTGATTTAGAAAAAAAAATAATTTAAAAAATGCGATCAATACTTTGAAAGTTAAAAAGCTGAAATTCTATTTTCGGCCGCGAGGTTAACTGAATTGTCAGCAGCCTACCCCTCTTGTGCTCCCAGTGACCTTACAAACAGGTCAACCCGATGCCAGAAAATCAAGCGCGAAGAAATTTTTGGTTCACCTGTTCAGTCCATCGGATTTTGCA
>JAWDGP010001678.1:137500-277500 GCA_033675545.1 Elysia crispata | reverse complement strand
TTTGAATATCATATTTGATGTTAACTTAAGAGAGCACATTAACTCGAGCACAAAATGAAAAAAAAAAAATATATATATAATTTGACACCAATTTTTTTTTTCGACAGGGATCCCACAATTGATATCGACATTCATAATGATCGAACGTGACAAGCCTATAAAATGCATGTTGTAATAGACATCGTAGAGTGAGGTACACGCACCTTAGTCAGTATACTGTAGTGGTGCTCATTCTGGGTGACTGGTTCCGTAGACAAAATCTGTATTATGTTCTCTGGTGCTTGTCCGAACAAACGACTACTCTTGAAGTCTGAAAACAGATTATGTGTAAATCTAGTCAGCACTCATGGAATAGTTACGATATAAAATTCCCCTTTCCTCATCAGACATTTTTGTTAAGAAGGACAGCGCATTTCGTGGCAAAGGATTGCGTCAATCGTTTTGGGATTTCTGAATCCGTCAAAAAGTATTTGAAACATGAACAATAAGATTCTTTATACAATGCTGCAGAATTTCATTTTATAACTGCTCTAACTATCCTGATTGTTCTAAAATAATCCATTATTTGTTCTATAACTGAACATTAGAATAGCTTAACTCTTTTTCATCTATCAATACCTCGAAATCCTAAAATATCTGAAGTTCTGGGTGTGGTTTTCATGTGACCTGACCACAAACATTTCGTGTTTAAGATCTCAGGCGCATTTATTGAGAAGAAGATCTCAACACCTCGGCCATTCTTTGGTGAAGATTTGAGAGGATACAAACGTTCAACCATAGGACACAGACAGAGGGCGTAACTGTCAAAGATCATTTCTATCTATGAGTAAGAGAAAGTGCTGTAAATTAAATATGTATATGAGGACAACCAATCAACGTGTGTTCTAAATATGACACCAACAAAGACAAAATGTATCTTTTGTAACTAGGTAGTACATCCTATTTTTCTTGTCCATAAAATGTGAATGATGGTGAACTTCTTATTAAATCTACGTTGAAATAAGTATACTAAAGAGTTAGCATAATTTCAGGACGAGCTTTTGATATTTTTTTTTAATGGTATCTATAATCTGTATAAAATGTTTTATGTCTGCGATACGGATGTGTTATGAAGTTAATAATGGATGGGCCTCATCTTCAACAACCTAGGAAAAGCCTGTTTTCAGGTGGATCTATCTGTTTGCGTAATCCACTAAAGCCCTCACTATGTTGATCAAACATAGTTTCATAGAGAATCTATGTTTCGGACAAATCTTCCAAAACCTCCGAGTTCAAGTGGCCAAATTAGGATTTTGATATTGACATAGCTTTATGGTCATGAAATAAATGTATGCGTGTCTCTGTACCTGGTGTGAAGGTGAGAGGCCAAGAAATGTTGGCGGAGTCTGTTCGCTTGAGCAGGTTGTCACCCTGGACCAGGTAACACAACAACTGGAAACCCATACATGTGCCCCATATAGGGAAGTAATCCTGGTTTCTGTTTAGCTGGGGATAACCGACAGAGGGCGGGGAAGGGGGGGGGAGGGGGAGTGTTAAGCCAGCGATGTGAATGAAGCAATAATTATGAATTGAGAGGTGAGGATTTAAAACAGATAGCGGAAAAAAGCAATAGGTTATTGAGTACATGTAGTGATAAGACATGAAAGGTAGGGAAATGAGGCAATAGTGAATGGGGGGCTGGGACACAAGATGCAGAGAGAGAGAGAGAAGGAAGAAGCAATGGGGTGGCAAGTACATGTTGTGGGAAGATATGATAAGTAGAGGAAAGGGGCAATAGAGGATGAGGGGTTGGGACACAAGACAGAGAGAAAGGGAAGAAGCAATATGGTGGTGACTTGTGGGAAGACATCATAGATGAGGAATGAGGCAATAGAGGATGAGGGGTTGGGACACAAGACGGAGAGAGAGAGAGAGAGAGAGAGAGAGAGAGAGAGAGAGAGAGAGAGAGAGAGAGAGAGAGAGAGAGAGAGAGAGAGAGAGAGAGAGAGAGAGAGAGAGAGAGAGAGAGAGAGAGAGAGAGAGAGAGAGAGAGAGGGAAGAAGCAATAGGATGGTGAGCTGTGGGAAGACATGACAGATGAGGAATGAGACAAAAGAGGATGAGGGGTTGGGACACAAGACGGAGAGAGAGATAGAGAGAGAGAGAGAGAGAGAGAGAGAGAAAGAGAGAGAGAGAGAGAGGGGGGGAGGGGAAGAAGCAATAGGATGGTGAGTTGTGGGAAGACATGACAGATGAGGAATGAGACAAAAGAGGATGAGGGGTTCGGTCGGACACAAGGCGGAGAGAGAGAGAGAGAGAGAGAGAGAGAGAGAGAGAGAGAGAGAGAGAGAGAGAGAGAGAGAGAGAGAGGGGGGGGGGGGGGGGGGGGGGGGAAAGAAGCAAGAGTTGTGGGAAGACATGACAGATAGAGGAATGAGGCAATAGTGGTTAATTTGGTCCGAAACGTCTAGTCTTAATTGACAGAAAAGATTCAGCATGAGAGGCAATAGTAATAGTAAGCTGAGTAGATTCTTAAATTGTTTTGATGAAATGAAAAAATGAATCGCATACCAAATCCTGCTGCAACTCCTAACCAATAAAACTAATCTGTTCTCTTCTTTATGTTAGTCTGTACATTATCTACCGGCAATCGTAAGCTTAGCAGTTGAAAGTATTTTTTGTAAGGTGACAAAGCAGCATTCGTCCAATGAAAGTTAATTTAGCTTGAAATTGTCCTGGAATTTTTTCTTCGGCTGCAGCTAAAAGGGAGGGTCTTGGATATTATTACATGTACATGATACTCTTTCAATGATTTTTTCAGTAAAATATTATTATCGAAGACTTATCTGGGTTCATAAGCAGGAAAGACATGCCTTAATAACCACCAAAATCATCTAAGATGTAGATTTATAGCAAAGTACAGTAAACTTTTGTGGATGTCATATCATTTCATATGAGTGACAGTGCTGTAGGATATCTGACCTTGAGCGCTGCGTCATACACCAGTCTAGCCGACCTTCCCAGAAGACTGGTGGCGAAGTTGACAACCCCTCCAGGTATAAGAGCCCTATGGAAGCAACCGGAAGTGAGAGTATGAATGTAAAACACACGCAGTTGGCGCGGGTGTAAACAACGCCAAACGTGATGACAGTCCGTGCAAGCAGTGCCTCAGCTAGAAATGTTACATAATGGATTTCATTTGGTTTTCAAATAAGATTTTATGAAGACAGCATCGTGTAACGTTAGATTTGAGCACTAAATATCATTGGGTTTTAACTATGTCGAGAATAGGGATGGACGAATGTATGGAGGAGAGGGGTGTTATCAGTTATTCCTGGAGGAGCTTAACTTTTAATTCACCAATTACATTGTAGATCGTATCAGGAAGGTTCTAACTCGAATGAATTTTTAAGTTCAGTCTGTGTTCCCCACTCACTAGGAATCCCTCCTAAAGAGAAAAACTCCATAGACTCCATATATTCCACAAACCAATCTTTTGTAACGCATTAAGCTGTCTTTCGTTGATAATGAAATTAGCTTCTTAATCTGATCTTTATCTTACACTACACTTTTGTATTATTCTTTTTTCATTAAACTCATTAACATAAATGCTAATATCATTATGATGCTTATTTATTTTCATCATCATAAATATCATAGTTACAATCATCAGTATCATCACTATTTTCTCTTCTCGTTGTTTTCATCATAATTTACTTCCAACCAATTCCTCAACATCAAGCTCATCTCCTGCAACCGATCAGAAACCAAATGCTGCTAGTAGAGACGAGTTGATACTCAAACGTGAAGTCTCAAGTTACGCCCTTGTAAATCTCACAGCTATATGGCTGTGTAACTTACCCGTTTGTCCAATTAACCATTCGGATGTAATATTCCTCAGGCTGACCGCCCCTGGAAATAGTGATATTATAAGAGACTGAAAAATATGTCTAGCACAACCTCTGCCGAAGCCATTGTATTCTAAAGCTATGTATTAACAAACAATTTCAAATCGTGTAGTATTTTGCATCTGCACGCAAGTTCAAAATATTAGGAACAATGTGTTTTTCTGGATTTAATAATAATAATAATAATAATAATAATAATAATAATAATAATAATAATAATAATAATAATAATAATAATAATAATAATAATAATAATAATAATAATAATAATAATAATAATAATAATAATAATAATAATAATAATAATAATAATAATAATAATAATAATAATAATAATAATAATAATAATAATAATAATAATAATAACAATAACAATCATGTCGCCTGGTGTATAGATAATTTGATACCTGTGTTCACTTTGTCATTTTCTCCGTGCAAAGATTATAGCCATCGACTGTAAAAACACTGTACTTCATCCTGTTTGATTTCATCGTAAAACACATTTCCGGTTTTTGTTAGAATTTATCTTTTTATAGATCAGTTGCTTCAATGTTACTTTACAAAACGAAAATATATATATCTGAAAGCAGCTATATTAAAGCGATTATATAAATCTACTGCTAATCAACCGGTGTACCTGATGGGTACAACCCTGGCGCCAGCCTGCTCCAGGAACTTCACATAGGTTGCTGAGATGTAGGTTCTCCCCAAGGCAGACGATGTATCCTGGGCCAGAATGCCTGTGAAGTGTGAGGCAGTAACTTATAGAACAGTGTTTTTCTTTTAAAACATGAAGATAATGCATATAAAAACAATTCCCTCTCCTTTTTTTATCATCATGCTTTCTCTCTTTATCTCTCCTACACTCTCTCTCTCTCTCTCTCTCTCTCTCTCTCTCTCACTCAGTCCATGCCCCCCTCTCTCTCTGTCTCTGTCTGTCTGTCTGTCTCTCTCTCTCTCTCTCTCTCTCTCTCTCTCTCTCTCTCTCTCTCTCTCTCTCTCTCTCTCTCTTGTCTGTCTCTCGCTCTCTATCTGTCTGTATGTATGTCTGTCTGTCTCTGTCTGTCTGTCTGTCTGTCTCTCTCTGTCTGTCTCTCTCTCTCTCTCTCTCTCTCTCTCTCTCTCTATATATATATATATATATATATATATATATATATATGTATATATATATCTCCTGTCTTTCTTTCGCTCTCTATCTGTCTGCTGGTCTCATATCTCTCCTACTTTCTTCATGTTTATCTTTGTCTCTAAACATTTTTCCCTCTCTCCCCTGTCTCTCTTTGTCTATTTGACTCTCTCTCTCTCTCTCTCTCTCTCTCTCTCTCTGTCTGTCTGTCTGTCTGTCTGTCTGTCTGTCTGTCTGTCTGTCTGTCTGTCTGTCTGTCTGTCTGTCTCTCTCTCTCTCTCTCTCTCTCTCTCTCTCTGTCTGTCTCTCTCTCTCTCTCTCTCTCTCTCTCTCTCTCTCTCTCTCTCTCTCTCTCTCTCTGTCTGTCTGTCTGTCTGTCTGTCTGTCTGTCTGTCTGTCTCTCTCTCTCTCTCTCTCTCTCTCTCTCTCTCTCTCTCTCTCTCTCTCTCTCTCTACCTCCTCTAAACCCCTCTCAGCACGGTTATAACCTACCTATAATTGGTCTATTGTTCAACGTAGGCTCCTGCCACTTGTTGCCGTTTGGAAACGGAAGTCCATTAACAGTGAACAGCAGGAGACAAAGCAGACCAAAATATTGTTTGATGCAGTACATTTTCAGTTTCCAACGCTAGATAGACTTTTTTCTTTATTTCTGTGAAACAAGCGGTAATTTGTGTGGGTGGGTATGAATCTTTAAGTTTATCCAACATTGAAAGACTACAAACACGAAAAAACGCACATGCACATACACAAAAAAAAAAAAAAAAAAAAGATATAAGCTTTAAAACACAAGGTTCAGTAAGACGCCTGTGCCATAGAAAAACGACATTTTTTTTATTTACATATTTGGATGAAGATAATTTATTGCTTAACTGCGGTT
Organism: Elysia crispata; assembly: GCA_033675545.1. Classification (NCBI taxonomy): domain Eukaryota; kingdom Metazoa; phylum Mollusca; class Gastropoda; family Plakobranchidae; genus Elysia; species Elysia crispata. The sequence goes on along the minus strand of JAWDGP010001678.1, from coordinate 271,604 downwards.
CGCTGTTTACGTGTTGTTTGCAAATAAAAAATCTCTAGCGTTGTGCCTATATCATTAAAAATTTCTGTCACACGTGTCACTCTATGCTGTCATCTCAAGTACGATAAATTTTCCTATGAAAATTAGAAATCCTTTCATGCTCAAATTCAATAAACTTAATAAATGTGAAAGCTCATTTCCCGGCTCATCTTATCCTTTTTTCCCCCCTACATAACAGTACATCGGATACAATCAATCCGTTTTCACCCAATGCCCCAAAATGCCAGGGCAGTGCTGTTACCATTTAAATGCCTCTTTGAAGGACAGTGGTATTCGAACTAAGCGAGGTAACCACTAGAGCGTCGAGGTCAATGATTATTTATTGTTAAAGAAGAACGATAGAACAACGAATTGCTGTAGTAAGGATTGCCTTTGAGTGGACTCTTATTATTACTTTAGAGTTTCCTTTTGCTCGGAAAATTATGTCAGTTTCAAATTTTAAATAAATGCAAGTATATTTTTAAATTATAAAAAAAAATTAAATAGATGGCGACTTGCGGAACAATGACCGTTTTCATCTAACCACAACAGCAGATTTTCTAAATTTAATCGCTCTTCATATTTCATTGCCCAAAAGATTACTCAAAATGTTAGGAGAAATTTATCAAGTATAGATGTAAAGGTCACATCGTATTCATCTTGTACGTCAGCTGCAGACTCATTGACCTCAGTGCTATGTGGTCTCAATAACTTAAGAATATCTTCTCGATAATGTAGCATAGCAATAGCCTTACGAGTCACGTGTACGCCGATTTGTCACTGACGCCAGTCTATTCTAAAGCTGTGCAGCCTATTCTAAAGCTGTGTTACTGAGGGAATTTAGGGTAAATAAGGAGAAAAGGTGTGATGTCACTAACGGTTCTAAACAATTTGAAAATAATCGAGGCTTAGTTTTATTACCTTTCATCCGTGGCAAATGATAGATCAAAATATACTAACCACATACACAGTGAAAAACTTTTTACTCGCGAAAATCTCAAACAATGCTTGCTGTGTAAACTTTATAGGAGACATAGAATCACATATCTTCTGTTAGCGCCTAGCCTGTAATGTGACAGTATCAATACTTATACCACCACAAAGGCTAGCTTTACAATTATTAACAAACTGTCTCAAACGACGTTTTCGAAGTCCAACCCCTACAGCTCAACTCAAAAGATGCAGTGTGTAACAGCCGAGCGCCTAACCTTACTAGAGCGTTGCTTTTGTTCGCACGTTCCGATCTCAGTCACTCTGTTATTTTGATAACGTACATAACTTAACGTTTTCTCGCTCTTAAGAGGCATGGATGGAAAAGCACCCTTTAGCGGGCTATGTCTGTTCCCACTGACATAGCACTTTGCGGTAGCTGTTCGTTCAAAGGAATACGGATAACACACAATTCTGAGAAGGAATACAGAGAAAAAGTACTTAAACTCGTCCGTTACATGTAGATTATTTAGTAGGAGAAAATGAATGAATTTGTGAAACAGGGAAGTGATTTTATTGATTTTTTCCCCCTATCGGCTTCATTTAACCTATATAGTTATTGAATAAATGCATCAAAAACTTTGTAAGAATTGTTCAGTACTTAAAACTGTATACTAGGCTACTTACCATTAAAAAAACAATTCTGCTTCAATTCGCCATGGGTCGCTGTATGCAACTGCACAGTGATAAGGGTAAACCTTAACCAGGAACTGAGTAAAGTCTTGTATATTTCTTTGGAAACTCTCGGCAGTTAAGAGTGTGACTGCACGAATACAAGATCACGATAGCCATTGGGAATACCCCGCCCTTTCAGGGAATACCCTTCTTATGTTACAAACGTGTGTTGGGTGTCTGGGTGAAGTCCAAGGAAATAAAAAGACTGGCCTAGATGATTCATGCGCATCTAAGAATATCTTGCCCTAGGTCATCTTAGCCTTTGCCTGGGTTAGGTTTAATTTGTATACTCTACAATTACAAGGCAAGCGCCAATGATAGAATATTTTGTAATGTGTGTTATATAAAAAAGATATCTTTTGACCCATAGTAACCCCATCAGGGTAACAGAGATTTGAGAAGTGCAGCTTTATCTACGACTTCAACGCTCAAGTAGTGTTGTGGGTAGTGGGAGGAAAAGCGGGAAGGGTAGGGGAGCGGATGTATTTCTAATAGCGGTCTTAAAGAGAGAGGGAGAAAAAGAGAGACAGATAGATAGACAGACAGACCTAGAGACAGACAGGCAGGTAGGCAGAGAGGCGGACAAACAGTTACGCAATTGGTCTTTTAAAAATCAACAGATAATTCTATAGTGCATGGTCTTTTCCTATTTCAGAAGTTTAAAGTACAACTGTGTCTTACAGCTACTACTTCCGTCTCATTCGGAGATAATTCCTTTTTTAGCCAATTTATTTTGTGAGAGAAATCGTCTCTATCTTGACCCTCTCGTTCTGCTGTATTCCAAGGCTAATTTTACGTCCAGTCCAACAATACAAACCGGATACCGGAAGTTTCCTTACACAACATGGCGGTGTACAGTCTGTGATCAAAAGTCGTAGAGATCAAACTTCGACTTTGATTGTGGGTTTACCAGGTTCGTTCGGGGAAGTGTTTTGATCTGAGTGCATATGCGGTAAGAATAAACAAAGCATGCTAAAATAAAGTGTGTTGAAAGTGATGAACATTTTAGAACCGGTATGATTATTCATATCTCTAAGTCTAGTTCGCAAACTGAGTGGACACAGCAGCCACTTACCAAGTTAAACATAGATCTAGATCTAGATCTAGTTCTAATAAAATATTAACAAAGTAAACAGCAAATGTTGGTGACCAAATTGTAACAAAAAATATAGTGCGATGATCCAAATGCATCTATGGCTAACATTTTAACGTCATCTTCATTGTAATTATCTATTGTGTCTCAACAATTTATTTGAGAAGTTTATGATTATGTAGATCTAGAGCCTCTAGATCTAGTCTCCGTGTAGACTAGATCTTGATCTAGATCTAGTTCTCAGAAGCGTTTCAAAACAATTGCAACCAGCTAGAGACTAATGCATCTCATGATGTCATGCGCACATAAGCCTCCATTAAACAAGGAAAAATTCTATGGGTAATTTTTTAATTCTACACCCGCTCTACGCAGAGTGCTGTTTCTTGTCTTTCCGGTCGACCTTGACCTTGACCCTGATCGTACGTACTACTTTTTCGCAATTTTATGGAATGTTAAAATAAATATTGAAAAAAAATGGGGGGGGGGGGGTAGACCCCCCCATAAATAATAAAAAAAAATTCCGGCGGGGGGGGGGTAAACCCCCCCCGAATTTTTTTTTTATAAAAAAATGAGGGGGGGAATTCCCCCATTCCCCCCCTCAACCCCCCCCCCCCCTAGTACGATCAAATCAAGGTGAAGATGACTCGGAAAGACAAGAAACAGCACATATTAAGAAAAAAAAAAATTACTATAACTACAGCTCTTACCTTTAGAATCGGAGACGGAAAAACCACAAAGCCGTCGCTTACTAGATTTAGGAATAACACTAGACTTCCTACAGCGCCAAACACGCTGATCCTCACGGTAACTACACTGAGAAGAACAATGTGGACAAATCACTTCTGATGGTAAAACACTATGATCTCTTAAATATGTTAAAGCTCTAGCATCGTTATTGTAAAATTCAGCAATAGCTTGAAAATAATCTAAAGAACACTTATCACAAGGAGCCATGAAGTAAGTCACAATCACGATCAATACACATTAGCTGTTGAGCCTCTGAGTAAAGACAATGAAATGACAGAATCAAGAGACGCGATCGATAAAAGACGCGCCCTTAATTGCGCATGCCAATTAACGGTTGCGCATGCGCAAAGAGTAACTAAAAAGAAAGTAATACGCATGCGCGAAAGACGGAAGTAATTAATATGCATAAAGGCACCTACCTCGAGCAAATCAGTACGGCAAAGTAGGTTAATAAAGAAGAAATAATCCATATTAAAAAGTGATATATTTCAAAAACTATTTATTTGCGGCGAAAAAAACCTTCAGATGCATCTTCAGCACATCAAAATCTATCAGAAAAACATCATTTTGAATGCCGATGCGTTTGGGGTGTACAGGTAAAAAAATACCATTCTATGTAGCATTTTTTAAATATCAAATTTGTCATTATTTGATCCCCTTCATATCAGAATTAACAATTTATCTTATGCTAATTAATACTCTTCTTGCTGAGTTTTAAAGCAATAGCTCGTGACAAAACATTAAAACGGATAGAGAAGTGGACAGAGAGAGATATTATAAGGTTTAATATTTTTAAAGTTATAGTGAATAGTCTTTAATTTACTATATTCACTTCTAATGAATTTTGCAAAAATTTCCAAACTGTCCATTGTATGCATTCTTACATTTTAATTTTTATTAATTGTTACATGTGTGTATACATTTTTTTTTCAGAAATTATTTTAGGGGTGAAAAATGTAAGAAATGAGGTGACTGTATCTCTGCATTCCATTCTTCTGTCGCTGATCATATTATGACATGTAGTTAGGAGACCTGTCTGATCACATGCTTGGTTTCTGTTAATCCAGGCTGAAACATGGCATCCTGCAAGAGGGATGTGAGAATCCTTCTTGTTGGGGATGGTAAGTTTTCTTTGCCAAAATTTTTTTGGCTGTAAACAGTTTTGTATTTAGACAGCTAACTATCAAATTGTAGTAAAATACAAATGAAAAGTAAGAGAACTATTTGAGATCTATTTAGGCAGTGAATCATCAGCAATTTAATTCCAGGGTTGTATACTGGAAAGAGAAATAACTTTGATTTATCCGGAATTTTCATGCGTTTTTTTTATTTAAGCTTGATAAAATGTAAAAGCTGAACAAAGCAGATGTTAAGATTAGATATGAACATAAATAGTTAAAATAAACTTATTTGAAAAGCAAGCAAACTATTGTCGTGTACCTTACTGTTACATAAGAAATTTTAAGTTGCTATAAAAAAGAATAAATTTATTTGCATTTACTTTCATATGTGTGCTTATTTTTTTTAAACGATTATCATAATTTTTTATGGGTAGAGTGATGGGGTTGAAATATTATAAGCAGTATGCTATATGCAAATATTGTTGTTTCTGTTTCAGAAAAAGTTGGCAAGACTTCACTCATTCTTTCCTTGGTTAGTGAAGAGTTTGCTGAAGAGGTGAGTTTCATGCAGGGCAGCCACCTTGTCTCTCTCTCTCTCTCTCTCTCTCTCTCTCTCTCTCTCTCTCTCTCTCTCTCTCTCTCTCTCTCTCTCTCTCTCTCTCTCTCTCTCTCCTCCCTCTCTCTCTCTCTCTCTCTCTCTCTCTCTCTGTCAAAAAGAAAAAAACTCTAAATAAATTTTACCACCAATTTTAAGCAATGCAGTCAATCAAATTCTCCTAATCATATGTTTTATTGTAATGGGCATTTATCTTTTTCTCTTGCAACAGGTCCCTTCAAGAGCAGAGGAGATAACAATTCCAGCAGATGTGACTCCAGAACATGTACCAACATGTATCGTGGACTACTCTGGTGAGTGCAGTCACTGAATAAATCTATGTCTCTCTCAGTTTGTATTCATGAGAAAATACCCACTCTGTCAGTCTTCTCTTCAAGCCTTACAGATTTCTTTTTTACAATAGAGCAAAGAAGCATTACAATATGGTAAGTCGTTAAAATCATAATTGTGTCGTATTTAAAAAATGAGGAATTGATATCTGGCAATAAATGCTCTATTTATTTCAATTTATTATTTCGAAACAAGTTATCAGATTACATCACTCTGCTGAGTTATGAAGTTCCCATATCAAAATGTTCTTTTTTTTTTTTTTTTTTTTTTTTGTAATTAGTTTCAAGAAGATAGAGCATTAACCAACTTCAAACCGACACTAATGCTCTAACTTATCTTCACATCCTACAGGCCAAGACCAGGATGAGAGCTGCCTCCAAGACGAGATTAGGAAATGTAGCGTGGTGTGTATTGTTTACTCAGTGGTCGATGAAGACTCTATACAAAGGGTAAGCAGAGGCTTCTAATTATCTCATTACTGTATTAAATATATTTGTAAATTTGGTGAAAAATTAATCAGCAAGTCTGTTTATTTTCCTTCATAAGAAAATAAGAACACATGAAGGATATACAAGTCTAACTATTGTTGAGACATGAAAATTTTAGATTTCGCTGATGGGTGTAAATAAAAATATTTCTTTCATGGCTTCTCAAATCCTTAAGGCATGGTCACAGTGGTTTAAGTTGTGTGGCTAATCATTCACCTCTTTTCTCACACATTGACTTAGACGGATCACTAGATAAGTACTTTGAGGCAGCAAAATTATTTATATGATTGTGAGTATTTATTAAATTTCTCTAAATAAAAACATGGAGTTTTCTCTGGCATCCAGGGGATAGGTATTCTTTTTTTACACTTAGTTGTAGTCCTAAATTTTTTATTTTTCTGTATTTTAGCTAACAACATATTGGCTTCCGTACATGAGGTTCACTCTTGGTGAGGACCACAGGACGCCTGTAATTCTAGTAGGCAACAAGGTGGATATGACTGATGTTCAGACACTAGAGGTCAGTGTGTGTGGTTTTGTAATTCAGAATGTTTGAACTTTTTTTTGTCCACCCTTTTCAGAGAATGAAAAAGGTTTCATGAAGCCACCTTCATTTAATTATATAATGAATAAGCTTTTTCTTTAGGGACAGACACTTTTTGACAAAGGGCAACAATTTTTTTTTAATATTGATAACAAGGCACGTTTTATAACTAAATTTATATAATTAAAGGCATGTTCAGAATCTGTGAACCAAATATTTTGTTCTCTCACATTTTGTGTTATCTCTCTAGATCTCATTTGTTTTAGAATAACCTAAGTGACAAAAACAAATTTTTTGAAACAGTTCTGCTTAGTTAAACGGCTGTATGTTTTATCAAATTTTTTTCTCCTTCACTTTCAGAGTATTCTTCCAATAATGAATGATTTTGCAGAGGTTGAAACTTGTGTAGAGGTGAGTTCTCAAAGCTGCCCTATTTTGTGGGTCTGGATTTTAGATATTTTAGTGTTGGAAAGAATGTTTGAGATTTATTCTATAACTATGAGAAAAGAGTTTTTCAAGTTTTAAAGAGGTCATATAATATGACTGCTGTTTGCTAGAATAAGAAACATTGAGATTGACTTTTTTTCCTCTTTTTTTTTTTTTCAGTGTTCAGCAAAAACTCTGAAAAATATCAGTGAGGTGTTTTACTATGCTCAAAAGGCAGTTCTTCACCCAACAGCCCCTGTGTACAACCCTGATGAGAAAGAGGTGAGTTTAAGTTTGGCAAACATTTAGACCTCAAAGTTTTGATTGAAATGCTTAATGTCAAATTTTTCATTAAATGATCCGATTTCATCCTGAACCCCCCAAAAAAGTTGTATCTTTTTTGTGAAGACTGCATTCCTCTCTCTCTTTCATTACGGCCTTTTTTTTTAGTTTACATACTCATTTTCATTCTGTTTGTTTTTATTTTTAAATTTGCTTTTCAAAACTTTTTTTCCAGCTCACCCTTCCAGCAAGACAGGCCTTAGCAAGAATTTTTAGGGTGAGTACTTGAAAAGTACATTTTTAAGCCTTAATGTTTGAGGCGGTGACCACATTATAAAAAATACTGTTTTCTCCTCAAAGCAATGCGAATAACCTGCCTTTTGTTAAAGTTTAATTTTGTTTATCTAGGTCTCTACTTAATTTTTTTTTTTACTTTCAGATTTGTGATCTGGATAATGACAATCTTCTAAGTGATGATGAAATTAACATGTTTCAGGTAAGAGGAGGACTTTGAAAATTTTATGAACAAAAATTTTTGATTGAAGTGTGGCTTTGATAATCCATATTGGAATTACTTAGTCCACAAAAGGCTCTAGTATTGCAGGGCCAGTCAAACTAAGTATGAGGGCATAAACTAGAGTGGCAAAGTGAGGGAAGAGCAGGTCCATTCCAAATATTTGTTTGAAATGTCCATGCTTGAAAAGTAGACATCTGATCTAGACAAGCCTTTTTTTTTTAACACACCGGTTATAATTCATCCGTTTTTTGTTTGATTTTCTTTTAACATCCTGCTTCCTATAGTCGGTGGAACAAAAATGATTGTCAGGTTTTTTAGCTTCGAATGAAATATAAACCACAATTCTTTTTATGCAAAAATCTGGCTTTTAGTCGTCTGCGAATGTTTGTGAAGTCCAGATGAGATTGATTAATTGGTATATTTTTGTTCTATAATCTGCAGTTAAAGTGTTTCAATGCACCATTACATCCCCAAGCTTTAGAGGACGTGAAGGCCATTGTAAAAAAGAGTGTCCCAGATGGAATCATCAAAGATGGGGTAACTCTCAAAGGTAAAGCAGGAGTGAAATTTTTTATTTGGAGGAGGAGGGGTCCATGATATGCCTCAGTCTGCAAGAATTGCTTTGCAATATTAGTTTTTCATAGTTCTTGATGTTATTTGTGTTTGTAATTAAGGTTTACCTTGAAATGTTTGCTGCTTGAATGAAAACTTTTACTTTTCTAAATTTTAAAAGTTTTACGATTTTGAGTAACAGGGAAATGAATGAATTGGTCATACAAGGTTCCTTATTTTTATAATTTTGCAAGGCGCATGCAAAGTGTAGTTGTGAAATATTGAGATATAAATCACTGCTTTTCAGATTCAGAATGGATCACATTAAGTCAGCCTTTTATTTTAAATTTATTTTGGGCATTAATAAGAATTTAAAAACTTAATTTTTTTTTTCAGGGTTTCTGTTCTTGAACACGCTCTTCATCCAAAAAGGTAGGCATGAAACCACATGGACAGTGCTGCGGAAGTTTGGATACGAAGATACACTCCAACTTTCCCAGGAGTACATTGCTCCAAAGTAAGCCTTTGTTAACTGTGTTACACCTTTGTTGCTGGTTTTTTTTTTTAATTACATCTCTAAAATTATGCAATACATTGTACTTTTGATTATTTACAGCCACTCAACAGCTCTGTATCAAAAATTCTTCATTGATGCCAAGCATACCTTAAGGTTAAAATGATATTTCATTTGGATAAAGGGTAAAACTGAAATGCAATATGGATCAAATCTTTGGTCTATGTCTTTCCATCCTTTTGCTTGATGAAGAGGAAAGTAACAACTTGATACCACCAGTATTAATCAGAGTAAGTTTTTCCTATTTGTAAAGAATTTATTTTGTTCAAACTCTGTCTGACCTCTCTTTCTTTTTGATTTGTGTTTTTTCTTCAGAGTAAATGTCGGACTTGGCTGCACGACTGAGCTTACTGCTCAGGGCTATCAGTTCTTGGCTCGTCTTTTTGACAAATATGACGAGGTTGGTTTTGATTTTCACACTAAGATGAATTCTTTGACACAGTTTTTATTTATCTGAAAATCAGAATTTATGATATCAGTATCTGCTTTAAAGGAAAGAAAGTTGACATTTATATGCATTCTTCCCAGTTTTTGAACACATATTGTAGGTAAAAATAAACGTTTTCTTGAAATTTCATTCATTTTACCTTCCCTCAATTCCTTTTTTTCTGTAGGACAGAGATGGTTGTCTGTCTCCAACTGAGCTCCAAAATTTGTTTAGTACATGTCCCATCATGCCTTGGGGTCCCGATGTTAACAACACTGTGAGCACGAATGTAGAGGGCTGGGTCACCATGGAAGGCTATCTAGCACAATGGACGTAAGTATTAATACAAACCATCACTGGGTATTGCATCATTAAAAAAGCACCCGCCATCAGGTTATTTAGTCGGGACTTAATTTTCAAAGGTAAAGAAGCTGCATGTCTCATAATTTCTGTTCTTGCTCCATATTATGGTTCTAATTGTAAAATGATATTAGAAGTTATTTATGGCTTAATAATGTTAATTGTAATCAGGAAGGAATTGCTACTTTTTTGTATTAGAAAGTGGGTATGTGTAATATTAGTCAAATAAGTAGAACTGATCATATTGCTGTTATTTTGGTTTTCTAGGCTGACCACTTTGCTGGATGTCACTAGGGCTGTAGAGTTCCTTGCATACCTGGGTTACAACTATCAGCATGACAATCAACTCTCTGCCATACACAGTAAGTGGTTTTCACTCTCTTATTGCAGTGTAGCTGAAAAAAAGTCATTAACTGGTTTAGGCTGACAAACCTAAGAACTGCTCTACAAGTCTAAATAAAAACTGCATTGTCATCCATGCTTGCAGTAAGGAACTTTATAAGTCATAAACAAATACGATTATAACGTTTAGTATTCTGAATGGTTGACTTTACTTTGTCACATCATCACTTCCTTTACCCATTCATCCACCCCCCCCCAGATAAATATTATCTGTTTAGTTCATATTTGAACATGAATAAACTGAAGCAAAGGGATCAGTTCAAATACTAGGGTACCCGGTACTTTAATATCAAGCAATGGACATAACAACACTGATGTAGCATCAAGAATAGCTCTAGAAAAAAATAGTTTCCAGATGATGAAATTGGTACTAACATTAAAACAAATAAATATATCTTTATCCTCACTTGAAAGAGAGCTCTGGAATGCCATATTGAACCCATCTGGATATATAGATGCAAGGCCTGGACAATTTCAAAACAGCTACAAAAAAAACTAGAGACAACAGAATCGAAGAATCTCATAGACTGCAAAGAAATTAAAAAAAAACACCGATACGATAAGCTGACACAACAAGGTCACTTACTCGCAAAAAAAAACTGTAAATATCAGGCAACTTTTTTTTTACCTATGTGATGAGAAGAAATGGAGTATCTTGTCACTATTGGAATGATGGAAGGAAAGAGCAACTGGAGAAAACAAAGAAAAAAGATGTTGGATTGACTAATAAAGTGGCTAAATATAAGATGAGTGACAGATGCACTAAAAGCAAAGTAGGGAGCGGGATGCTCGGAATGTCTTGATCGCATATGCTAAAGAGCCTGGTGCCTGATTGATTGATTAATAGTATTCTTCAATTTAGTTTTGTGATTATGTCCTCTAAAATTCCATCTTTCAACATCTGTATATTGATACAAGTTCAGGGGCTCTGCTTTTTTTATTTATCCCTTGAAATTCCAAATTTCAGTTACAAGAGAAAAGAAGATTGATTTGGACAAGCGACAAACAGCCCGCAATGTCTTTAGATGTCATGTTTTAGGAGCTAAATCAGTGGGCAAGGTAAGATATTGAATCTACTGTGGAAACCTCAGAAAACGAAGTTTGATTATTCGAATTTCTCACAAACTGAATTTTGCAAGATGATAGGTTTTTTTTCTCTTTGGCTTTGTTAGAATGGGACTCGTATTCCGAAGTATTTCTGATTTGATTCTTTTAATTCAGTCGATACCACCTCATAAGGCATCACAAAAGTGCTACATACATCTCTCAAGCAGCAAGTAATGCCAGTCACTGCCCAAGAAAGGCTGATCAGTGCGCTAACAAATCAAGAAGGGAGCAGATGCATTAACAATTAAGTGCCAGTAGCAAATCTTTACTGATACTGATAGCAACGTGGGACAGGGGAAGGGGAGGGTTGCTCATTGCAGGCTCAGTACACACTCACTCAATGAGTCTTAGACTCTGTTTTACCCATTTTTGTATTTCAAATACTCTTAATTCGAAGATTTAATCCATTCCCATACAATTCTAATTATGAGGTTTCCGCTGTAGCTAATGTATTACGCAGGTGGAAAGCTTTTTTTTTTGTTGAGGCGGATCTAGAAAGGAAACTATGACTGTATTTTTAACAATAGGTGAGCATGTGATGCTTTATCTATCAAACTGAGTCTTCTAAAATTTTGTAGAATTTTAAGTGAATTTATCGTAGAATATTTTTATATGTCTAAGTCACTTTACCAAGTGCAACCTGGAAATAGCAAAAGTCTATCAATGAATATTCAAAAAAGACATTGTCACTAATTCAAAATTGAAACCATTATCATTTTCAGGTGTGTTTGGACTAAAATTTCTGTAATGCTTAACAAAATAAGATGTAAAAGTAAAATACTGCTTTAATTTACTCTTTGAGGTAAAAATTTACTGATAGAGCTAGATTTTTTTATATATAGTTTAAATATGTCATGCATCAATTTTTTATGATTAGAAAATTGAGTAAAATGTGATTTTTTTTTACTTTGCATCTGCCTATAGGTAATATGAATTTTGCCTATTTTCCTTGTAAAGTTGCTATTGGAAAGTCTTAATAATAGTGTATAGAGAGAATGACCCTATCAGGCTTTTATAGGTTTCTGTGAAAAGTATTCTTTTCCATTTCTTTTTCTTTCTTTTTTTTTTTGGTGGAATTTTTTTTTAACTCCAGGAAAAGATAGTGTGCAAACAAATACTTTGTACCCTGATAAGTAAAACAGAATGCAAGAAATGAAATTATGTACTTTCCCCCAGACGGCACTTTTGCAGGGCTTGTTACAACGAAATTTGCGCTACGTTGCTACTTTGAACCGGCAAAACCTGTCTAACTTCACTATCAACACAGTACAGGTGTATGGCCAGGACAAATATCTTATGGTGAGGCAATGGTAGAGATGAGCATATTGAAACTATTGTTTTGGTTGTTTTGCTGTTTTGTTTTTTTTTCAAATAGGACATAGAGCTGTATAACTTTTAAGAGAATAAGATATATATTGATTCCACTAGACAAAAATATTTTAGGTTTTGATTTATGTTGTCGATTTTAGTTAATTATTAGTCTTCAAATCATTTATTTTACAGCATATTGTATATTATTATTATTATTATTATTAATCGGAACAATGCAGCACTCTTGTTCCTTGATACTAATGTGTATTTGAGAGGTTTAGATGAAACAAGGCATTATCATGCAAAGCGTTGTTTCAATATGATTGCTTAAGAGCTTAATTAGTTGATGAGAAAATGAACAGATAGATATTGAGGGAATCTGTTTTGTTTTGTGCCTGTTTAGCTTCATGAAGTGGACATGATGATGTGTGAGATGCTGACACCAACAGAACTTGACTGTGATGTTGCTTGTCTGGTTTATGATGTTACCAACCCTCGCAGTTTTGAGTTCTGTGCAAGAATGTATTTGGTGAGTTTTGTTTGTTAGACAAACATAAACCAATCAAATACAGAAACAAAGAGGCCTTTATGACATTTTTGCTTACTGCTGCATTTTGTAATGATCACATTTGCACTAGAAGGTCAATTCATTTCATACCATACAAAAACAAGTGTCTTTTTGGACTCTATGAAGCTTTTGTCGATATGGTTTTGCTGCTTGTAGATATGGTGTAATTTTATCAGGGAATCGGCCTTATAATAAGGCTTATGCAACCACATAAAAAAGGCTAAACAGCTCTTGGGCAACCCTCAATTTTTAAAAGCTAGCAAGAGAACAAACTGTGTCTATGACAAGATTACTTTAATCTCTGATCTACACCCTGGTGTACTGCTTATTTGTCTCTCCAACTTTCTTGCCTGTACAGTAACATTTTAAAAGAGTCTTTAGATCTCTGATCTACATACTGATCCTATGTTTATCTGTTTCCACAATTCTCTTGCTTGACAGAAACATTTCATTGACTGCAAAATCCCAACTTTGATTGTGGCCAGTAAGGCTGAGTACCCTGAAGTGAGACAAGACTATGAGCTTACGCCAGCTCAGTTCTGTTCTCGCTTCAAGCTGCCACCCCCTCAGCGGTTCACCTGCATTGACAAAGTCAATCACGATGTTTATGTCAAGTTAGCCACAATGGCTGCATACCCGTAAGGATTTGTTAACTTGCTTTTTTTTGGATTTGAGTGTGCATCACTTTTTTTTTTGAAGTACATACACAATTTGTAAATGAGGGTAGATATAAAGACAATATTGCCTGTAGGGTTTTTAAAGACTTTTTTTTATTATTACTTTTCTGTATCATTAGTTTTCTCTAAAACATTGTATATTCGATTTTGCTACTTTTTTTTATAAGTTATTTTAATAATGTTTGTTAAGCTTATTTTCAATAACTTTTTATACTAGCCCGTTTCGATTAACTTTTCTTGCTTATTAAACTTTTATAACAGCTATATTTTCTCTCTTTAAGATATTTTAACTGGTAGTAACTTTTTATTTTTAAAAACAATTGTCTACAAACTTATGAAGGGTTGCGATAATGTGCTCCTAATAGAGAAATTACTGGTTCAGAAGATTTCAAAGAGTGTCATACACTTTCTTTTAATTCTCCCTCTTTGCAGTGACTTGGTTATCTCTTTCTCTCTCTCTCTCTCTCTCTCTCTCTGTGCGTGCGACCTCTTACTATTTAGCACAATTTTTCAGTCTCCCCTTCACATTTCACCCAAAGTCTTACACATGTGGAGAGCTGCTTGTGTTTCATGCAAATTTTTTTTTTTTTAAATGAGAAAAAGCTATTTTCTTTCGTTTGATTTTTACCGTTAACGGGAGTGGAGAATCGACAAAGTATAAAATCACGATTATGTTAGTTATTCGATGCCAGGCAGAGAGATAAAAGTAAAACTAAAATCTCTAAAGCATTGAGCTTAATTAGGCAGAAACGAAATTACAATTTACACCTGAATAACAAATTTCTTGCCTTCTCGTCTGTAGTTTTTACTTCCTTTGTAATATTCACTTGGATTCCTTTTTTGTTTTCCCTGATATTGTTTTAAGAAAAATCTAATCAAAAAAGGAACGGGAAGAACAAGCAACTTTGTTTCATCATCTTTTCTCATTTTCTCCCCCCCCCCCCCCATTTTTTTTAAATGCTGTTTGTACAAGATGTCAACAAAACTGTCTTTCGATCACTTTAAAGTATTGAGCAATCTATTAAGCTGTTCGACTGATTCTTGCACTGACATTGTGTGGCCTGCAATGTTTCTCTTTCAGCAATCTGAAGCGGTTGGTCCACATGTTGCTCGTCCACCAGAGGCCGCTGTGGCTTGAGGAGAGATTGAGGTTTTCACTGGGTTTTCTTATATCTCTTGCTAGGGTTTTCTGTTGTATTTACGTTTCAAGTGTCTGTCTGACAATCGTTTTTTGGGGGGGTGGGGGCGTGCTTAACAAGCATGGTGTTCTAAATGACATTTTTTTTTGGATTTATGATCTGCTGGAAAATGTATTTGTAACTTGCCTGTCATCCAGTTTGAATGAGGTGGATCTCAGAAGTTCATTCTTTGCGTGAAAACTTAACAAAAGTGGGGGAGGGGTTTATTGCAAAGTCTTTTTTGGGTGTTTTTCTGGGTTTTGTCTTATTTTTTTCAAATAAGTGTTGTGAACATGGAGAATATGACTTGAAGCGCTCAGTGTCTTCATGCTTGATGTTCTTGGCATCCACCTCATCAGTGCTTGTCTTTATGTGCATGTTGTTTTGTTTCTATTTGTTTCTTTCTGCTGGTAGCAGATGTAAATGTTTCTCCTTATTGTATTCATTACTTTCTTTTGATCTTTTCTTTTTTTCCTCTCCTATTCTCTGATGCATCAATAGTGTGTATGTTTACATCACCTTCTTTTGTAAAATTATTCAATTTGAAACACAAGCTTTCACCCCTACATGATTTTCACAGAAATGATAAAAATTAATTTTAGTAGTGAGTTGAAGCAATAGTTTCAAGCTGTAAAGCAACTTGTATTTTAAAGTTTCTATTTCCTCTTTCTAGATACTCCCTAGACTTCATGACTAACTAAATTTCATAAATCTTCAACGAAAAAGAAAAAGTGAATAGGTTGCGAATTTATATCTGTGTCACTGTAATAAACAAGGTTGACACATTCTCCGCATCTGAGGAATTTTTGCAGGCCATCAAAGAAGAAATAAATATGCAAGGAAAAAACTTGTTAAATAACAAAGATATAAAACTATCTGTATGTAAGACAAGATGCCAGGCAAATATGTGAAGACTTTTAAAACTCTATTTTTATATTATGCTGTGTCCATGAGGACAGGCTGTTTTAATTTAAAAAATGTTATTACATTATTGTCTTGCTTTAACTTATTTGCTTTTTTAATGACTCAGGTTTCTTAATTTGAGAAGACAATATTTATGCTAAAAATTACTTGTCAGTAATTGTTTAAGAAAAATTTGCTTTGTAAGAGTCGAAACCAGAACCAACTCTCTGTTGTCTGAAATTTCATAATCAACCTTAGAGTTAAGAAGCTTAAAAAAATTCTCTTTTTTTAATGTGCAGCATGCTTTTCTTTTATTTTAATACTTTCATATCTTACTAAAGTCTACTTGAAAATGTGTTGAATATACAATCTTGTATATATTTATAGGACATAGATGTTAAACAAAGTAAAAAAGTTCTAGTAAAAATCCAAACTTGGAAATTTTATTATGTCAAAATAAAATTTAGGGACAAACTGTATTTCTACATTACATGTATCAGAGAAACAACTTTAAATGTTACATTATGACACAAAAAGTGATTCATTGTTCTTTTCCTCTTTGAAATAAGCAATGAAAGTATATGTTATTATATTGTTTTATTATTTTGCATGGCTTGTAAGAAAGGCAAGTAAATTGCTATTCGTTATGTACATTATTAATCTGAATGTCTTAGTAGTTTGCTTTTTTATTTTTTTTTTTTGGGGGGGGGGTTGTTGAGCCCCACATACTGCTACTGCCTAAAAATGAGAAGAAAACCTAAAAGTATTTTAATTTTTAGCTTTTTCGCTCCCTTGCATAGATCTTGTGGAGAAGTGAATTTTGCCTTCATTACCACAAAAGGACCTAAATTGAAAAGCTTGTAATGTTCTCAAACTTCTAGTGACTTTGTTATTGCCATTGACATAAAAAAGGAAACCCTTTCACTCTGATTCAAACCTGCACATATTAGAAGTTGTATGCCATCATATGTGATCTTTAATATACTATATCTATTGTTTAAAATTCATTTTATAACAACTGTTGATTGTCTTCATACATTGAATTGGTGAGAATAAACAATACAGCTTTGAAAATTGAAAAAAAAAAACCTAGAAAAAAAATGTAATTGTAGATGCCTAAAGCTTTAGTTGCTAAACAGTTGGTTTAACTCCTTTGTTAAGATTTTTTGAAACAACTAAAAAAGATAGTGCTTCAGGAAGTTGTAAATACATATAAGTGTTTTGAGACTTATATTTCATACTACTGCATATTTTAATAGCTTAAATAAGGTTTGCAGAGAAAGAAATAAAAGAAACAGTTGTATTTTGTTTTTTTAACTTACATTTGTAGCATTGGTTTCGTTAGATCTGGTCCTAAGACAAAATGTCTCTTTTTGTAGAAAGCTGTTGAATTTTGCTTAGGTATCTTTACAGATTTGAATCCCATGATCTTAGTGACAAATCACTAGAAATATCTGTATGCAAATTTTCCAAAATAATTTTTTTCCTTCCTAGTTAAAATAATGAAAAGAGTGTCATGACCAGTTGTGCAAAATGTATTTAAGATTTTGCTTTTCAGTATCTCTCTACTTGTCAGAAATGAGTAAAAGTACTTGTTTTGTGATTCCTTCTCCTACTGAACATATTTTGCTTTCTTGTCCTGCAGACACATGAAAGGCCTGTTCCAGTCAGGCTCCCATTCGTATGTGCATGCTGGCATTGGACTTGCGGTGGCAGCCCTCCTCGGTATTGCAATCTACAAAGTTGCTACATCATCTTCTTCATCATCACCAGCAGCTCTGCGAAGATGAGATGCACTTGCCAGTTGGTGTATATGTGTTTTACTATCTCAAAAGATTGTCAGAGATCAACTGAGGCAGTGATTTCAGTGGTCAGATTTCAGAGTTACTAAGAAGAAAGCTTTCGTCCTCTAGAGGCAGTGACTTAAATTGTTAAGTCACAGAGTTGCTAGGAAAAAAAGGTTTCACCTTCTAGAGGCAGTGACTTCAGTACAAGGGTGAAATCTCAGAGTTGCCGCGAAGAAAGCTTTTTTTTTTCTGCTAGAAACATTCACTACTGTTAGACAGGTGCAATTCATTGACTCTTTACACGTCAGGTGTCACTGACAAACAGAACAATAACCATATCTGACAGAAAAGAAGGGTGAGGCTTCCTCTAAAGAAACCAAATATGTGGTTAAATGTGTTCATTTTACTTTATATTGTTGAAAGTG
Source organism: Elysia crispata (assembly GCA_033675545.1). NCBI lineage: Eukaryota > Metazoa > Mollusca > Gastropoda > Plakobranchidae > Elysia > Elysia crispata. The sequence continues at coordinate 253,486 of JAWDGP010001678.1, read as the reverse complement.
GTGGAAATCAAGGTGAGTTTAATTGCAACACAATTATAGATTATCAGCAGAGATAAAAAGCCTGTAAACCACTTAGACTACAACTTGTGATGTGCATTAGCCCTCAATTTTGGAACCCTAAACTGAATATGTTGGTTGTGAGGAGTTCATTTCTTTTAGATCTTAAAGCCTCATTATCACATGGATGTACTTCATTGCAGCTTTTACTCCAAGAAAGCGATCGTCTCTAAGCAATGGTGTGAGTGTGAAATTTTTAGAAGCATAAAAGATATTGTAAGTTACTAGGAGTTTTAATTTTACAAGTTCCTTTTATTTCATGGATATAAGCTACATGCATCTAGAAATTAAAATGCAGTTGTAGAACAATTTTGTGTCCCCTAGTAGACAGCTTTCCCTTTTTAACCTGAGTGGCTATTATAGTATTAGAGTCAATGACACACCACACTCACAAGCTCTGGAAGTTTCCATTTTGACCATGAAAATCATTTTATTTGTAATGCACGTGAGATACACAAGTAAATTCCATTCGTTGTTTTTTTATTTGAACCTTATTGAAAGTAATGCAATATTTTTATTTAAAACTTACTGATATCTCAGTCCTTGGAAAATAAGCTTGTATGAAATAGCGACCTGTATTCCTGTGTGGCACTAAAATATTACAACAGCCAAAGAGGAAGGGCTTCCCTTATTAGTCCATAGTGCACTGGATTAAAATTTTTATTAGGTTTTGATGTTAGATTTTAGTTTTTTCACATGAAAGAATGCAACATGTACCAAGTTTGTACAATAGAATCTCATCGACTTTTTTCTTTTTTTTTTGATATACAGATGAAAGTGACATCAACTTTGATTAAACTAAAGAAAAGCGATTGCTATTTAAGAGAAGTGTGCACCACTTGAAAACAATAATAAGCATCAATATTTTTATAAGTCATATATTGAGCACATTTCAACATAAAAATCTGCTTTTGATGATTTTAATTTAAAAGAGGGAAAAAATTGTGATATTGAAAAAGATTGTCATCAAAGAACTCGATTCTTTTTTTCTTTATTTTTGTAACATGTTATCGTCATTTATTTGATATTTCTTTAATATAGTATTTTACTTTTATCTGAAGAAAATATAGATCCACATGGTAATTACCATGTACAAGACCACAGTTTGTTTCCAAAGAATAAAGCAAAACTTTGTTTCGAACATTGTCATTGATAACTCATAAAGAAGCAAAATTAATGCTGAAGAGTTGTACTGTAGCCTCCACTTAGATCCAAAATTTTTTCCTAGTGAGTTGATTTGCCTGTTGGGGTCCCAAGTTCCCTTTTGTTATACCAGTCCTCATGCCTTGCAAAAATTTCAGTAGACATAGGCTTGGCAGAAATCAGATATTATTTATGTGGTTGCAACCAAAAAAACCAGCACACATTAGGAAAAAAAATCAGGTTCATTATGGGAAGGTTGGGACCAACAGCAGCAGTCTAAAAGCCTATCCTGTCTTTTTAGCATGTTTGGGAGCCACTGATTTATTAGAGCTTCATATTATCAAGAAAGAATGTGGGAAACTGCCTGAAACTGAAAAATGACAAGGTATTATTTTTTAAAACCAGAATTCATATTTAAAAAGATTCAATTTTTTAAAAAAAATTGATTTACCAGTCTCTTCTGTGAGTATAAATTATGTTTTTTTTTAATCAATTGTTATTATTTTTTTTTTCTTACTTCCCTAGTCTGACTGACTTGTGGGTATAGTATGACTCCTTCCCAGTTGTTAAGATGACTCAAAATCTGTTCTGTTTTGAACCTATTTATGTGAAACTGGATTGAAATATCTTGTGCTTGTAATCATCAACAGCTTATTTATATTGCTTGCATATTATTATTTAAAGTAATCATATTCCGATTCTTTTTATGTTTCAGGGAATCCAAACAAGGTGTTTGTAAAATGTTATGTTGTTTTTCAGTGCTTGATTTGTCTGGCCATGGTATGTTTGACTCTCCATCATTGATTTAAAGATCAGAAACTCACTATGTAATCATGTTTTCATTTTGTTTTTTAAAAAAGGACAAAAATTGAAAACATTTCATGCTCATTGAATCAAATTCGAAGACATGTAGCATTTTATTGTCACTGTTCAGTTACTTTTTTAAAATTAAATAATGGCAGATGATTGCTGATCTTGGGATCAAACTTTGATACATGTCTTCTTGTTAGATGGCTTGAACCCAAGAAATTTACTATATTGCTTGTGCATCAGTTCACTCAAGAGATTTTTTTTACTTGGTCACCATATCTAGTATGTAACATTATTTTTTTTTTTTTGGAAAGTGACCTAATCATGCCGTCTGATATTAAAAAAGGTTCTATTGCAACAGGAACTAAGAGTGCTCATAGATTAGTTTTAATCTGAAACGGCGTAATATAATTCATGTAACAAAGAGTAAATATCTGTCATTAATGTTTTCGGTAAACACAATCTTTTAGGAACTATTTTTATTTCAAACTTGTGCAAACAGATTTTGTTTTGCAGTCATCATGTTGCTTTTATGTTGGAATCTGTAGTTGTATGAAAAATTTGTTTAGTTTGTTTTCTGGCTTTCTTTTTTTTTTTTTTACTGTAGAGTGTAGTGGTTGCCATGAACATGCTATATTGAATGAGATATTTTGCTAGGAAGGTTATTTGAAAATGATAATGAAATAAACCCACATTTTGTAAAATACACAATTTTGTTCATCTTGATTTTTTTTTTAATCTTAGATATTGCCTAGTGTAGGATTCTGAATACTTTGCATGAATTTAGTGTAGACAAACATCACTTGCCTGGCAGTTGAACCTTTTCAGTGCCAGTGTTATTGAAGTGCTCTGTGCCCGAAAGTAAATTGTTTTACGGGCTGTGTGTCTGTAAAAATGGCATTTCTCGTTTATTAATTGACCGAATGATCTGAAATTTGGCATGTAGGTAGCTAACACAATGGTCTGTTCTGCCATAGGAACATTTATCAGATTTTTATTATTATTTTATCCAACCCATTTGTTGAGAGAACCTTGCCCAACTTGTCCTCACAGATGCAATGCTCAGGCTATGATCGTCTGCAACTGAAAAATAACAATGGAGGACAAACCACCCATGTTTCACTTTCGAAATCGCTTTGTAATACCAGGGAAATAACCCAAGAAAAGATTGGAACATTTCTTGTATCGGTAATTGTCATGAAATAGGCCCTTCAATTTGCTAGGCCATAGGTATATAGATGAGCACATTTGGCCCATTAAATTGACGGGCCATAGTCACTGAAGAGGTTAAAAACAAGCCAAACCCTTGTACTTCAATTCGTCTCTTGCTTCCTATGGTAAACAGCATTATTTAAAATTCCTTTTATACAAATTGCTTTTTCAATTTGATTTTGACCTAATTGTGCAAAATTAGTCAATATCAATATATAATGCTTGGATCACAGGTTTATTCTCTTTTTAAGGGCTGGTTAGCAGGTCATATGCCACGATAGGTTTTACTCCTCTACCATAATACAGTAGACTCTTAAAACCAAAAGACATGGCAAGAACAAAATTTGTTACCCAAATTGTTTTGAACTTTTAAAATTACCCTGATTAAAACAAAACAATATTCTTGCCAGTATTCCGGTGTTACAGTCACTGTAGATTTAAAGCAAACATCTGCAGCAAGTTTTGTTTTATGACTTCCCCCCCCCCCCCACTTTTTTTTTTTCAGGTTTGAGTTAGAAAGGGTTGGAAGGGAAAGGGGGGGGGGGGGGGAGATATATGTATGTATATTAATTATTTTAGTTACAGAGTTGTCATTCCAAGAAGGTCTTAAAACTAAAAGGGAGAAAAGAAAAGGACTATAAGAGAGGGCAATTAACTTCTTGTTTTGTTAAATCCTTTGAACAAGAGTTGTCTTACAAGGATACATATTATGATAGTTCATCAGGAGTGTGTGTATGGCGCTTTTTAATCTGAATGTAACTGATCAAATTTTTTTTGTGGTGGATCTATGATTTGTGGAGTTCTGTGAGCTCAGTTACAGGGATGAGTTGAATTTTAAGTCTTAATCCTGTCAATTTTAGTGAGCTAATTTGTGGGGGCAGAAAGGATTAAAAACCTCTAATCAGTTATACTGTATACATAATTTTATATTTTAACATGTGTATAATGAAACCCATTCTACTCAGCATGAAAATTTTATATGGGATATCTGTTATCTAGTTTCCATCTGAATCACAGGGCTTGCAATGCACATTCCACCCTTATCTTCAGGCAGCTTCTAACCCTGGTCATAAACCCAGCTCATCCCATTTTGAAGTAGATCTATATAAAGCTTTTCATCCTGTCATATGATCTATGGTGCAATTTTTTGGATTTGGCTGACACAAGAAATTTTCAGCATTGTGTATAGCTAAACGATTGTGCCATTATAGATATAATTATAGCCCAAACTTAACCTGACTTTGAAGACATGCATTCTGCAGTATTAAAATCCTTCAACGTAAGATGTCTTGGTGGTCACATGAGAGGATCATGTTCCTTAAGAATAAGAGATTCACTTGAAAATGTCTGCTTCACACAAGTATCTTCTTAGTTTGAATGCAGATAATTTCCACAATGGGAATGAAAGATAAACCGAGATTTTTCTAAAAAAAAAAAAAGGTAAGACAAATGTACACGTTGATTGCACAAAAAAGTTGAAAGAGCACAGCATTGATATTGTTATATATTGACATTTTATCCCACAAGGCAGAGTTAATACAATGAGCTATAACATAAGAAAAATAAACTTAAAACTAATGCACTTAAAAAAACAAAAACATGTTAAGTAGGCCTGTCGTATATTTTGTATAACGATCAGACATGAGTTACCCTCCAGTATGAATAATTCAATCACAATTCACATCATTAACTTTTTTTTCTTTGTATATAAGTGTGTTTTACTGGCGGAGAAATTAAACCCAGGAAAAAAAAAAAAAGGAAACATCTTAACTGAAAGGATGTGGGTAAAAAATAAACATTTGCAGATGATTTTGCTCCATTATGAGTGTTTACTCCATTCAAAAAGATGAAGAGGAGAGAACTGGAATTTCTTTACTATCTCAAAAAAAAACAGTGGATTATCTTTTCCAAGAAATTGGGCAAGCGCAAGTTATATATGAAGATAAAAATAACAAAAAATATAATAAAACAAGACATAAAACCATATTATAAGCCACTGTTTTTTGCTTCTGTTGTTAATCTTTTGAGGGAGTTCATTATTAGAGAAATTTGGGTTCTCAGAACGGTGGCAGTTCTGCAGAGTTTTATTCATGTGTAAAAAAAAAATGGAACATACAGTTAAAATTGTTTGACCATGCAAAGAGATTTATCTTTGTTTGCAAAAAAGTGTAAACTGTTTAAGATATCTGAAAATGCAACTTATTAAAGGTTAGTCCTGTTCACAATAAAAAGTGATAGATGGTAGCTATGAGGGACACAATTCTGATTTACTCAAGACAAGAATTGTTTGAAATTCGACATAATTTGTTGAGTAATAAAATTTTTAAAAAGAAAAAGTGAAAAAAAAAAAAAAAAAAAATGTATATATATATATACTGTAATTGAGACACATTCATAAAACTATGTTGGGTGTCAAAAAAATTTTCTGTATGAAATATTAGTTTTGCTCACAGTATAAATATGGCATTAAAGAAAGAGTTTGAAAAAAAAAAGTGTTCTGAGATTTTCTTCTTTCCTATCCTCCACATCAAAATCAAAATAAAAATATTGTTTCAATTATGGATTCACTATCCATCAGGTCTCGGAGGAAAATTAAGAACTTTTACACTCGGAACTTTTGTGGCTTGAAAAATTTTCACCCTCTAGCATAGGCATACAAAAATAAAGAGGCCTTTTCTGTCCTTGGACTGGATCAATTATTGGTTGGCAATACTGGTCAGTGCCTACAAAAGATGATAGTGGGCTAAAACGCTCTATATCCTGTATAAACCTTGCCATAGACTAAAACCACTTAATTTAAGCCAAAGAGGCAATGCCTAGTTAAAATCTCAGCGTGCAGCCTCTTAAGTCATAGAGTGTATCACTCTCTATTGTCAAGCTAAAGAATTCCAGATCAGTTAAACTTTTAAATTTAATTCAACGCTCAATATTGCATCCACTGAGTTATCTGATGCCCAAGAAATTCATCACGTCGACTCAGCATATTAATTTACGATTGACTTAGGGCAACTGAAAAACAAAGAATTTATAAAATTTTCTAGTTGTATTGATGTCAGTGGAATTAATTACTTGATGTGACCATTTGTGGTGGATCAAAACTAATAAAGCCTAGACCTTATTGTTCTCAAGATTGTGAATATCTCAACTAGTGACAGCATCCTTTTTCTCCCTATTGCACATATAACATGTACAAGCATTACAAAAAACAGAGATTTTAGGACACTTAATGGCTCAACAAAAAATTCCAAACTTTTTTGCTATCCAACTTTTTTTACCCAAGGCACTAATTTACAATTTTTTAATTTCGTGATTGCATCCATCTTGATGTTGTTATGCACAGTGTGCACAAGACATGTCCCCGATGCTATGGATTGACAGAGTTAAGTCAAACCTTTTAAATAGACTAGATGCATGCCACAGAGTAAAACATTTGTAAAAGGCCATACAAGTATAGATAGCATGTCAAATAAAAATCATTCTGTTGTGGTACTGTGTAGGTTATGCGGGTAAAAAAAATAGGGGGAGAGAGATTTGACTTTGCACCTGAGGTAATATGAAATTTCATATGAAATCTTTTTCATCAAAGAACAGATTATCATTTTTAATCTGTAATATGCTTTGATTGTAATTATATAGTATCATTTTGATGGAAGCAAAAGAATCACAGACTAAAATTATTAAAAATGAGGTAATAATACGGATTCTAGAAGAGTTTTACGTCACAAGCAAGATTTTTGTTCTTTTCTTCTCTTTAATTTCCACTAATATATGAAATACAGAAAGTCCAATGGATACAAACTTACCTAGAACAAGTGCCTTCGCCAGGTATTAATAAAAATTAAAATATTGTGAATGATTGTAAGTTAGTCAGTTGATACAATTTATACCACAGGTAAGCATATTTTGCATTAGCATCACAGTTTTTTGCAGATGGGTAAGACCTTCAGTAAGAGAACCCAGTTGAACTGCTGATGCAGTAAAAGTAGGATACATAGCAAAGTTTGAGTGAGGCCTGATCTAGAGGAGTCTACTCAAGTCATGACAAGCTTCTTGTTAGGATCCTGATGATCCTTCTGCAACACTTAACAAGGATAAATATATCTCATATATCGGTCTGAACTACTATTATTATTAAACATTTCACAGTCCAAAGAAAAATTTACTAAATCTATGTCTTGCATCCAGTACACACAAGTCATATGGAGCACATATCAGTTTAAAAGTTGTTAGGATGTACAGCACTGCATTTTTCCTTGACTTCGACTTCTCATCAATGAAGGCATGAAATTTGATGCTCTTTTGAAAATAAAAAATGTATCTACATGTACTTCAAATGCTTTTATTTAAAAAAAGATTCAACAACGGGCTCATGAGGCATTTCTGAAAATAAATATGATTTTTGCTACACTTTCACATGAAAAAAATCAAGCATGAAGAAGTACAAAGAAATCCTACGATTAATGAATGAAAGTGTTGGCCATCTTAAATAGTTTTTTACTTTGAAGATGAGGGTCTGTAGACCTGTGTTAAAAGGAAGGTTGCTTGAATGACTAATACCTTAAAGGATTACACCTTTATAAATATTTTTTTTTAAATATTTGAAACTCAAGTATATTATCTGAGAAGAATTAAGCTATGTTCACTATTAAATTAAAGGAAATTTAAATGCTACAAAAGTTAGTAACATGAGTTTTCATTTTCTTCCAAGAATCAGTATTTTTTTTCAAAATGAAAGAACATATCAAACAGAAAATTTCAGCAACATATATTCATAGAGTATAACAACTTGGATTTTTCTCTCTCAAAGTTTTAAATTTTCATGAACACAGAAATTTGTGATTATGAAATCAACAATTGTCATAATAATGTAAACATGTTTGCTCTAAAACCATGAAGCAAGTACATAAAGCAATAGTAAACTTTTATGGCAGAATATTCAAGAAAGATACCTGTCTCTTAATCTTATAAGAGTAAAATCCCGCAAAATATGTTTCAAAACACATTCAAAAGAAACAAAAATAATGTGCAATTCCACGGGGTAAATGACATAATATTTGAAGAACTTAACATCGCTTTTTGTGGCAATGTATAGTTGTAACAACTTCAAAATTTGTCTGCTGATTCTAAGTATAACTGACATCTTTTCAAAGCAACACTTGTTTTTGCACTGGTTTAATTCTTTATGTAGTAAAGAGATTACAGAGGTAACTGATATAACTTGAAGAAATTGAATCATGGTAACTGACGTAACATTCTCCAAACTAAAAGCAATGAAGTACAAAAATTACTTTAAATCCGGTACAAATTCGGTTGTTTTTTTCTTGTAACTTTAAAAGCTTTGTACACTGGAGTTTAAAAATGTATAAGGAAGTCATGAAGGAAGATAGGTTCTGAAAAAGAAAAAACTAGTTCATGTACTGTGCCAAAGTCAGCCACTCTTGGTCAGGTATGCAATGGGCCAAAGTCAGCCACTCTTGGTCAGGTATGCAATGGCTCTCAATCAACTGATGCCCTCAGAGAGGAGATTCTGACCAAACCAGGAGCCATTCCCACAGCTTGTCACATGAGTTATGACAGAAAACCTGAATGTTTAGGGTCCTATATCTCTTGAACTGGATTTGCAAGATAGTTCTTTATTCTCTCTATCTGTTGTATGACTTAACTACACTTTGACTTTCTCTGAGTCCCCCATCCCCGTCCCCCTCCCCCCCCAAACCACACACACACCTTTTTTCTTTCTTTTTTTTATAATTTTCTTTTCTTTCCACCTGCAATCTCTGTAATCTTTACTTTTTTCAACAACAGGTTTAAGTTTTCTGGAAATGACACAGGATATGATTAAGATTTGAGGTTCTAGATCTAAGTTCTAAAAATTGTCAAGATCTATTCGTTTTGAAGATTACGAGGGCTCTTTCAGAAATAACCGAAAAATGCCCATTGCTCAGCAACCAGTGGAGCTTTTTTAATTCTGTAAACGACATGATATTCCTTATTTCCTTACGGATATTCCCAGAAATTATGAAGTGCATCATTATGCACAATGAATGTCTAGACGATTTTAAAGATGGCGGTTCACCTTGAAACTTGGTCAAAGGAGGAAATCAGAGCTGTCATACGTTTTTTGAACGCCAAAAGTCTGAATCCTACCGAAATTCATAAAGAACTTCAGAGTGTATATGGTGAGCATGTTATAAGCCGTACACAAGTCTATCACTGGTGTAATTTGTTTGAAGTCGGCCATTCCGACTTGACAGACAGGGAAGGGAGAGGGTGTTCGATAACTGCGACGTCAGAAGACAATGTGAAGCGAGTTGATGAGCTTATTCGTCAAGACAGGAGGTTGAAACTGCATGAAATCGCAAGCAGTCTTGAAATTTCGGAAACTTCTGCCCATAGAATTGTATTTGATTAACTTGGCTACAGAAAAGTCAGCGCAAGATGGGTTCCTAAGCAATTGACAGACAATCATAAAGAACAAAGATTGGACATCTGCAGGGAACTTTTGAGAAGAAGCAAGAGCTCACGCAGGGTTCACGGGCATACTGCCAACGCCGGCGGAGACTTTCTAGGCTACGATGTGACTTTTCTGGACAGCTTAGTCACCGGTGATGAGACTTGGTTGCACCATTGCAACCCAGAAACAAAGCAAGATTCGATGACATGTAAACATCCATCCTCACCTGTCGCGAAGAAATTCAAAGTCATGCGGCCAGCAAAGAAAATAATGGGAACTGTTTTCTGGGACAGTCGTGGTGTTCTTCTGTTCGAAACCTTACAACCTGGAGAAACAATCAATGCTGCAAGGTACTGCCAAACTCTTGACAAGCTTAGGGAGGCCATTCGCAGAAAGCGCCCAGGGCAGTTGACCAACGGGGTCATTTTGCAACACGACAACGCTACACCCCACACAGCACGAGTGACGCAAGGTTGGCTAGAGAAATATGGATGGGAGATTTTGACACACCCACCACACAGTCCAGACCTCGCACCATCTGATTATCACCTCTTTGGGCCACTGAAACGTGAGCTGGCAGGAGAGCGCTTTGATGACGATGAAGAGCTTGTTGACCATGTGCGGAAATGGCTACAAAACCTTGACGGAAATTTCTTCCGAGAGGGTATCTTTTCCATGGTGCGGCGTTGGCAGAAGTGTGTTGACAGACTTGGCTGTTACGTAGAGAAATGAAGGACGAGTCAAGGTATGAACACGTGCAAGAATTTTGTTGATAGCATAAAAAACGCGAATTTTACAGGCATTTTTCGGTTAATTATGAAAGAGCCCTCGTACATTTGATTGATGCAAATAATTCAACTAGACTATCAGTTGCTCCTAAAAACTAGTTTCCTTGTTGATGTATACATGCAATTTTCTCTACCAGTCTCTTGTTTTTGTGAATAAGAATAAATTAAGACTAGCTTAGACTCTTATTTAGTAACTGAAGAATTGAAAGAAAACAATCAAACAATTGAAGTGGTGTACCAAACAACTTCAGCCCTGATTTTAAAATTAAAATTTTTAATGTATTACTCGTAAATGACATAATATACACAATATGTTTCATCAGTTACCATGAAAAAATATGACAATGAGGTTCATAGTTATTTTAAACTTTGTGGCCCATGTATATCTTATTAATGGTATTTCACGAAACATATGAACATGTTATTTATATATGGCTTAAAAATTATAACCAAAACGTGAAAATATATATATATATATATATTTTTTTTTTTTTTTATTTATGTCAAGAACAAAATCTGTTAAAATGAAACACCTTAACTTATTAGTTGATGACTTCTACATGGTGATAGAAGGTTTATTTGTTTACAACTAATTTCAAAACTAGGGTCTTGTTTAAATCTCCGAATTTCAAGCTGGCTATTACGTACCATCAAAGGCATTTACAACCAAAATATTGGCTATTGACTGCAAGGAATAGTTCAAATATCCCTTAAGAGTGAAAAATAAAAAAAAATTTCAACATATCTGTAAAACAACACCTCATGCCTTTGGTTAAATTTTCGTGGAATTGCCAATTAAAAAACAAATTAAAAAATAAATACATAGTATTATGTGTTGGTTATTTTCTTTCAGTGCATAAATGATAAATGGTTAAAATTGTACTTTGTGTGTCAGCAGTTCAGTACTTGAGGGGTTTGCCTACATAATGATGAGGAAAAAAATATTCATTTTGTAATTCCTGTAGGCCCTTTAATGTAAACATTGCAAGTAAAAGCGTATAAAAATTTCCAATTTTGATTCATGATCGAAATGGCACATCATGAAAATTTCTCAGAGATAAAAAAAAAAAACAACCTTTGCCCCTCTTCATAGCATAAAAACTTTGATTCGCAAAACGATAGTTGGAAGAAATTCCCTTTATAAAGTTGATAAAGTGATCAGATTTAACATTGTGAAGCAGCTGTCAAGGTACAAGCAGTATTTGGCAGTCACTTCAGAAGGGGTTCAAGTTTCAGCAGAGCTTGAAGCTTCATGGTAACAAAAGTATATGAAGATGAATTTAAGCCACAACTAGTATTTGAGGACCAGGGTCAAGACCGACCTGCCTCTGAACTGACACTGTTTCCTCTTTGAAGTGCTGGAGGGAAATCCACATGGCCATTGGTGATGGCTGCTGTACTCTTAGTGTCTAAACTTCGATCAAGGGCACCAAAACTCATAATTTTCTTCAAGCCGGGCACACCACCAGAGCGAGCTTTCGTCTCTCGGTACCGTGCCCAGATGTAAGCAATGCCCCCGGTAAGGTTCATGCTAATTCCAACAAATGTGGCCACATTGTGGGACACTCCACCAAAAGTGAAAAGGCCAAGCAGCGTCTGAGCAAGAGCTTTGAGACCTCCGACCACACTGGTGGTCAGTGCACTGGTCAAGCTTGTGCATAGAAACAAGGAGTAGTTCAGGGCCATGCCTACACTGATTGCTAAGAAAAACACAACCCAGAATGTGGCCTCACCAAGTCGAGGATATGCCGAAACGTGGCCCACCTCTCCGTTGATGATGGCCACAAGCAGCAGCAGGGGAAGAGTGTTGTAGCTGTTGAGCTGTAAAGTTTCCGCCACAGACAGGTGACGCTCTGAGTATTTTTGTACCAGGAGAAGGTAAAGGCCTTGGGTAAAGTTGCTGCCTATGCCACAGATGTACGCAGTCATGTTAAAACCCAAGTCACCATAACCTGGAGTGCAAGAAGAAGAAAATTACAAAAATTAAATCCACATCAAAATTACAAAAAAAAAGACCAATAGAATTTAAAAGCACATAGTTGCCATCTCCAAGTGATTGTTCAGGAAACTTACAGAACATTTCCCTTCTTTGAATTTCTAATCTCAGACACATATGAAAACACCGTTATTGGCTGCAAGAGATACTTTCACAAAAGAAGTGTAAATGAATTCAATACTGTTAGTATAATATGAGAAATGATGCAACACTCTAATAATTATGTTATGGAAAAATTATGTGGCAAGTATCAGAGTAAGTCCAGTTAAAAGGAAATGTCAAGTTATTAAAAGTCACAACAATTGAAGTGTACTCTAATTTACCATTCTCTTTATTATTATAAGTGATCAAGATCAGAGCCTTCCTGAAGTTCTGTTGGATGCTCAGAACATGAAAACATTTTTTTAACAACTGGAAAGAAGATCAGGTGGAGTGAGCCTCCTGCTGCATTATTTCAAATCAATTATTGCATGTACTTATCTGACATCCTGTGCAACAGAAAAAAGCAGCAGCCACAAAAAAGGAAGCAAAGAGCACAAAATCATCCTATATCAAACTCCATACTGATAAGATAATGAACATTACCTGCTATTACACAGCCTATAGTAAGCAACAAAACCGAAGCCATCGTCTGACGATTTGGTGGATCCTTTTTCAAAATGACAAATGAAAGTAACATGGTGGATAGTGGGACACAGCGCTTGAGCACTCCGTACATTGCAATGTTCATGTGAGACAAAGCCGTCAGAGCCAGTACTGAGTTTGTCCCATAGAAAAACGCTGGGGCTGCAAAGGAAAGGCCACGCTTGATGGTGAAGGCAGGCAATTCCAGAATCCCAAATACACAGAGCAGCTCAAGAGTGGTGATGGTGAAGATCATCTGGGCCACCATGATGAACACAGGGAAATCAAAGTCAAGCGTGTCCATGAGTGTCTTGGAAACAAAAGCCGATGATACTGAGCAAGTTCCATAGAAGATAGCAGCAATAATGCCCTTCACAGCCGTCTCCATGCCAAGTACCTCCTCAGGGGAGATTTCAATCGTTACTTGATCTTTCCTCTCCATGGCTGTGTGTGGAGATGTGTTGTGTTTCTCTGCCACTTCACTCCTTGATTATAGAAAGCCACTCTACTGCATCAGCCAAGAGTCTTACTCTTTCCAGCCAATCCTATCACAAATCTGTTGATAGTTCCTCTGCTCTGATTGCTGTGGAATCATTCTGAGGCTGTGGATGACAGAAAAGGAGGTTACAGAATTGTTAGATAAAACGGCGTTTCTGGTGTAACTTCTATGTTAATTCAGACCAGCTGTATGAACCATCATAAACCAGCATGGCACCTGACCTCATGAAATTTTATAATCAATGTAGAAAATTTTATGCAGACATTCATATGATTAAAAAAAAATAGGCAACATAATAAGAAAATAAAAGTGCATACGTGCATAGAGCATGATCAACACTGCCTAAACCTTATCTTGATTTCATCGTCGGAGAGAAACACTAACAAGTCATCTTGAGTTGAATGTTTTACCTACACAGCAACTTAGACTGGTCAGTATCACAAGTATTAAAAACCTGCCTTTGAACATTCTAATAAGTCTAATTGGAATACAAGTCCTCAACAAATATTAATAACTTCTGAAAACTACTTTATTTGAACAGTTCATGAATAAAATGATAAATTATGCAAATCTATACTATAAAGATAAATACATTTACTTTGACTATGTTAAACGATCCACGCCTGATAGAGTCACTCTTTGCATAAACCTTCCCTTAAAATGTGAGCACGAAACTACATGGTTTAACATGAAGTATCAATCAACCGTGCGACACATTCAATTATTATGACACGCATGGCGCAGAGGGAAACAGTCCTAATAGAGGGAGAGGGGGAGGGGAGACGCTAGCGACTACCCAAGTTATAGTTAGTTGAAGTAGCGACTACCTAAGTTATACTTAGTGGAAGTTGCCAGTCCTGTACACAAGACTATATCGAGATCTCATTAGCTGAACTGATTTCTTCACGCCAAGATTCTCCGATATTCAGAACTTCAAAACAGCGCATATCAGTGAAGAAACGTCCATATCATTTGCCTACATATTGGCTTTGTCATAGTAGAGTCTTTCCTGGCAAGAAAACAACAAACCAACCAACAAAAAATGGTTGCATTACAATCACCCCTGCGCACAGGACGAACATGTGCCACAAGATCTTTTTCGTGATTTTCAACAAACCAGATGTAACCACGCCAGTCATACCGCTGGTCTGGTCTAGAGAGCACTAGTTGAAAGTGGTTCAACCCTACCCTCATGATAACCACATCATTTCTACCGCTGGTCTGGACTAAACAGTACAAGTTGAAAGTGGTTCAACCCTGCCCACATGGTAACCACATCATTTCTACCACTGGTCTGGACTAAACAGTACTAGTTGAAAGTGGTTCAACCCTGCCCAAATGGTAACCACATCATCAATTCCAGTGGTGTGGTCTATGGAGTTCAGCCCTACCCACATGATAAGAACATTTATTTTATACCACTGATCTGGTCTAGACAGCACTAGTTGAAAGTACAACGTAATTACATCCTACCCAAATGGTAACCACATCATCAATTCCAGTGGTGTGGTCTATGGAGTTCAGCCCTACCCACATGATAAGAACATCACTTATACCACTGATCTGGTCTAGACAGCACTAGTTGAAAGTACAACGTAATTACATCCTACCCAAATGGTAACCACATCATCAATTCCAGTGGTGTGGTCTATGAAGTTCAGCCCTGCCCACATAAGAACATCACTTATACCACTGATCTGGTCTAGACAGCACTAGTTGAAAGTACAACGTAATTACATCCTACCCAAATGGTAAACACATCATCAATTCCAGTGGTGTGGTCTATGGAGTTCAGCCCTACCCACATGATAAGAACATTTATTTTATACCACTGATCTGGTCTAGACAGCACTAGTTGAAAGTACAACGTCATTACATCCTACCCAAATGGTAACCACATCATTAATTCCAGTGGTGTGGTCTATGAAGTTCAGCCCTATCCACATGATAAGAACATCACTTATACCAGTGATCTGGTCTAGACAGCACTAGTTGAAAGTACAACGTAATTACATCCTACCCAAATGGTAACCACATCATTAATTCCAGTGGTGTGGTCTATGAAGTTCAGCCCTATCCACATGATAAGAACATCACTTATACCACTGATCTGGTCTAGACAGCACTAGTTGAAAGTACAACGTAATTACATCCTACCCAAATGGTAACCACATCATTAATTCCAGTGGTGTGGTCTATGGAGTTCAGCCCTACCCACATGGTCACCACATCATTCATACCACTGGTCTCGTCCGGATCAGTGTTTATGACGTACGATTGATTGTGCGCATTCGACAATGATAATCTGACTGTGAGGAAAACATATTATATCGGTTCAGGGGATGACGCAAAACGTTATCTCTGTGTAACGAGAGCAGTCACACTGAATGTGAGAGAAGGACGCTTTGATAGCTCAGGCTGAAAACGATAGGCATAGATTATCGACCTATCAACCGATCGATTATATCTTCATGGCTTGAAAACTTCTCTCTATGATCGATTATATCTTCATGGCTTGAAAACTTCTCTCTATGATCGATTATATCTTCATGGCTTGAAAACTTCTCTCTATGATCGATTACAACTTCATGGCTTGAAAATTCTCGAAGAATGATAACATTTTCATGGCTTGAAAATTTCTCTCTATGATCGATTATATCTTCATGGCTTGAAAACTTCTCTCTATGATCGATTACATCTTCATGGCTTGAAAACTTCTCTCTATGATCGATTATATCTTCATGGCTTGAAAACTTCTCTCTAAAATTGATTACATCTTCATGGCTTGAAAATTTCTCTATGAATAATAACATTTTCATGGCTTGAAAATTTCTCTCCATGATCGATTATATCTTCATGGCTTGAAAACTTCTCTCTATGATTGATTACATTTTCATGGCTTGAAAACTTCTCTCTATGATCGATTATATCTGCATGGCTTGAAAACTTCTCTCTATAATTGATTACATCTTCATGGCTTGAAAATTTCTCTATGAATGATAACATTTTCATGGCTTGAAAATTTCTCTATGATTGATAACATTTTCATGGCTTTAAAACTTCTCTTATGATCGATTATATCTTCATGCTTGAAAACTTCTCTCTATGATTGATTACATTTTCATGGCTTGAAAACTTCTCTCTATGATTGATAACATGTTCATGGCTTGAAAACTTCTCTATGATTGATAACATTTTCAAGGATTGAAAACTTCTCTATGATTGATAACATTTTTTAAGGCTTGAAAACTTCTCTCTATTGATTGATAACATTTTCATGGCTTGAAAACTCCTCTCTATGATTGATAACATTTTCAAGGATTGAAAACTTCTCTATGATTGATAACATTTTTTAAGGCTTGAAAACTTCTCTCTATTGATTGATAACATTTTCATGGCTTGAAAACTTCTCTCTATTGATTGATAACATTTTCATGGCTTGAAAACTTCTCTCTATTGATTGATAACATTTTCATGGCTTGAAAACTTCTCTCTATTGATTGATAACATTTTCATGGCTTGAAAACTTCTCTATGATTGATAACATTTTCATGGCTTGAAAACTCCTCTATGATTGATAACATTTTCAAGGCTTGAAAACTTCTCTCTATGGTTGAATACATTTTCATGGCTTGAAAACGTCTCTATATGGTTGATTACATTTCATGGTTTGAAAACTTCACTCTAAGAAATACTTATAGTTGTGAGGGTACATGATAGTGGAGGGATCGAAAGATCTTCTTTGAGACTTACAACACACCCGTTCCCACATAAACCGCTTGCGCAAAACAAGGCGAATGAGAAAAAATTGTTTTATTTAAAAAAAAAAAAAAAGCAAAAAGAAAATAAGCACTTTAAAGTTACGCGCAAAGCAATTAAATCACGCATGAGTTAAACCTGCTTCTGTGGAACAGGTGAACAAATAGGGGGAAGCAGATCTAGTTTACTGCAGGGGTCACTCAACATTTCTTTATTACGGGTAGCACAATGAGGTCACAGAGAGAGAGAGAGAGAGAGAGAGAGAGAGAGAGAGAGAGAGAGAGAGAGAGAGAGAGAGAGAGAGAGAGAGAGAGAGAGAAAGAGAGAGAGAGAGTGAGAAAGAGAAAGAGAGAGAGAGAGAGAGAGAGAGAGAGAGAGAGAGAGAGAGAGAGAGAGAGAGAGAGAGAGAGAGAGAGAGACCACAAGAAAGTTGGACTCAGCGTAATAAGATGTGTGTGTGTGTGGGGGGGGGGGGGGCACGTTATTAAGTGATATATGATCGAGAAAGAAAGAGACAGGGGATGGGCGGCTTTACGACTGTGACTGAGGAGGAAAGCAAGGGAAACGGAATAAAGAAATATCATCGATGAATATTGAGCGACATAAAAAGTTTTCAACCAGGGCAGATCAGAACAGAACAAGTTCACCGTGGCCCACTAAACTACTCCCTCTCAGCTCTCGCACTGAGTCGCTGTCTCAAAGCCAAGAGTCGGGACAGGTAAACCTACTGAATCCTTCGACTGTTGGTTTTACACCTCTTAGTCAGGTGTTGAAAAGACAAGACTCGATAATCCTGACGTGAGCATACTTTAACGGTGCACGCTCCAACTCTCGACATCTGGGCGAGAGGTAGCTTCCACTTCGCTCACTTTCGACTCCACAGCGGGTCGAGAGAAAGAAAGGGGTAGGGGAAAAAAAAAAAGAGAAACCTCGTTGCTGATTCAGAAGATTGTAGATTCCAGACTAGGTAAAGATGGCTCGATTTAAATGTTGCTTTTTTCCGTACAAAAAACAATACAGTGCGTCATGAAATTGTTTAAACTTGGTGTTGATAAACCCAGCAATGCAGAATTGTAGAATCACATTGAGAGAGAGAGAGAGAGAGAGAGAGAGAGAGAGAGAGAGAGAGAGAGAGAGAGAGAGAGAGAGAAAAGGAAAGATCACTTTAAAAAAAAAAAAACCGGAATGTGTTACGAAAATATCTCACCAACCTTCCCCGTCTGATAATAAAAGAAATATTCTTCAACCTATCTTTCATTGTATAAAAACAAAAGTAAAAAAAAAAATAAATTCATAGAGAAAATCTTAGTACAAAGCCTATGTTCAGAGACGCGTGTATTTTTTAAATAAAAATATTTTAAAAATTTCAATCTCTGTACGAAAGCTGAGTAACATGCACGTCACCCAATAAGTGCGGGGAAAAGTCCATGTATCTGACCGATTCAGACGAACTGTCCATGACTGGCGGGGCGGGTGTCTGCAGCAATGTCATCCCGCACCAGGTGTGAAGTCAGGCGACACCTAGATCTCATAGGATCGGACTTTGATTATGGATTTCACATTACAATCAACCTGTCCTAGTGCCCCGGTCAGCTATCTGGGGCAGTGAGAGAAATTCACCGAATCTTTTTTTTTTTTTTTTTTTTTTTTTTTTTTTTGATAAAATAAAATTTGCTGTGATTAATCTCTCTCTCTCTCTCTCTCTCTCTCTCTCTCTCTCTCTCTCTCTCTCTCTCTCTCTCTCTCTCTCTCTCTCTCTCTCTCTCTCTCTTTCTCTTTCTCTCTCGCTCGATCGATCGCTCTCTCTCCCTCTTTCTTTCTCTCTCTCTCACTCTCTCTCTCTCTCTCTCTCTCTCTCTCTATCTCTCTCTCCCCCACCAAAAAAAAAAAAACAATAAAAAAAAAACAAAAAAAACGGCTAACCCAAATGAAGACTTGGTAAATCTGTGGATTGTCCTTTACTCCCTTTTAACTTGCTACATGTACATGTATCTTTTTTTTTCCTACGAGCTATGCGGGCTTTTCACACCTGCCTGACTTTATACTTTTCGATTGATAAATAAGAAATATATTGATTTGAAACAGAGAATATCCAAGCACACATCGGGCGTCTACCGTCGGTAAACTGACAGACTTAGCACTAACTGCTGTGCAGTGTTCACCGGTATGTGTGCTCGCTCAACAAACACACGTTGGGCGTCTACCGTCGGTAAACTGACAGACTTAGCACTAACTGCTGTGCAGTGTTCACCGGTGTGTGTGCTCGCTCAACAAACACACGTTTGGCGTCTACCGTCGGTAAACTGACACACTTAGCACTAACTGCTGTGCAGTGTTCACCGGTATGTGTGCTCGCTCAACAAACACACGTTTGGCGTCTACCGTCGGTAAACTGACACACTTAGCACTAACTGCTGTGCAGTGTTCACCGGTATGTGTGCTCGCTCAACAAACACACGTTTGGCGTCTACCGTCGGTAAACTGACACACTTAGCACTAACTGCTGTGCAGTGTTCACCGGTGTGTATGCTCGCTCAACAAACACACATCGGGCGTCTACCGTCGGTAAACTGACACACTTAGCACTAACTGCTGTGCAGTGTTCACCGGTGTGTGTGCTCGCTCAACAAACACACGTTGGGCGTCTACCGTCGGTAAACTGACACACTTAGCACTAACTGCTGTGCAGTGTTCACCGGTATGTGTGCTCGCTCAACAAACACACGTTTGGCGTCTACCGTCGGTAAACTGACACACTTAGCACTAACTGCTGTGCAGTGTTCACCGGTGTGTGTGTGCTCGCTCAACAAACACACATCGGGCGTCTACCGTCGGTAAACTGACACACTTAGCACTAACTGCTGTGCAGTGTTCACCGGTGTGTGTGCTCGCTCAACAAACACACGTTGGGCGTCTCTCGTCGGTAAACTGACACACTTAGCACTAACTGCTGTGCAGTGTTCACCGGTGTGTGTGCTCGCTCAACAAACAAAACAAAACAAAACAATCTTCTCTGTGTCTAGCTCGAACGGCAATAATCTTCGGCTCGATTCCATGTCAAATTTGTTTCAGAAATTATGTATGTAAACATTTGGATTCTTGCTAACCAAAAATTATTTTTGTATCCAAATTGTTTTGGGTTTTGCTTTGTTTTCTGTTTTTTAAACGCCCTGGTTAAACAAAAGTATATTTAAGTTTATTAAACCAAAGATTTTTGTAAGCACTAGAATTTCAGAGCCACAGTGTTCAGCTAGTTCACGTAGGTCGTAAACTGGGCATGGCGTGACTATTTACTTGATATAGACTGTCCACAGCAGAGGTTTATTACGGCTTGTCGGAGGAGTTCCCGTCAAGCTTGCAATACAGCGGCATCGACTGAAGACAGTCCATGATATAGCACAGCTAGTTCACGTAGACCGTAAACTGGGCATGACGTGACTATTTACTTGATATAGACTGTCCACTGCAAAGGTTTCTTGCGGCCTGTCGGAGGAGTTCCCGTCAAGCTTGCGAAATAGCGGCATCGACTGAAGACAATCCAAGATATAGCACAGCTAGTTCACGTAGACCGTAAACTGGGCATGACGTGACTATTTACTTGATATAGACTGTCCACAGCAAAGGTTTATTACGGCTTGTCGGAGGAGTTCCCGTCAAGCTTGCGAAATAGCGGCATCGACTGAAGACAATCCATGATATAGCACAGGTATCTAACGTAAGTTAAAGAGGGAAATTAGAAATGATAACGAAACCAGAGAGAGAGAGAGAGAGAGAGAGAGAGAGAGAGAGAGGAGGAGGAGGAGGAGAGAGAGAAGAGAGAGAGAGAGAGAGAGAGAGAGAGAGAGAGAGAGAGAGAGAGAGAGAGAGAGAGAGAGAGGGGGGGGGGGGTTAAGAAGGGGAAATTGAAATGAATCGGGGTACCGGATAGACAATTTTACTTGTATTTCTCATCTACGTCCAGGAGCGCTTGGAAATTATTTGATCCCGATCGAACTGCACAACATTGCTTAAAGTTACGTTAGAAACAGATTTTTAAAGACCAACAGCTAAGATCATTTGCACCGCAGCTGTGGCCCGATTGTATGCTGTGCCGTACCAGTAACTGTCCACAGACCATACACACCGCGGTTGTAAAGGAGCAGTCATTCAAATGAACATAAATTGTATACACGTATCTCATTTCTGCCGCGGCCCGTGCAAAACTTGTCTACGCCCTGACAGTAAGTTGGAGAACTTTGGAGATGTATAGCAGGTAAAAGAAACTATACAGTCCACGGGGACTTGTCGAAAAGTACTAGAGGGGCTAGAATACACTGTAACCTATCTGGTCCACTTCACACGCTACTATCAGTGGGGGCCCTGCTCACTGGACAGAGTCGAACGAGTCCATAAAATCTTAATCCCAACCACCACTGACAAAATGAGAACAAAAAGCTAATGGGAGACCAAGATCATGTTCGCTGCTGTATCGTGGGGAATGGGTGTTGGGCACCCTTGCTGGCAATAACGAATCTGTTTTCGTTGGACTTAGTGTGTGTCATCAGCAGGCAATACATGGTTTTATGCATTAAATAGCGTACTGGCCAATCCAAAACAAATCTCATATATATATATAGTTTGGAAAGTTCTTATTGTAGTGACAAAAGGGTAAAAAAAGACAACGTGGTAAAAATCGGCAGTGCAAGTACCCGTGCCACACCCTTCTCTGTATTTGACACTTAGCGCTGTGAACAGAAATGAGGGCGTTTTACCCGCAAAGTAAAGAACCTTAGCGGTTGAGAATTCCGAAAGATAAAAAAAAATTTAAATAAATACAAACATATTTAATAACTTACAAAGCTAACTACAGTAGTTGAAATAATTACGTTGTAGCAAAATGATACTAGACTGTGGTGCTATTTGGCTGGGAGAGCCGGGAACTGTGGGGGAGGTTTTCGACTGAGTTCTGTTCCGAGGTTTATTTAAAAAAAAATAACATTACCTTCCTTTCATTCATGCAATGCAAGCTGCTAATTACATGGGGAATAGAGGAGAAGCTACACATACGATGCAAGAACACACCATAATAATTACTACCGTATGATAAGTCTTTCCCTCCGCACATACGACGCAAGAACACACCATAATAATTACTACCGTATGATAAGTCTTTCCCTCCGCACATACGACGCAAGAACACACCATAATAATTACTACCGTATGATAAGTCTCTTTCCCTCCGCACATACGACGCAAGAATACACCATAATAATTACTACCGTATGATAAGTCTTTCCCTCCGCACATACGACGCAAGAATACACCATAATAATTACTACCGTATGATAAGTCTTTCCCTCCGCACATACGACGCAAGAATACACCATAATAATTACTACCGTATGATAAGTCTTTCCCTCCGCACATACGACGCAAGAATACACCATAATAATTACTACCGTATGATAAGTCTTTCCCTCCGCACATACGACGCAAGATCTAGAACATACCATAATAATTACTACCGTATGATAAGTCTTTCCCTCCGAAAGGATCAAGAGACGGGGCTGGTCCATAGGGATTTCTTTTGCGAAGGACGATAGTATTATGCCGCGTCCAAAAGAGAACATAGTTGAACATAATTATGAAGCAGTTGTTTTGTATGTGGGGGAAAATGTGTGCTGGGCCTTTTGCATGCGTGGAATGCTGGGATATAGGTCAACTTGTATGTGACTTTGTTAACAGTTTTCCCTGATCCATGGCTCCTGTCGCGCCTCTAGGAGAAAACAATCTCGGCCTCACTACGAGCAACATTATGTTCTCGAGATAAGGACTCTCGACTATTATAAGGCACATCCTTTCACAGATCTATCCTGCCGCCAGTTTTCTAAAACGATATAAAGGTGGTGAAAAGATCACTGACTTGTTTATCAACATAATAGAACGCATAGTATGTGGCCGTTTAGCGCGGTTAGGTAAGGCCCTCAGTATAAAGTTAGCTAACTATAGAGATGGCCTTAGGTTAGGCCTATGCATGCGTCGCACAAAGAATTTTTTGTTTTTGGTATAATTATCGGAAGTTTTGTTGTTGTTTTTTTTCTTTACCATTGACATACCTGTGGGCTTCTGTTTGGCACTTTCTCCAAGCAAAACTGAAAGATTCTTTGCGGAAGTTAAGCAGGCTTGTTTCCTAGTTATGCACATCAAAAACTGTGATAAATCCAGTCACACGATTGAAATCGATGAGATCGGGCCGAAGGAAAAAAAATGGTTATAGAAATTCGTTATGAGAGCTTTTGTTAGGTGATAGCAGCCAAACTTTGTTTTTCGGCAAGTAAATTAAAAAGAGTACCACACAATTTATTTTCTTTAAACACTTAAAAACATTTTTTTTCTTTAAATACAAAAAACCAACAGTTTGGCAGTATGTAAACTAGTGGTCGCCAGCTGCTGGGCAGCGAGTCCGATGAAAGGCTCCCCCAGTTTCTGAATCTCTCACTGACGAATCTTACCACTAAAAAGATATAACGAGCGTTTAGCGCTAGCTGCTGACTGGCTTTCTCAACTCTTCATTCGAAAAAAAAAAATGTACAAAATATCTATGGCATGCGAGCACCGACCATGACGTGACGTGATGATCTAAGGGAGGGGTGCAGAAGGGCTCCGCACGGTAGAAGGGGCCCGCCCAAAGCCTCGAGATACCAGCACATAATGATATATCTAAGCTAAACCCAATACACGTGTCAGGCGATAAAAACATTTTATAGCAGCAACGCAAGCTGTGCAGAAGGCGCAGCAGACGGCCATTTGTGATCGCGACAACACACACCATGCTCCACTAGCATTGCTTATACATGGATCTCCTCTCTGGTAGCAACTCTCACTGATTTAAAAAAAAAAAATTCTTTATAAAATCTTTGGTAGCAACTCACACAGAAAAAAAAAAAAAAAGAAACAGCAGCGATAACGGAACACGACGATGTAATCTTTGACTTTTCTGACCCACTAAGCTGATCAGGCAGCGTGGAAGAAAAAAAAAAAAAGGTCGCAAAAATGCATCAACGGTGTATTGTCTGAAATGAAAGCACAGAGGAAACATGAAATCTGTGGTTGAGCTTCAGACACACAGCCTCCGATCACTGTGCACCATCACACTCCCTCCTTCATGTCGTTGGTTGTGGTCCTCTCCTAGCTCCAACGGTCAATAAATCTTGGAGCTAAAACTTTGAGGTTTTACTTGGCTGAGGAATTAGTTTATCATTGAGGGAGAAGAAATAAAGAGAGAGAGAGAGAGAGAGAGAGAGAGAGAGAGAGAGAGAGAGAGAGAGAGAGAGAGAGAGAGAGAGAGAGAGAGAGAGAGAGAGACAAAGAGAGGAGATATGTGGGGGGAATGGTGGTCGATGATATGTAGTGAAGGCAGGACACTTGCTGAGGAAAAAAGGGAACACAATACAAGGGGTGACGCCACTTCAGGCACCAGAAACAATCAAAGCTTTGAAGGGAGTGATCTAGCATTTGAGTAAAAACAGAAAACCCGAGGACGTTCATTATGGCTCAGCTTTTTTAAGCTTGCTTCTAACTCTTCACACTTCTCTATAGATTCTAGCCTCTGATCTGCTCTCCACAAAGTCCTTTGATCAATGTTTAGGTAACACAATCACATTCTGCTGGAGACACTACCTTACGAGACAGGGACAATTTTGATACTTTTCAATCTGAATTCTGACCTTGTGTTTCTGTTAATGAGGATCCATACCACTCATAAATAATGATATTGAATAATATATACTCGTTATACATTTATTGCTTCCAGCAGCCACCACTAAACAAGCTTCACTTTACTTTGTGGCTGAAAATCTCAAATTAGCCATTTCACCTCACAAACTGCTTGTCTTAACATTTTTTTTTTCATTGTTTTTAATTTAAGAACTCAACACCCGTGAGCTGCTCTACTTTGGTAGAGGGTAAGTTACAACCAGTTCAACAATATAAACTAGGTAAAGTATTGCATGGTCAATTAAAGTCAACTACTTAAAACTGACATCTTCTGTTTTTTCCACCTTCAACAATTATAGGGAAAAGGGATATCATGGACATCTTCATAAATTTTCTTTGATACACTTTAAGAAAGGGTCACTTTTCCCCCACATAAAACAACACCAATGGGCTTAGACATTGTATCTTCAACAAGTATGAGAGTAAAACTTAAGCCGTTCTATAATAAAATGACACATTATTGGATTGAGGTATCTTAGAACTGTTTTTTACACACTGAGTTTGTTTCTGAACAAAACCCATTGAAAACATTTCGAAATGACTCACTCATTTGGCTTTAAAAAAAAAGATGCCTAAGAGCCAATTTACTTCTTTCGTGGGATCAAGCTTTTTTCCCCATCTTTATAAGAATGAGCTGAGAGAAACGCATAATCCTGACAAATTAGCAACCACTACATTTCAAACAAAGTTTCACTCACCAAAAGAAGAGCATTAGCAGGAACTCATAACTTTGGGGATAGTGGCATCCTAAAGAGCTACTCCTTCGATCTCTGGTGGAGGTATCCTTCTGAGATGTTCATGCAGACAATAAGTGTAGGGATCTGGAGAAAAATAAAGAACATTTTTTTCTAGACTCAATATAATAATCTACAGAGATCTAGATATTGATCTTAATTGAAGTTCGACTTTCAGCCAGTGTTGAGCAAGTCACTCACAAGATATAGAGCTTTTGCTGAACTGCACTTCATTTCGGTTTAGGACTTAACACCTTAGAGCATTTTTGAAGTAGTGCAGTGTGCCTTAAAATGATGTTTTCGTTGTAAGTCTTCAGCCTAAATGCATGCAAAGCCCTATATTTGATCTATTAAAACATTTATATTCAAAGAATTTGATATGATTGAAGGGTCTCAGGCGAAGATAACATGGAATGAAATGCTCTGAAGTATAACCTTAACTGAAGAGCTGTTAAGTGTATGTTGGCTTTAATATTGCATTTTTTACATCAATCCAAGGTAAGGAAATGTGAAAAAATGTTTCTCACCAAGCTTTTACCATGCCTGGACGAAATCTGAGGATTTTGTTTGTAGCAAAACAAAATTCTTTGAGAGATACCAGTTATCTCTAAGTATCAGAGTTTATTTAGGTTCATTTCTTCATCTAACTATTATGAGAAAGTAATTTTTTTAGTATCTATCTCGCCTCTAACTGTTTTGAGAGGACATAAATAATTTATGATTTTATCTACATATTTACCTGAAGTTCACTCATTGAGGCTTTTTTAACTTTTGCTATTATGAAACATGAACCAAGACCCAAGACTAATTTAGACTACTCTATGATAAGCATGAATGGCAAAAACTTGTTAAATTTTCTTGGTGCAATTCCACCGAATAAGTAATATATCTTTTTGTGCTTTTCAACAATATTTTCATTTTTTTAAAGTTTCTTTTTGTTTTGCAGGCTTTTATCACGTCACTCTATGCAAATGGTAAGTAGGTAAGAGAAGTGGTTAATTTCAATTATTACCATGTTTATATGTAGAATGGTTAGAAACTTTGGAGGGCAATTTGTTTCACTGTCTATACTGCAATAGCCAGTAAGCTTGAGGAAGATGAAGCCATTGCTGACTATAGATCTAGACTTTCCACTATCACCCAACTTGGGTGCAGAGATCTTTAGATTTTAACCATGAACGTCAATTTTAACTTCAACTTTGTAAATTACAGTAAAGTTTTCATGAAAAGGGAAAATTCGAACAGAAACAAGTGTCTAAAACTGGTCTCTTTGGCAAATAGTGCAGAGTCAAAAACAGCACAATTGTCATTAAGCCAAATAGAAGCAAACATTGAAAGCTCTATTAAAAACTACAGGTTTTGCAAAGACTGGGCGAAAGCTTTAGCTAGCACTTCTTCGGTCTGATTGTACTGTTAAATGTGAATCTAATTTAAATATAGCTGGATATTCATCTAGCTCCTTAAAAATTTTGTACCTTTCTCTACAAAGTGGGTCTTTGGTCTCTTAATTTGTAATAAATCACCCTAGCCCCCATTCTCATTACATCATACATTCTGATGTCTACTCTTTCACAAGTAATTTTTAGTTAGTTTTGTGTCTTGTTTTGTAGTTTTGGCAAGTGTAAAGCTTTAAATTAAAACCATCGAAAGCTAAACTTAACTTAGGGAACAAAAAAAAAAAAAAACCAAACTAGATTTAGGTGGAGCGCAATCCCAGCATATATGCACTTGTACATCACCTGTGAATCTCAAGATTTCAGTTTTCACCTATTATTGTGTATCCTAATATAAAAGCATAAACAATATGCTAAGCTTGAATTCATTTAATTTTCAATAAACTCCAATTTTTCAAAAATTAAATACAATAATTTTTACCAAAAACAAATTTTTATATTCTTCTTAAGTATACACCCAAGTTTGTTCGTACGTAAATAAATGATAAGAAAATACTAAAGACAATGTTTACTGCTCTTGATTCAAAACTAAGATGAAATTTTAAAGCTAGAACAATACAATAACCTCAAAATAATTTATTATCATAATAAGATTATTTAAATATCCCAAGAGAATTTAGGCTCCAAAGAATTTGAGTGTGATTTTACATGATTTAAAAAAAGTGAAAGTCTCACTGTGAAG
The DNA here is from genome assembly GCA_033675545.1 of Elysia crispata. NCBI lineage: Eukaryota > Metazoa > Mollusca > Gastropoda > Plakobranchidae > Elysia > Elysia crispata. The sequence goes on along the minus strand of JAWDGP010001678.1, from coordinate 225,519 downwards.
GAACCCATTGAATTTTAATTTTCCGAAAACTTAAGAGGCACACAATTCACAATCTTTATAGTATTAAAGTCATTAATATAGCCTGCAATTCATGCAATTTCTGAATTTGCCAGAGTCTACAACTAGAACTAGATCTTCAATTACAAAAACCATAAGCCTTCTTACACTGACAAAAATAATGTTACAAACATATCATAATCATATCTACAGATAAGAGGTCTCTTAGTTATTACTGTAATTGCAGATGTATTACACCGTTGACTTACCTGCTCTTTAAAATCAAGATTTTAAAAGAAAGTCTAAAATTGATGTGCTTTTTTAACATAAGAACTCAGCTTGGGTATTGGGAAAGAGTACCTTTTCGGTACAGACGGTTTTTTACATAGAAGAAACATTATCAACCCTATAGTGTGTTTCCTACTGTGTAAATTAGTCTGTACCTAAAAGGAACTCTTTCCATTAGATCGTCTAGATTCTATATCTAATTATTAATTCACTAGATCTAGTAATAAATCACAAAAAAATAGATCTAGAGAGAGGTTCCTGTCCAGAGACAGTGGAGTTAGCTTGAGGATTTATAAAAGAAAGAGCTTTGACATCGATGAACAGCAGTCTTAAAGGTAAATTGATTCAATTTTGTACAATGAGCATCAGCAGATACTATAGAAATATTTTTAAACTTTTCTCAATTTTATAAAGATCTTCGCAATCAATCTAAAAGGTAGAAAAGGTATGTCACAAGTTTAGAGCTGTGGCTCTGCTATCAACTTCCATTTGGTAATATCTACAACATGTTGATATAAAGGTAGAAAATGCCTACGTTAGTATTAAGGAAGAAAATGCCTATTAATTTAGATTAGGTTTAATATAGATTACCTTCTCTCTACATCACAGGCGGTTTAGACGCCCCTAGATGTTTAACATCACTACTGGGCAGTCCCTGTGTCCATAGAGATGATGCCCTATCCTATCTTTGAGAAAACGTCATCGATTTTCTGTGAATTGAATATAAGAGTAGCATCCCTTACTTCTAAACTATGTAGATCTATGCTGTTTTGGTTTGTATTCTTTTGGTCCAAGATTATTTTTAAAGCTTCAAAATCAAACTTCTAACTTCTCAGTTTGAGTTAGTCAAAATAGGTAGGATTAAAACTGTACTTTATTAAAGAAAGATACTAATGAGAGAGAGAGAGAGAGAGAGAGAGAGAGAGAGAGAGAGAGAGAGAGAGAGAGAGAGAGAGAGAGAGAGAGAGGAATGAAAGTGTGAGAGAAACGTGCATTTAATAGGCCGACAATTACACAGCAGAATGAAGCAAAAATGAATTGATTTTTATTAAAAAGAGTCAGGGGCATGAATTTCACATTCAGCCATTTACAGTATACAATATGAACATGCGGTCAAAAATCAAAACATAATTATACAACAATCTTCTCTGTAAAATGTAGGGTGAATTGGAAATCTTAGAAAGTAGACAGTTACGGGCTTATGGCATGTAATTTAAATACATGTAATAATAATAATAATAATAATAATAATAATAATAATAATAATAATAATAATAATAATAATAATAATAATAATAATAAATTCTACATAGGGTAAAAATGTGTTACAAATAGAATATAGAACAGTATGAACGGAAAAAGAGAGAGAGAGAGAGAGAGAGAGAGAGAGAGAGAGAGAGAGAGAGAGAGAGAGAGAGAGAGAGAGAGAGAGAGAGAGAGAGGCGGTGGTATTCATTCTACTTAAGTTCCACAGAGGACGTCTAGCTAATTTGATGGACAAATGGGAAAAGAAAATCATGGGAAGCTTGTTATATGATATAATTAATGATTTAAATAGTACTCCTAAGGCTTCAATACAATATAAAAGGTTTTCCAACTTAAAGCTGGGAATAATTCATCACAAGGTGAGAAACGCTATAAAACTTTTAAGAAATGTAGAAAGAAGAATAGGCATATCTCAAGTCCGGCCCTCAGGTTAAATGCGGCCCGTGTTCAAATTTACACTGGCCTTTGCCTCTGTGATAAAATCAATAATAACTAGACGTTAATGGTTCTAAAAAAAAAGTCAGTCTAAATGGTCGGCCCCTAAAAAGTTTCATGTCAACAAATCCGGTCCTTGCAAAAAGTTTGGACACCGCTGCTGTAGGAGGTATGGTGTCGGAAACAGGGAGGAAAGGGTGGGGGATGTATACGAGATTCCGGCACATCTGAAGCACGCGGCGTGAAAAAGAAAAAAAAAAAAAAGAACAGATTTTGAATGAGAGCAGGCACTTCACAGACCTATGTAGGTATTAAAGATTAAAATGGACAAGACAATATGGTGTGTGTGTATGTTTGAAGACTAGGCGAAATTCCGGGAAATGAAATCTTAGAGTAGAGGTCATGAAATCTTGAAAAGTGAAGATAATCCAAAGACCTATTCTACTCCAGCTGCTTTTCTCTGCAAAAGAATTAATGGTCGCAATAGCATCTACATTATAGCATCAAGTTATATTCCTGTTCACAATGGTTGTAACCTGTAAGTGTGGAACCATAATTACATGGATGTAAAATTTAAAAAAAAAGAAAAAAAAAAAGGACATTCTGAGAGAAAAAAAAGGGTAGGGAGGGAGAAAGAAAGAAAGAGAGAGAGAGAGAGAGAGAGAGAGAGAGAGAGAGAGAGAGAGAGAGAGAGAGAGAGAGAGAGAGAGAGAGAGAGACAGAGACAGAGACAGACAGACAGACAGACAGACAGAACCAGGGATACTGAGGACTAGTGAAAGGCCAAGAGAGGTGAGCCATAAGGGAAGCCACAGAGGTAGGTTAGAGAGAAATGGGGAGCATTAGATGTTCTGTTCCCACGTTTGTATTGAGTAGTAGTAGCAGTAGTAGTAGTAGTAGTAGTAGTAGTAGTAGTAGTAGTAGTAGTAGTAGTTGTCGTAGTAGCAGCAGCATCAGTAGTAGTAGCAGTAGTAGTAGTAGTAGTAGTAGTAGTAGTAGTAGTAGTAGTAGTAGTAGTAGTAGTAGTAGTGGTAGTGGTAGTGGTAGTGGTAGTGGTAGTAGTAGTAGTAGTAGTAGTAGTAGTAGTAGTAGTAGTAGTAGTAGTAGTAGTAGTAGTAGTAGTAGTAGTAGTAGTAGTAGTAGTAGTAGTAGGAGGAGGAGCGATTGTTTGTAAAAACAATTAACAAAAAAAAAAAAACCCACCACCCCCACAAAAAAAAACAAAAAACAAAACAAATCAACACTGTTTCTGTACCCAAACCGATAGGCCATGTTTCAACTTTCATAAACCCCTGAAACTCCTATATACATGTATCAGAAAACAAGAAAATCCCAATTCTTGTGTGCTGAAACAGTGAACGAATCCAATAAAGGCCTGGGTTATTACAATGTTTTCAAAGAGGCCAGATCATGACAGTGAAACGTTAAAACTTTCTAAATTCTAGTCCTTTTTAACACAGTCAAGGGGTCCTCTTCATACTGATGCCTCATTTTCATGAAAAATTGCATTTTTCTGCAGAGAAGACCATGTCTGTTTGAAATCGTGTCTTAATCTGTGGCTTGTCCTCAAAGATTTCAAACATAAGACTGTAAGCTTTAAGATTACTGGCCTAAAAGTAAAACAAAGCCATGAGAGGGGTAAAGAGCTAATTAGCGATTTGCATTGCTTTAAAAACGATGTAAAACCTATTTTGGTCAATTTTTAGTCCTTTTTAACACAGTCAAGGGGTCCTCTTCATACTGATGCCTCATTTTCATGAAAAATTGCATTTTTCTGCAGAGAAGACCATGTCTGTTTGAAATCGTGTCTTAATCTGTGGCTTGTCCTCAAAGATTTCAAACATAAGACTGTAAGCCTTAAGATTACTGGCCTAAAAGTAAAACAAAGCCATGAGAGGGGTAAAGAGCTAATTAGCGATTTGCATTGCTTTAAAAACGATGTAAAACCTATTTTGGTCAATTTTTAGTCCTTTTTAACACAGTCAAGGGGTCCTCTTCATACTGATGCCTCATTTTCATGAAAAATTGCATTTTTTACTGGCCTAAAAGTAAAACAAAGCCATGAGAGGGGTAAAGAGCTAATTAGCGATTTGCATTGCTTTAAAAACGATGTAAAACCTATTTTGGTCAATTTTTAGTCCTTTTTAACACAGTCAAGGGGTCCTCTTCATACTGATGCCTCATTTTCATGAAAAATTGCATTTTTCTGCAGAGAAGACCATGTCTGTTTGAAATCGTGTCTTAATCTGTGGCTTGTCCTCAAAGATTTCAAACATAAGACTGTAAGCTTTAAGATTACTGGCCTAAAAGTAAAACAAAGCCATGAGCGGGGTAAAGAGCTAATTAGCGATTTGCATTGCTTTAAAAACGATGTAAAACCTATTTTGGTAAATTTTTACGTGCCCACCTCTAAAAGTCATCTTGCTTGATGTCCTTATAAGGAAAAATACATTTAAAAAAAAAAAATTTCCTGGCCTAGTAAAGTAGTAAGGTATCATTCAGAAACATTCTGCATGTCATTTTCTCAGAATAATGACATGCATCATTCACAGCCACTTGCCATGTCAAACACGTAACATGGAACAAGAAGAAAATAAGTTAAATTAAAAAGTTATTTTGGACTTGGAGATGGCTGGTAATTTAAATTGTAATTTATGTTCGTTTTTCACAAAAGATTTCTGTTATCGCTGAAGAAACTTGCCTTCTTCAAATTAAAAACATTTAAAAAATTCACTTTTAATTGAAAAAAGATGAAATAAAACATATTTTAAACCTCCATTGGGCAAAAGCAAGGCTATAGATTGATATTTTCAATGATTTTCTTTGGGATAATTGGCCAGTCTACATCAAACAATTCTCTACTCAAGATTTAGAACCTAACTTGCAGACCTTTGTTGTGAGTGTAAAAGTATACATCACTTTAATTGCTCGAATGCTGGACTCTGTAATATTCACGCGATAAAAACCCATTTATTTTAGATCTAGGTTTGAATCTAGTTCTAGAGCTTTTGTTGAGTATAAAAAGCAGGATGTTATTTAAATTGATTCTAATAATGATAAACTAAACAGAATCTAATATTTTCCATCGAGATATTTAAAACTAACTGGATTAAACCATTTACAACCAGTCTACTTTGAACTTAATGCTATCTGTTTCTCGATGAAGAAACTAAACTTGGTTAATGACAACTGCTACATGATATAACTCATTTTTATGTGAATATTTATGGTGTTTTCTAAGAAATTAAATGTAGATTAATTTTTCAATTTTCAAATTTCAATTTTTTTTTTAAACAAATGTATGTATGGTAAAGTTTATAAAAAAAATTCTGTCAAGTGACAACACTTTTACTGCTTATAGAAACCCTCTCATAAAAATAAAAATAAAAGATAAAGACAGTCAAAATAGATTTTCAAAGCTTCTGTTTCATTTCAAAATCTTCAAAATAGAAGAAAACAAAAAAGTAGTGTAGTTCTTTTTGTAAAGTTTATTGGTAAATCATAAACTGCATTAGCTTTTTAATGTCAAGCTATAAAAGGGTTTGCATAGCACCAATCAAGTTCAATAAGTGACAAATATTTCTCAACTGAGAATACTTTCATGAAGATGTCATAACTGCAATAAATATGTTCAAATGCATCTTTTATAACATATTGCACAACCACACAAAAAAAAAGAGATTCTCTTATTTCCAGAAAAAGTACAGATATATTTACAAATGTCTTACTTGTAGCCTACTTCTAAAAAGCTTATCCACTGTCTATCTTTATGACCTCATGAAGTTGCAACAAAATATTCAAAATATTGCAATCACAGGATTTGTCATTGGAAACACACAGGTAGTTGAATTGAGGGGTAATTTAGGGGACCAACATGAAAATTGATTTTTTTAGATTTTGGAGTTTATTTAAGACTTTGCCTTTGTATACTTCAACAGAGTATGTACCTATACAGTTAATTTCTAAAGAAAATCCCTGTAAAAGTCTCAAAATAATTTGCCGCAAGCCATTTCTAACAAATTCATTTCCATTACAAACATGTAAAAACACTTGGTTTTAGAGTAAACTACATGGAAGCTTTTCTCTCTCTCTCTCCTCCCCCCCCCAAAAAAAAAGAAAAAAAAAACATGCTAAAAAACAAAAAAAATTACAACATACCCCACCCCCCCCAACAAAACATTTGTCATTTTACGCAGACATATTTTTATTCTTTTGGGCACATTCAGCCAACACAATTCTTGAGAAAAAGAGAGATGTTCCATGCTCACCATGCTCTTCTTCTATGATATGGCTCAGATGTAAATTACATCTTTTGATATATGCATACAGACAATTATGTTTTGCTTCGTTAGTAAACTTCAGCTAGTACTTACCTGTCTCAATAAGTATAAGAGTTAAATAAAAAAGTTTGATTCACTCAATAAAAATGAGTGACCGGGCTCCATAATTACCATTAAAAAAAAACTACCAGGCTATCTTCTTGCACACCAAATATAAATTAAAAAAAAAAAGAGAAAATATATGGCTTATAGCTTCCTTCATATTCAAATCCTGAAGCTTTAACCCTAAGAATCCCTAAACTAGTATAAAGAAAGCTATTTTTTAATCCTACTACACAGAATTCCTCCATGTGAACAGGTCTGAGAGGCCACCACTTCCGCCTGGCAATTCCTGCTCTAACTCTTGCCATTCTGCAAACTCCACATCCATGAGAATATATGACATGACTTTTCTTGCTACTGGTAACCTCTGAACTCTGGCTTGTAATGGCGAGCCGAGACATGCCCTGATGTAACGACGACAAATATCACTCAGTGAGAACATTGTGCGAGTACTGTTGTGTAAAAGTTCCAGAATCTCTGCCTTCTGGGCCTGGGTATAGTGCATATTGATCTCTCGAGTGCGTTTCAGTAAAACCTCCAGGAGTTTGATTGTTTGTCGGGGCATTTGTCTGTTCACAGAAGCAAGAAAAAGAAAAAAAAAACACTTTTATAAAACATAAGGGTTTTCAAATTGAAAAATATAGAACTCTAACCAAGATTTATTAATTGCCTATAATTAATTTAGTACTTTCACATAGTAAATTTTAGGCACACATGTAAAAAATTGAATGATATTTTATAATTCAAATTAGAACACTGCTCTACATGCATAAAAACCACAATTCTTCAACTCTGGCACAGTCTTCCAAGACAGGCCTTAGATTAATCAAATCTGGGCACATCAGGCATGCAGCACTACTTATCAATCATTGGAAGGTCAGAGATGTGTAAAGGTATGTGCACAATACTTTAATTACTCTGGACAATACAGGAACAGCTAAGTTTTGTCAAGAAATCTTTACAATTTTTTTGAAGAAAATTTCTATATTTTGATTAATGTGCAGTTTTGACCATCAGCCTGAGATGTAATATTGATATAAAAATATGTTTCAGTAATGTTGATGTATATATGACATTTAACCTGCTGACCTGTAGCACTTGAAAAGCATTTTCATCATATGAACATTTTTGTGCGTCATGGCGTGGAACAATGGCTCAAGACCCAGGTGTGGGTGAGGATCTTCTTGATACAGGCAGCACAGCTGCAGGCCTTTCATCTAACACAAGGAAAGAAATATTCACTAATTAGGAGGGTGACCTTTGGTGATTATTTACTGACACTAAAATTCTCAAAGTCTTCATCTTTCTCCTCCCTATCACATTGAGTGCACATAAACACTCCATGCAAATATTTTAAGACTTGACAATCACTGAAAGCTTCATGATTGAAATCTACATTATTTTTATTCTATTCTGTACAGTTATAAATGCTTCGTTAGTCATGTGAAGAGCATCCAATACATTAACGGCAACACCAAACAAACTAGCACTCTAGAAAAAAAAACTTGATTTTTACATCTTCACTGTAAACATTTAGTTTCATACCAAATAAGTAAACTCATTTTGAAAGAACTACTGTACTCTGCCAGATTTTTTTTATTACCTTTTGCTGAGCCTCCAAGTCTGCCCCACACTGCAGCAAGGCACGTACAGCAGAAAAATTATCTTCTGCAAGAGCTGCTGCCAATGGCGTTTCTCCTTTCTCATTTGTCTGAAAACAAAATTTCCAATATTATATATATATATATAACTTTTGATCTTTGATACGAATTTTCTTATTTCACAATATTGATTGACAGCACATTTTTAGAGTCTAAAAGGCTTTTTAAGTTATGGCTTTATGCAAGTACATCAACAGATCATAACACCATGATATCATAAAAACAAAATGTCTGACGTCTTTTTCGCCTTGCTCTGAAGATGAGTGTAGACTTTTAGTATACAGATATTGACATAGCAACAACCGTACCTACCCAAATCTCGACACAATTTCAGACCATGTCACATGTTTTTAGCATGAAATACATATTTCAGAAACCTTGCAATATTATGAATCAAGACATGGCTACCTGGTTGACATCACATCCTGCTTCTGCAAGCACCTGTATGGTGGAGGCTCGGCCCTGCGTTGCAGCAACATGAATCGGCAGGGCCGAGATTTGAGAAGAGCGTGTGGGGCAGCCTCTTTCCTTGACCATGTATTGTACTGTCTCACACAAACCACGTTGGCATGCCAGATAAAGCGGAGACTTGCCTTCATTGTTTAACAGTTCCATGTTGCTGCCTACAAATTTAGTCACACACATCAATGGAATATCACTTGCAACATTAAACAAAAACTACAAATAAAAAAAGAACATTGATTTAAAATTCCAATTCAGACATGTTGATTTGCGGAAGTCAGAATAGAAAATCAAAGAATCTTTAAAACCTTGAGATTTGAAGTAAATTCGGTCACAATACAGTTAGTTGAAGAGAATACCTTCTATATTTTTTTCAAAATAAATTTTTAATAAATAATGAAAAAAACAAACAAACAAATTTCACGAATCAGTGGTAAAAATTTCCAAAACTTTTGTGAGATTTGATAGACTAATTTTTAACAAATCAAATCATGTCTATATGAATATAAATAACCTATGAATGAATTTCTCTCCACCTTTATCGATTAGTAAATGGGCTGCAGGCACATAATGCTGACACATGGCTTCATGTAAGGGTGTCTGTTGCGTCACTTTGTCTGCAATATTCACATCACTGTCTGCATCCACAAGGTCCTGAATGATCTGGAAAAAAGTTTGATGATGAAAATAATTGGTGTACCACATAAATATCTTGGGAGATGCAGGCTGAGGCAGAAAAACACTTTATGTGAAAACATGTGGTACAGAATCTAGCCTTGAGGCGTTATAAATTTCTCAGAGCTAAGTTGAGTTATACTGAGAAAATAGGAAGGATTGTAGCAATAGTAAATGAAAACAAAGATTTTGGAATCTTGATCTAAGAATCGCATGGTCCCTGCACAAACCAACCCACCACTACAGAGTAGTTGTCTTAGCTTATATCGGTCCTCAACAACCTTCCAGATCAAATAACCAGAACTGGGGGTATGCAATGTGACTAAAAATTGAAGGTTTGACTGTTCAGGATATATTTGCTTCATAAAAAAGTCAGTAATCTGGACTTTTTCTCTCTTTGAACAGCTTCATAAACTGCATGTCTCTTAATAAAAATGTGTGTCTGTCAACATTAAAGAAAACCAAATCCTGCTGAATCTCAACACATTCAACCTTGAAAACAATCCAAATAAGACAGATATTTCATTACTTGTACAAATTCCTCCAGGTTTTAAAATTTGAAATGTTTCACAAATTATGTCATTGTTGAGCAATACATTCACAAGTAAGAGACAAAAATATTTCCCCTTTGTGTAGTTTCTTTGTAAAACTCGTATTTGATACTAAGCCTCATACCTGGAGATCACAGCGGGAAGAGACAGCCGACAGCAGCGGGTGTCGTCCCTGCTCATCTACAGTATTCACTGAACATCCTGCAAATATAATGTTGGTCTTTCAAGACATCAAATCATGTAAAAACTTCTAATTCTTGATAATTATTAGTTCTCTGTATTCTCTACCTCAAAGTTCATCTAATTTCTGCGCATGTTTGTTCCACGAATGGACAATTTTTATGATTGGTGTAGAAGGTACACTTACAAACAATTCAGTGGTACTACTTTAACAACTGACAAATTTCAAATTAAGCCAGAAAAAACTTTGAATATCTTCTTGTTGTCTCTAAATAAACTTTGTTTTGGCTAGAACTGAGTTCTGTCTAAATCATTTGATCAGGATTGCTATAAATATAATGAAACTTTAAATGGTGAGGCTTTTATAATTTCATTTGATTATGTTTCAAAGCTATATCAATCGTCTCCATGTATTGGAAGTCTAAAGGTTCCTAATATTTTATTGAACCATTGCATTTTATAGACACATGTTCAGACTCTACCGGTTCTAAGGCAAAGTTTTACGACATCTCCGTTTCCCCCATAGACAGCAGCATGAAGTATTGAACTGCCCTGTAGGGTAAGGCTGTTTGCATTAGCTCCTTTTGATAGGAAGAATTTGCATAACTCTGGAAACAAAATTTAAATAAAAAATAAATAAATAAAAAATAAGTATTTAGGTATACTTAATTTTTATCTGCTTTACTGAACTTTATTCACGGCTGAAAATTTTATACATCAAACCCCAATCATATATTTTATAGTTCATCTCGTATCTTATTACCTTCCAAGTCCGAGATGAGTTTGCATAGAAATTAATGTCTCTTTGTTTTCTATACATAGAGGCAATAAACGTAGGTCATGGCAGACTCTCTTTGTCTTTACTCTTAAGCAGTAAGCAGTTTTTTGCACTATCTTGTAAAACTTGAATCTTGGATGAAAGCCAATGAATGGCTACTTTTTCATTTAAAAATGATAATAAAAGTGACTTTTGTTCAGAGATTAGTACATTTCTTTACCACATATGAAAATCCTTACCATTTAATTTTCAAGTGTGAAAGTAAAATCAGTATATGGAAGGCCTTTATTATAGAAAATTAAATACTCTAAAAGTCAATAATTAAAAAAAAAAAAACAAAAAAAAGAACAAAAACAACCAAACTTATACCAAACTTACCGAGATCTCCTGCTGAAGCTGACTGGTACAAAGGTGTCCAGTTTGCCTCATCAAACTTGTTAATGTCTGCATCTGCATCCACCAGTGCTTCTACCAGGCCTCGCATCGCAGAACCTCCATTTGGGTCAAACATCCTGGACACTGTGGGTACAAAAAGTGTGTAAAATTAAAATCCTCTTTGTATCTCACAATTCAGAGAAAATAATATCTGCAGATAGTGCGAAAAAATTTTTGTGTAAAATCTTATAATTTATGTCTTTGGTGTTGCCTTCGTAGCCAAATCAAATATATACACCAAAAAGAAGAAAAACATAGTGGGTTGACGCAACATATCATAAAAATGGGTTTGTCAATAGCTTTTCTAAATGTGACACACCTAACTGGTCCAAAACTACTGAGGACATGTTGATTATTCAATGCTTCCTTGCCACTTCCTGCATCAGAAGATACTAACTGAGAGCACTAGATATGATTTTGCAACATTGTTCCTAACTAACAAGTTTGAAAACAGAAAAGACGAAACGTACTACTGATGAATGGCATAAGATGAACATATGTGGGTCTGTTCTGTGCCTGTCAGCCTGATAGAATTTATTTTCAGAGACTTCTTTCACGGCATTCAACAATCTTAGTGTTAAGACTCAAGATCTGTCAAGCAATCAACAAAGGCACTTTAGATTCTATTGTGGAACTTGACAAAATGTAAGAACATATTTTTATAAAAAAAATTATCCAAATGTGAACACTGACCTTGTGCAATGGCAGCATGTATGGGTGCCCAATGCCTTCTATCTGCCAGGTTGACATCACACTTAGAATGAATGAGAGCTTGGCTGGCAGCAACATGGCTGTTGTTTATTGCCTCTATAGATACAGACACAAAAAATGATCATGGACAACTGTTGTTAGATGACAGAAACATTTAGCATCAATTCTTTCCCAAAGTCATACGAGTGCACATAATATAAATATTTTTCTTTCAAAAGCAATAAAAGTTCATTTATCATAATGGAGAGCAGATAAGTACAAACACACTATTCCTCACTTAACCTGCTGACACTTTAAGGGGGTTGAGGCACACCTGTCATATGCAGTGTTTTCTCCTGGTGATTTTTGAAGTCTCTTTTTTCGACTATAAGGCAACCAGATCTTGGTTGCTGAAAGAGTTGTCTTGCCTTAGAATGGATCTCTGAAGAAAAATTCCAGATTTTACCTCTAACTCTGTCAGTATCTAGGTGTACACAGAGCTAAGTATGTAGCTTTTAAATCCCCACAGATTTCCCAGAGCACATTCTTATCTTCAACACAGGTGATCTTTATTTTTTCTCTTAGGTTTTTCTTTCACCTAAGCTGGACCATTTTGAGTTGTCTCAGGTGTCCCTAAAAATGGCATGCCTCTGCTGCTGTTGCATTTACCAATAACCGTAACCAGCTTGAGAACTATTTTGCTCTTCAGAGCATTCCATTGTTTCTCTGCCCTTGTGATTGTAAATTGATTCTCTACTATGCAAGAACCGTTCCGTCTCCATCCAGATTCCTTTATATTTATAAAAAAAAACAACAATATATGTTGTAAAAGATAGACAATTAGTCACCAGAAAACAGGCACAGATAGAAGGCTTACCGAGAAGAGGTGTTGTCCCCTTGACTGTGGCAAGGTCAGGGTCACCTTTTCCATCCAACAGCTGTTGCAGAATTTTGACATGACCGAGAGTGGCTGCCTCGTGAAGTGCTGTTCTTCCACTTCTACTCTGATTGTTTACATTGGCACCTAAAAAAATAAAACAGCCCAGTCATCATGCTTAACTCTAAACATATCTCAAGGGTAAAAAAGTTTTTATCAGCTAAAAAATACTTATATCTAAGTTTTTCTTTAAGAATTCTGGTACTCCTCAAAAGTTCATTTTTAATGATTGATTAAGGTTTATTTATAGTAAAAAAAAAGGAAAATTTCCTGGCCAGTGATATTTTCTAAATTTTATTTTTCTCCCCTTTTTCTTCATGTCTCAAGGCAAAAAAAACAAATCTCAAATCTGCACAGAGAATTCTGTTCATTTCATGAAAACTTCACCTTTAAGAATCTAAGAAAACTCAAGGCATTTTTTATTTATTGAAATACAAATTTGGTAATTGTCGCTTCATTATCTCTGTGATACTGCAAATGTTGTACACAAAATGGTAATGAATTCTAGGTGACATTTTTCCTTTGCTAATTCACTGAGGTCCCTAGTGTTTCAAGTTGACACTGTTTCTTTGTACAAACCTGCGTCAACGAGAGCTTTGACAACATCCTGATGTCCAGCTTCTGCTGCCACCATCAGCGGGGTCTTGAAAGCTAAGTCACCCCAGTCGGGGTCAACCCCTCCCTCAAGAAGCAGACGCACCATCTCTAAGTTGCCAGACTGGGCTACACAATACAGAGGTGTATGGCCACGCTTGTTTGCCAAATTCAAAGTGCATCCTCTTGCTAGAAGAATCTATATGACATTGGTTGAAAAAAAATAAAATCAGAAAGAAAGCAAAAGTAATAATTGCAGCAAATACTGTACAAAGAATTTTTGCCAAATAATAGTCAGAACCTTTTCAGATTTGCTTTTTTTTTCTCTTCTCAGCTACCACCTATAACGACTCCTGCTATTTCCACCCACATGTATTTCAAACTGGTCTCTATTGATTTCTCGATGGAATGTAGCTACAAAGTTGAAAGCAATACAGGTGATTAAAATGTAAAATTTTTTATACATTTCTATTTTTTTTTACTTGAAGTCAACAAAATGAAACTAGCCAATTAATTGATATTGAACTTGAAAAAAATAGGGGAGTTGTCTTTTCACAGTCACATACATGTACTTTGCTCATTCTTGATGCACACTTTACCATGGACCATGGAGATAAACCATAAAAGGTTCCAGATGGTCAATATGTTATTGCTTATGATGAAGAGCCTTTCAACATATGTAGTTATAAGCCAGAGCAAAAGAGAAAACCTTTCAGCTCTTTTCCTACTCCTTAATTTGCCAAAAAAAACCCAAAAAAAAAACGTCATGCAAATTTGACACGCTGAAGTATATTTGAACTGTCATTGAGTATAAAAACAAAATTAGAGATTTGCAGCTAAAAGATATCAAACAAAATCTTTACTTTTCCTACCTTGTATCTTAGTGTCAATTACCACAGCCTTTGTATCTTATAAGTAGTATTAAATCTATATTATAAATCCAAGAGCAATAAAAGAGACACCAGAAAGTAAAATTATGGATAGAACCAAAAAAAAAACCACCCAAAAAACCCACTAGTAAAATTACTTCAGATAGAACAAAAAAAAAATCACCTGCCCAAACTCAACTGAAATAAAAAAAAAAATCCATTTGTATTTGAGACAGACCTTGGCTACAGCAGGATAATCTTTGTAAGCACAAACATTCAATGACGTGTTGCCCGATTCATTCTGAGAATCTACGTCTGCTCCACTGCTGACCAGAAGCTGAGCAATGTTAGCAAATCCGCGCCAACAGGCCATGTTGAGCAATGAGTTTCCATTTGCATCTGCCTGATCTACATTAGCACCCTGAAAATAAGATATACTCATTATGTATTTCTATAAGAAGGCAAGAATAGAAAACATCCTTCTGATATATGTGAGGGGGACAAAATTTTATATCAATGTCTGCACCAAAACAAAGAACAAAGAGTTAAGCTCAAGATATGAGACATTTAAGTGCTGGTTTGTATGACCTCTGAGTAAGATGATATGTGTGGTTGCACTCAAAATAAGGTAAACTCTACTGGACACCCTCTCATGGGTCATATATATATATATATATATATATATATATATATATATAAAGAAAAGTTAAATTCACTCTATTTCTGAGTTTTTCTCTCTTTTTCTAACAGATTAATACTTTCTTTCTACGCAAACTAAATGTCTACTATAGACATAAAAAAACATTTATTGTCACAGCCACAAAGGAAGTGACTCCAGTTATTTGGGAGTAAATCCTCAGGATTCCCCCAAAAAATAAAGCATGAATAATAAATATAAAGAAATGTTTAAAAATAAAAACCTTGCAGAACTTGACAACATTCTTAACTATAATTTTCTGCCATCAAAATATATACTGTACTTACTTTGTCAATTAGGAGTTTGCAGATCTCATGCAAACCTTCACAAACAGCCAGCTGGAGCGATGTCATACCATTATACTGAAAATCTACATCAAAGTCTGATTTAAGAATTTCTTGAACAGCTGCAACATTGCCTTGACTAATGAAATTTTGAAGTTGTCTGATTGTGCGACGCTTTTCTCTCTTCTCAAAACCAGCCTTGCCCGATCCATTAGTGGAGGTATATGAAGAAGAATCTAAGGTTGAAAAAGGAAACTTGAGTCATTACCTTTCATTACACTCTAAGTGCTGCACACTTTCAGAAGTCAGAGAAGTTAATGCTGCAATTCTAAAAAGGCCTCTGCAAAGTTCAATAATTTTGACTAATCTGTGTAAAGGGATGAGATCTACTATTTTCTTTTCCCTGATTAAAGGCTATCCATTTTTCCATTTGATCTAACAGCAACTGAACTATGTAAAGGGAACTAGTATACCCTAGTTGAATGTAAATCTAATATCTCCTGCCCTCTCAGGAGCTGAGACTTTGAGCTTAACATGAACTATTGAGATTTCATTAGATGAGCAACAATAGTTAAAAGTTGGGCACAAAACTTTTACACACTGCGCCTTTTGATTTGAGTTGTAGGAGCAATCTCCAACAATATTAGCCTCAATAAACATAATTATGATCTTTTTACATATTTTTTTTAATCACAGAGCTTTTATAGCCTCTGTGGTGGTTGCAGTGCTGACGCTGTCACAACAAAAATGCTCAGACTCATTGGAAAAAAAAAACAGAATGATTGACCACTTGTCAGGAATACTAATGAAATATCACAGTCCAACTTTGTGCTCATTATAGACTTAAATAACCACTCACAAATTTGGGAATATGATGCATGAGGGGTGAAGAGCTTGAGGCCTGGCAAAATGAGAACAAATTCTACTGGTTTTTATCACTCAAAAAGATCCCTCAATCTCCACACGAGACCTAAATCTTGCCACAGGGGCTGTTCAAAGAGAGGCTATAATGAATCAAAGACCAGTAATTATTACGATTTAATTTACTCTATTGAAAGTAATGCCATCCACAATAGAATTATTACAGGGTAAAATGGGGAGTTTTTATTAAAACATTTTACCAATATGCCATTGGTAGCTAAAAAATTGAATATATATATAAACTTCCAAAGAATTAGTATCTATTCACTTGATCATGTTTGAAACCTATGTTAGGGTTTGATTAATTATCAAAACCATGGGAAGGCAAAGCAAAAAGCAGGACATATGAAGTTATTTTTTAAATTTTCAAAAAGGTTTTCAGCAACATCATGAGTCACTCAAAGATCAACAACAGAACTGATACAGGGGACTTTTTGTTTACAACATAAGACTTTCAATGGATAACACATTGGAGTTTCATGATTCTACATGATATTTTGATGAACCCTCTGTATTTCATATACATATTGCGGAAATTTTTTTTCATTTCCAAATTATCTTTTTAATGATGATAAGCTTTGTGAGTAACACAAACACAGACCACAACAGTTGTGACCTTGCATCACATCCGACATATTGTGGATATTGTGACTTTATTCTGGATTTTATGGCGCAAAATATTGAACATACATGTATAATATAGTGATATAAATTATGGAGATTTGCTTTGACAATTCATTCAATTCTATAATCTACATACTAAGCGTATTTGACGGATTCAGATAACTGACCTCATGATTTTGATGGAAGTGGGCCTAAAAAAGTACTTTATATGAGCAAAGTCATCCTATGGAAATGGAATTGGTGACCATCAAGAAGAAGTACTTAGGATGACAGCTAATAACAATTTCCCCTACCTTAGCAAACAGTCCTTCTTCATGCTCCAAGCCACTCTTCCCTTGGGTTTAATCTAATATATAATGTATCAGTGCTCATTGTGTTTTGATTCCCTTAGCTTTGTATGCATAGTTTTCAGTGTAACGATAGATTCTGTTACAAATACTTTAAGTAAAAAAAATCTCAAATTACACACTTCAAAATTTGGTCGGTAGGGTGGTTGACTACTAATCAAGAGGTACCAAGTTTGAATCACAGTCCCGGCCAAAAAGTTTTTCAGCCCCCCTGTCACCCGTGTCCACCCAGCACTAAATGGGTAGCTAGGTCTCTTAGACTCGTCGGCGGCAAGGAGAGCAATGGCAAACAACCTCATAATGTTGTATACCCAGAACAGTCAGGACCCTACTCCTAGTTCGCCTACACTCGGATCGAGTCCGGGACTCACTTTACTTCAGTATTAAAGTAGGTACCACAAGGTGATTTTTCAAACCCAGCAAATTCAAAGCAATTGCACTAAAATATCTTGTGGAAACATGAAATTTCCAACAAATTTCACCAAAATCAGTTTGGAAATAAAAATTTTACAGCTTTTTAAATTTTGTGCATAACCCTACACAACAAATTGCATGCATCCGGATATTTTTAAGGACACATAAAAGTTATTTGTTAAATCTTATGAAAAAAAAATGACATATTTACAAAGTCCAGTACAATGACTAAACACATACAAAATTTCAATGGGGATAGAAAATGAATAAAAAATTATTGGTCATCAAAGCATGGCCAAAAACACTTATGGCACATCAAAATTACAAGCAAATAGACTACATGAGGCACTTTTGGACCATCATGAAAAAACCCATATTCGTCAGATTGTTTCAATACTTATTTTGCTAATACAAAATATTGTATTTAGTTCACTCAATATTTTTTAGCGACCTAGAAATTTATTTTCAAAAGTTAGAGAAACCCAAAATAGGCTTAGCGGCAAATTTTGCGCATTTGACGAAAATTGGTCAAAATTGAAACATATTTCAGAAGTTTTGTCATAAAAAAACCATATTTTTTGTACTAGAGTAATAAAACTTTCTGAGTGTATGGTTTATAGAATGCTGGATCTATTTATGCTATCTATTTGATAATTTGATCACTGCTTCTATATCAAAACTGCATTTTAAATCACAGGCTGAAGTATAAAAAATTATAGTTACAGATAAATTATGATAGAACATTATATTTTCAAACGCATACATTATTATACTATAAGCTGAACAAATTAATTTAATTAAATTTGGCTACCAAAGATATGGACTAAAAAGTTACCTTTGGCCACTTAAGGGCAAATTCATGACTTTCTAGATCTAAATATCGGCAGCCACAGTTTTGAATTTAGTTCATCAACAGGCTATGAAAATGTGGTTTTATGCACAAATTTTGAGTATTCACAGATAAAATTGGGTTTCCATTTTTAAAATATGCACAATAAATCCATAGATGCATGCAGTTTCAAAATTCATTGAGTTCTAAAATTTAAATTGGTAAAAATTTTATTGAACAGACAACAGACTTTCTTTCTGTTCCTTTTTCTGCACATACTCTTGTCTAAAAACTCAAAAACCATATTTATTTTAATAAAATAGCCTATAAAAAAATATTGTTATAAATAAAAATATCTGTCCTTGCTGGGAACAGCCACTTGAGCCCTGACAGGCCATTGCAAAGGCTTAGACAGAGATCGATCCTTGGGTTGACTTTTTTAAACTTAAAAATCTCTCGACCATGAAAAAAGCCAGTTATATATGATTTTTTTATAAGACAGAGGAAATTGGTTGTTCTTTAATTTAATACAATACAAATTGTTTTCTTTAATCACGGAGCTCTATTAATTTGTATTCAAAGTTTTCACATTGACACCAAAAATGACTGCCTCTATATTTCTCCCTTTGTGTGGTATGAAACAAAACTAAAGATTCTTCCAGTCATGAAACAGTTTGAATTGTGCAAAAATATTAATCCTCGGCTGAGATATCACAATTTTAGGGAAAGCTGTATCATAAATCATCTGCGCGATGCTACGAGCAAGCAAATTTTCAATGAGGTAGTCTTTTTAATGCAGATTTTTTTAAAACCTGCAGTTTATGAATAACAAAAAAAAATTACAGGATTCAAAAGAAGAAAAAACGAGCTTTCCAGTGATATAAGTTTTGTTTGTGTAGACTTATTAGAGGCAGTGGTTAAAAGGTTTTAAAGTATGGTAATTTTGACATCATCAGCGATGCGTTAGCTTTTCTACCACCGGAAGAAAGGGACTTCGTGGTACCTCATTAAAGACAGCCCCGGACAATTAGATTTTAAACTTCTTAGATCTAATCTAAAGACTACCTGCAAATACTGAAAATGAAATGGTAAATTCAGACTCTAGTTCTAAAATTTATAATATGCTATGTATTACTCGTAGATCTAGATTTAATAGAACTCGTATTTGATCAAAACGGCCATTAAACATATACTCAAACAGAAAACATTTTGGGACATCAATATAATGTCATCTATTTTGCATAGCAAGCTTTTTTTGCTTTACAAACACATAATTCAATGGTCCTTGATGGCTGCTTTTGCAAACATGACCAAAAACTCATGAAATTGACTTCAAATGCCATACCCTGATTTTTCTATTTCAACCATCCTAGATTCTGGATCTAAATCTCACCATTGATTTGTGTTGCAGACATCTTCTCTCTGTTTAAACTGGATCTAATCATATCTAAACTAAATATGTCACAACATGTCAAGTAAAAGCATGTAAAGTTGACGTTATTAGTCTTCTCGATTTCTGTAAGTTTATAACTTCAAGAGCGAAAGATGCTTAGAGTAGCAACCCTTTGAAGACCCTGAGAGTAGTTTCCCTTCAAGTCCATAAGATTGATTTCTACCTTTACCGGTCTGAAAACATCATATACGTCAACATGTCTTGGGCCTCCGCTACAGAAGCTGAGGATGTGGTAATCTTACGTAATTTTTTCTAAAAATTTCTTATGGAAAAATGCACAAAGTTTGTTTTGTTTTCTTACCGCATATAAAAATCTTGATTAACGGTTTGCAGTACAATGAGTCGGAAAAATCTTTCACAATAGGCAATGTCACCTATTATCGATAACGTTATTTTTGCTTTGTTTATATGTTATTTTGTAGACCCGATTCATGTAGAGATCCCGGGCTATGAGATTTTGATTTTTCCGTGTTCGTAACACTTGAATAAAGAACATAAAATGCTAATGTCAAGATTAAAAAAAAAAAATGTATTGGATAGGGCTAGGCCCACTTGACTAATTAGGCTTAGTTTGGCCTAGATTTAGGAATTCGCTAGATTTAATCAAGACAATCTACACCAGTGAAAACGCGATCACAAATTCAATGATTCAATTGCATGGGAAAAGGAGGTGGGGTGGGGAGGAGTTAAAAAATCAACTTCAATGATGCACCAGATCTGTAGCCTATTGATTTCTATCAGTAAAAAGAATAACCTTTCTTCAGTCTTCTCCTGGTCTTAAATAGTAAAAATGAAATGCATGTATATACCTTTACTAAGACATTACATTCAGCATTATTATGCCATAGCTTAGGAATAATGGTGATGTATATGATTATTTATAATGGCTGATCATTTTATATTAATTCTAGAATAATCTTCAGACCCTTTAATTTTGTGAAAGATCATCATACTTATATTTATAATGTATCTGTTTCAGTATACTGGCTACTATGGATATGGTGAATATGACATGTCACACACAGGTGAGATTTTCAAAACTCGATTCAGTCAGAATTTCAGTTATCTTATGAACCAGTTCCTTGGTTTGCTCAAAGTAATGACAAAAGTTAAAAACAATTGATTTCATCACAATCAAAGGTTCTAATAATCATTGATTATATCAGTTCATGTGTGAGGCATCCAAGGCAATTCAGGTCGCTTGTTGAAGCTAGAGCCATATAAGACTAAAATTGGGTATTTGAAGGTCCATTTTATGTTATGTCTTTTAAAAAATTGTGGGCACAAACAATTCCACCAAAATAATTACATCCTACTGAAGATAGAGAGAGCATCCATGGCAATTTCAGGCCTAAGTTGCTGACAATAATAACTCTTCAAAGCTAGAACCCTTTCAGTTTAAAGATAGAAATTGGCCATTTGATGGTCTTTCATAATTTTTTTTTTCAAGTTACTTTATCTAGGCATATCTATTGTCAAAGAGAAAATTTATTTGTTTATTGGACAAAATACTCAATCATGCATGATAGAAATCCTACTTGTATTTTACATATGTCTGAATGTGATTTACAAGTGTTTGATTTATTATAGCTTCACACATTATCCAATCAAAGCAGTCTAGTAGTATTACAATGGTATTTTGATTTAAATTTTCTTTTATCTTCCTAGGGAGAAATACTGGTAATCCTGACTCCTACTCAACAGCGTCATCTGTGAATCTGATTTCTTTATGATTATATGTTATAATGTAGAATAAAGTAATGTCATGCTGAATCAGATTTTTCAATTTTACTTCTTAAATTCTTTATGAATATAGAAACCTGGCCATCAACATTTTATAGTTCATGCACTTTATGCAGAGGGCTGGTTTTTACCCAATCATCATTTACTTTGTGATTATATACTTCTTTGGAATGAAAAAAAATCGTTCTATTGGACGATTCCATATTAAATTTACCTATGTTTTACTGGGTAAAAAAGTACTTTAGGTATCCTTAAGTCTTTTTTAAAATGATAATGAGAAAAAGTTAGAGAACTTTTGTAATGTTTCAACCAAGAGGTTTTTAATTGCATTTTTGTCTAATACATGTCTGTGGAAGTAAAAGTGAATTACTTTGCTCATATCTTCTGTATTGTGTATCATGTCTCAGGTGACCCCCGGCAGGATATGGAGTATGAGCGACATTATGCCACACAGAGCTACATAGTTCCTGAGGTTATCAAAAACTTTCTGATATACTTTCAAAAAGTCATCAACCAACGGGATCTTCTGGAGATTCAAAACTCTTACGAAAATGGGTATGGAATAAATATTAAAAGCTTTCTTAAGATAAATATGATGAACTTGTAGCTTATGATGTTGGTCGTGTAAACAATTTTCTGCAAATAATGTTGGAATATCTAGAGTTCCTTGTAATATTAAGGTCATGAATCTCTGATCTGTCCCACTCTCAATGCCTATTGATAAGTTAAATGACACTTTAAGAACTTTGACATTTTTCCAATATATTCATTTCTTGCAAATTTTTCTTACCAGTTTCAACAAGTTGACAGACAGATTCTTTAAGGACACAGCTTGGCCAGAGGCAGAGGTGGTTGCGCCAATAGTTGGCAATGGTCAGTCTGCTTACTAAACAGAAAAACAAATCACAATTTTTTTTTTTTCAATCTTTTCAAAGTAATTATGTTTAAAAAAACTAAATGGATACAGCTAAATAAGTTGGTTTGCTCTAAATATTTTCTATTCAAAATACAATAAGTTATGTCCAGATGGATTTTGCTCTTCTTTTTTGCCTTATTAAAAAAATTGAAATATAATTTCTATTTTTATCAATTATTAATCAATCCCATCTAAGTAACTCCAGCTAAGGTAAAGCCCTGACCCCAAGAGAAGGGACATAACTCCGTACAAAGAATAAATCTATTCTTTTAAAAAATATTACAATCTAACAAAGCGAGATAAACTAGAGGTCTTGAATTTGTAATAAAACAAGGTTTTATGGTAGTAAATCAGTTTTCTAAGACTTCTCCTCCACTTCAATCTGACTCCACCACCATTTCAGTTTTTTCACCATCAACATCCCAATTCACCACTATCTCAACATCACAATCTGACTCCTGATCTCAAATGGGCAATGGTCATTATTTTCATGCTGATTGTAGGGATAACCAAGCAGAAAACCAAAATAAATGGTTTCTGTAGCAACCCTGAGAAGATTCAAGTGATCATCCATCCTAATTCAAAGATAAGATATAACCTAGGCCTTGAAATCGCCAAAAATTGCTTTAAAAAAGGGTCAATTTTGAAGAGCGTTTTTAGTTCTAAATCTAGTCTGAAAACGAAACTTAAGTAACAAAACAAAGTCTAAAGTGTCCTCTAAACGTAAATGAGGTTGGCATAAGATTTGCAGCGAGATTTCCCGCAGTTATAAGGAAAGAAAGACAACCAGAAACTAAAAGGGTCATGACAGGCGATATAGGTACGCAATATATAGTGGTCGATATAGGTTGGGTTGATTTCAAATCATTCGCAACTTGCAAATTAAGGCTTATGTCTTTCAATTTTCAAGATTACTGTTTTGACAAATAAATTTTTAATCGTGAAATGGTCTATTGTGCAAAAAAAAAAAGCTGTGATTATTTTTTATTTTTTAGGAATCTGTCAGAATTATGGTTCTGCATAATGTTAGTTTTCTTTTTTTATTTGATCTATCAACTTACAAATAAAAGATGGCAAATATTGCATTTTCCAGATAAGCGGTTCTTGATTCTATACAAAGAGCTCTACTACCGCCATGTGTATGCCAGGCTCTCAGTAAGTTTGCAAAAGCTTAACATGCCACTATCAAACTTTAAAGTTTAATCAGATTTTGGTTTGACTTGCTCTGTCTGTTGTCATTTTTTTTTAAAGTCTACATATCTTTCATTTAAGGTTAAAATAGAGATTTTTGTTAGCTAATATTTTTATAGTTTTTGTCATAATGAAATTATTAATTTTGTAATAAGTATGCTATAACTGTATAATAACCTCCGAGGTTTTTGCTTTATACTAAGTTAAATTTATCTCTCATCTCTTTAAATGTGCATCTGGCAAAAACCCATTCAATATCAATGAAACAATGTAAGGCCTGCAAAATTGCTTTCACAGTTCATAGTTATTGCTTGTGTCGAGAAAGTTTCTGTACATTCCTTTATTTATGAGCAAAGAGATATTGTAACCTCATTTTGTTATCCTACTCTTCACATTTTTTTGAAAACAAGAAAAATTAACTTATTTTTAAAATTCTTAATTGTTTGAATAGAATTGCTTTGCGGCTAACAATTGATCATGCAGGGAATTATGGGTGAATTTATTTGACAAGAAGAAGGTAAAATAATGCATCCGTTGAACCATAATGTTCAGTGATTGTGGTTCTTTTGCATGTCATTCCCTCTCGGCAATATGAACAAATTTCTTTTTCTTTCTCAGGGAGGTCCAAGCATAAGTCAAAGATTTGATTCCTACTTCAACTACTGTGATCTGTTTAACTATATTTTGAGTGAGTAACTTATCAGCCAGGTGGTAATTTATTTTTGATATAGGGAAATAACACACACAGGTAAATATATATTTATGTCAGGACTTTGTTCTTGTCTAATCCTTAAGTCCCACGCATTAAGTATCGTCATTATGTCAAATCAGGTGGTAAGGAAAAATTCACATTCTTGATTTAGAAATTTGACGCAAATATTTAATTCATTTTCAAATATGTAGGCATTTGGCAGTCCATCCCAGGTAATGTCTTGTAGCTGGCAGTTCTCTGTGACAAATTGGTGCTCTGTACCTTATATCATGGCTCCAAAACTGAACTGCAACATCAACGTATCAAGGCAAACGAAGGCATTAGCTGCATTTTAGCTTAATGTCTAAAGTAATCTTGAGACAACGTTCATTTAATTTTTAAAAGTTTTTTTTTGCTATTGTAAAAAAAAATATTTAAACTTTTTGCCTGAAGAAAAAATTCTCCTTTTATACATATTTCAACATTAAAATCATATTTCCAAGATAAATGTTTCCTTATGTTCCAAAATAAATTTTTATGAGATACATCACCAAATTTTGACATAGATGACAGTAAGATTAAAAAAAAAAAAACGTGCCCTTTTCTGAATGGAACCCAGCTGTTTTAATTCCATTCATCTTGTGAGGCTGAATTTGACTATTTTTTGTTGCTTTCACCAGATGCAGATGGACCTGTCCCTCTGGAGCTGCCCGACCAGTGGCTGTGGGACATTGTTGATGAGTTCATCTATCAGGTGTGTAAACCTTGATACTCAGCCACTTCCTAATGTAGTGTTAGTTTAAGTGCCTGAAACTTTGAAAAATTGTTTTTTATAAAATGAAAAACGAATCAAAGTAAAGAAACTAACGTTAAGGTATTAACAAAATATATCTATGATTTGGAAATCCTTATGAGGAGACTGACATAAATTTCTTTACTGGTTTTCTATTATTAATAATATTTACATTTTTCATACTTGTTTTGGAAAAAAGAAACGATAGAAAAATATTGTACGCTATCTGTGAGTTTATCAGCAAAGGAGCACGAAGAAAATTAGAATATATGAATGCTTCAAACTGGTTCTATGAGGTGAATGTTTTGTCTGAAGAAAATGTTTTTTTAATTTAAATCAACACCTTACGTTTTTTCTAATCCTCAGTTTCAAAGTTTCAGTATTTTCCGCCACAAATCGCTGAGTAAGAAGACAGAAGATGAAATTGAGCTTCTCAAAGTCAACCCAAAGGTTATTGCAATTTTGTTTCATACTTTGCTTGCATGAAAAAGGATTCACAGATATAAATCCCTTTAATTCTAATGGAAAGAAACACAAGGTGTATCCTTCAAGTGTTTTTCTTCTTCCTTTTTTTCTTCTTCTTACAGATAGACTTAACTCCTAATGCTATGGATGTAAGTGGATCATAATTGGAAGCATAGCCACCCTCGCAATTTTTCCTGATTTTTACCATAGTATTTTCATTTATTTATTCATTTATAATTTTTTAACCAACAGATGTGGAATGTACACAGTGTGCTCAATGTATTGCATTCTCTTGTGGACAAATCTAACATCAACAAACAGCTTGAGGTTTACACCAGTGGAGGTATGCATTGAAACAGAATGGTGAATTCCATATTAATTCATCAAATGAAAAACAAGAGAACTTTGCAACAGTTGCTCAAAATGTAATTAAATGCCTGTATTTCTCAAGGAGTTGAAAATTGTTGGACCACTGTATCGAACCTTTTTACTTTTTTTTTTTCCAAAATTTTATTACATTATTTGCCATTGTTTTAAGTCTCTCAGTCACAAGAAGTTTGTTGTCAATATTCTGTCAGAATGAAGAAATAGAACAGCAAATGCAATAACAAACTTAGATCTTACTTTTAAATTGACATAAAAACACTAAAAGAGGCAAATGATATGGATCAAATCTGCACTTGCAGACAAGATTAGACAAAATGGAGGTAGCAAAAAGTCACTAGGTACAGAAGTAAAAGCCTTGAAATTGTCTCATACCTATAATTGCCAATACAGTGAAATTGGACATTGATAGTGGACTTGACTTGGGGTCCTCCAAAATTACAAACGACATTTTATTGATTGTTTATAAAGCTAATGGTTTTGCATTGCCACCTAACACTTTTGGGTTGAAAAGTTAAATTTCAATAAAAGGCAAAATATCTTCTTTCAAAACCATATAGTACCTTTTGAGTTGTTACCTAGGTGCATTTTATCAATGTCCATTCAAGCCAGTACATTATATCCAATAACATAAGCTTATTATAAATGATAAATAATGACATGCTAATATTCTGCTAGTTTTACGTCAGTTTAAATTTTAATGAGACAAAATATCTGATTTTTAGATCCTTACCTTTGTGGTCTTGTCTTAAAGGCTAATAGTAAAGATTTTTGAATATGCTGTGTTTAATGAAAGGTTATGAGATTTTAAGGAAATATTAGTAATAACAGGCAATTTGTTTTGGTGTTGTGACTGTTAAGTTTCAAAAGATGTGAAAGTCCATTCTATAAGATTTGTTGCCTAACCACATAATGTATATGTATCAACATTACTGCTTTTGTTTGGCCCCAACTTTTACGGAAGATGATGCTTTTGTTTTTGTTCAGGTGACCCAGACAGTGTCGCTGGAGAATTTGGCCAGCACTCGCTCTACAAGATGCTTGGCTACTTCAGTCTGGTTGGGCTCCTCAGACTGCACTCCCTATTGGGAGATTACTACCAGGCTCTCAAGGCGCTAGAGAACATTGACTTCAACAAAAAGGTTAATATTATTTTTGATTTTGCTAAAAATCCTCTGTTTTCTATACTTATAGTATTATTCTTTGTAAAAATGTAGATTTTTCAAAAACAATTTGAAGTCTTTCAAGGTATGACGATGGCCATTGACAAGTTCCACTCCCCATGTTTTTTTGTTGTTTGCCCATTAAGTTTCACACTGCTTAACTTTTCTGAGCATAATCATGGTCAAAGATTTTCCAGCAGGCTATAAAGTGTCAGTGTTATGCTGTAATGGCAAACTTATTGTCTATCTAAGAATCATAAAGTGCTATCATCTCTCATTTGACTAGGCATAGTTGGATCTAAACTTGTCAATACGCTTTCATTTACTTTTAAACAAATAAATTTAAGGATCTTTTCAATGGAATATATTTTGGATACATTATTTAGGAACAGGGTTTTTTAACATAAATAAGCAAGGTATAGAAAGAGCAACATCTTGGCTCATTTTGAATAGAAGATGAGTGATTGATGAGCATGTGGCATGTGACCCTTTCAAGGTCAGCCATGATCATTTATAACTAATAGGGATTTAAGCTGTGCTCAAAAGGATAATTACAATGGTTTGTTTCACCAGACAATTAAATGTCTTTGATTCTGCTTGAAACAAAAGTATTCAAGAAAAGGAGAGAATTTTTGTCAGCAGACTTGAAATTATTTGGGAAAGACTTAAAAGTATATTTTGTTGTAGGAGAAAAAAAAGGTATTATGCCATCTTTATTGATTTTTTTATTTTGGTCAAATGCATTTTTTCTGCTACAAAGTTAAATTGTCATCATCTCAGTTCAGTAAGTAATCTAAACCAGGTGTTTAAAACTTTTGTAGAGCCTGTACTCAAGAGTGCCAGCATGTCAGATCACCACATTTTACTTTGTGGGATTTGCCTATATGATGATGCGCCGTTACCAGGATGCCATCCGCACACTCTCCAACATCCTACTGTACATCCAGAGGACCAAGACAGTGTTCCAAAATAAGACCCAGCTCTATGACCAGGTTAGGCAGTCTCACTAAGTCTGTAGGGCAATAGATAGTTTAAAAAATTGCAACTTGCTTATGATTTTTATTAGGAACTGTAACTGAAATGCGTTTTGAATTTCTGATCTGCCCATTTTGTGTGAATTAAATAATGGCCAAATGCCATCATTTTCTTTATATAACTGGGATTTGCCATTGCCGTTTGTTTATAGTATTGTGTTACAGGGATGATGAAAATAAGCCCATGGGAAATTCTGAGGTATGGTATCAGTGCCTTCTAGATTGGGCAAGTTTAACTATCATCAATCTGAATCTGTCGGACACATTAGACTCTATTGTACATTGTTGCAAATGCTTACAAGAGCTCTCCCCTTCTACCTCTTTACCAGTCTACTCATAACTCCGTTCTCCTGGTGCCAAGGCACAATCCCATTAAAATTATGCAAGGCTAGCTCAGAAGATTACATTTTG
Source organism: Elysia crispata (assembly GCA_033675545.1). Taxonomy (NCBI): domain Eukaryota; kingdom Metazoa; phylum Mollusca; class Gastropoda; family Plakobranchidae; genus Elysia; species Elysia crispata. The sequence continues at coordinate 196,959 of JAWDGP010001678.1, read as the reverse complement.
TGATAGTATGGGAAGCTTCAAGGGTGGCTGGAATGTGTGAACATTTTCTATCAGTAGTTGTGGGGTGATCAAACAAAAAAGGAACAATTGGTATAGAAATTCTTTTGTGTTATCTTCCATATATCAGCTGAATATTTTGTCTGATTGTTAGGAAAGAAGATGCATAGAAAAAAGGATACATCTTTTGAAATATATCTTTCATGAGTTAGTGTTATTTTCTTTGAGGCAATATAATTTCTTGATTATTATATTTATGAAGGCAAATGTAAAATCATATATCCCTTTGTTGATAATGCCTTTGTTCCAGCTGATTTTCATGGAATTTGGACAATAAAGATTTATATCTTATCTTATCTGATCCTAAATTGGTATATTCTATGAAATTCTCTATCAAATCAAAGTTTCCAATGCTACTTGTGAATTGTTATAAAAATCACTATTTAAAATAAAGCAATCAAGCAATATTGGCTGAGGACAGCTTCTACACTTTGAATTGTCAGACACAGCTGACACATTTTAGAAAACTTTTTAAGGATGTTTTTTAAGATAAATTTTGTACAAAAAGTTTGAATTTGTAGTCTGTGCAGTAACCATCTAATTCAGCTTTTCAAAATTAAATAGATATTGTGTGTTTATTTGTACCTAAAATAAAAAAAAAAATAAAAAAGGAAAAGATTTATCATTCATCTATTTTATTTTGTTTCTGCCGTCTTTTTCAGATCTCCAAGACAAATGACCAGATGTATACGTTGCTGTCCATGTGTCTGGTGTTATATCCAATGAGAATTGATGAAAGTGTTCACTCTCATTTAAGAGAGAAGTATCAGGACAAGATGAATAAAATGCAGAGAGGGTAATTTACCTGATTGCTTAAGAAATTGTTGTTTTCTTTTTTTACACAAGGCAATTTGCACTGTGTGAACTTAGAATAAATAAAAAAAAATAAATGAGTATGTGCAAGTTCTCTTTATCTTTATGTAGTTTGAACCAGTTTCGTTGTTTAATCTTCAAATTAAGATATTTCTTCCCAGACTTAAAAACTTGCAAAGATTTACTAGAGGTGAGAAAATTCTTTTAACATCTTTACAGCTTTAATTGAAAACTCTTATAACTTGTGATCCTCCAGGGAGATGGCTGAGTTTGAGGCTTGCTTTGCCTTCGCTTGTCCCAAATTCTTGTCTCCAGTACCACCAAACTACGAGTTGGAGAACACGGCCAAGAGTAAGGTAAGTCTCAAATTGGAAATGGTAACACTTTTTTCCAAATTTTTCCATCAGGCATTTTGATCAGTTTTGGTAATGTGCAAATGTTGATTTATAAAAAAATTTTTTCAGTCTTTTGTACCTGAGGGCAGTCTCATTGAACATAGCAAGTGGATAAGTTTATGAAGTTCTTCTTAAATCAAATAACTCAGATTTGTGTTTACAAACCCCCATCCCCCTTCTACCATTCTGTCATCTACCAACACAGCTGTATGTGTCTCCTCTTGTTTTTTGAGACCGATGTAGATTTTGTCTATCTAAGCCCCATAGGATTTTTTGACATTTAAAGCTTATCTATTTTCTTTTCCCGTTTTGCTTGTGTTCTCAGGAACCATTCACACTCCAGCTGAATGTCTTCACAGATGAGGTGTCCCAGCAGATCCAGGTCCCCACCATCAGGAGGTGAGCACAACTTAATAGTATATATGTACATTTTAGTGCATCCTATACCATGAGTGGACTCAACACAGGCAGAGAAATAAGCCTTGCCTAAGTGTAGGTAACCAAAGTGCTAATTGAACATTTTTCCTGCTTTAAAAGCATTACACATTTTGAAGACAGCTTAACAAACATACATACACAAAAGTTTCATCAGAATTGAATAATGAAAAAGGTACAATTTTTATAAAACTACTTGGACTATGAAATTATCAGCAGTTTTCAAAAGAACATTTTTGTTCAACATAAGGCAGTTGGAGAAATTCTGAAAGCAAATCACAAACGTCATACTTCATTTTGCTTTTTAGAACACATCTAAGGTTTACACTGCTGAATATTATAGTAAATGAATGATAATTTTATATTTATTTTATTTAACAAACACATTGTTAGTGAAAATTGTTTGGAAATAAAAAGTTATACTTAAGACAGTGCGCTATAGCCTAACTTTCAAGGTGAGCCTAGCAAGTCATAAATGAAGTCTGGATATTTGTGCAACTTAGTAGAGTGATCATCAAAACATGAGTCAATTCATTCTATGAGATTTTACTTAAAGTTTATTCCTTTATCTATAGTTACCTCAAGTTGTACACAACTCTGCCCATTGCCAAGCTTGCAGCATTTATGGACATGGTAAGTTTTTCAAAACCATTTTGTCTCAGTGTTATCATGAGTTAAAAGTATGAGTGATCCTTTTAGGTGAACCTTGTTTAGAATTAGAATGAGCTTCGCTATCAGGAAAATGTGCCTTTACCGCTTCAAGAACATTGTTACTGTTAGGCACAAAGAAAATATATGTCATACTAAGTTTAGTTTCTTACATACAATAAAAACAAAATATCTAGTACTTGTCTTTTTATTTTTATTTTCTTTCAGAAAATTGAAATTCTCTTCACAAATTTCATCACACAATGAAGCTAAAAGAAAGCCTGATCATGGCTGAAGCCTTTATATCTCATGACTTGAGGACATTTTACTTCTGTTTACTATTCTCAATAGTCAAAGTGTCCCTATACAAAGTTTGGGATAATTTAACTAGTACTAACATTTACTTGTTGGGCAGTTACACCAGAGCATATGACGCTGAATTTGTTTGCTATTTCAATGACTAGGAGGTTTGTTCAATGTTTTCATTGATTGTTTAATTTTTATTAATGTTATTATCTTTCTTAGAAGTATTCCAATTTTCTGACTTTTTTCTTTCCTTCCTCAGTCTGATGATGAACTTTGCACCCAACTGATGTGCTTTAAGGTTAGTTCCTTAAAAATTTGTTCAATTTTAGAAACGTAAGCTGTCTGAGACATATGAGTTTGATGATTGTTTTTGACCACTGTTCAACCCAAAGTATGCTTTAAAATCCTCCAAGTTTGATGTGTGAACCAAAGTGTCAGTTTGCATAAAATTCAATTCTTTACTGAATATTTTTTTTTCTTGCACTATAACATTTAAACACTGTATAACCCAGCTATACTGACAACTGATTATATCATTTTTACCTCAATATTCTTGGTAATCTAATTCTCTTACATCGATTTATTTTTTTAGTTATTCTGCTTTATCGACACTCCTTGAACAAGTTTTAGCCAAGTCCAAAACGAAGGAAAGAAATCCAGTCATTTTTATTCTCACCCTCCTCATTGTGCTAAGCCAGCATTGATTATGCTGTGTGTTTAGTGCCTCCTAAGTCCGTTTCTATAGGATTTTAGCATACAAGGTGCCAGATTTTCCCCATCCAAGTAAGCCTAACATGAACATCATTCATATATCGAAACTGTCTCAGCTCACAGCACTGATTCACTCTGGCTTTCTTAGATCTAGACCTAGATTTAGCCATGCCCATATTGCACAGTCAGTTGAGTGCCATGGTGCCAAGGGGGGCACATTGTGTAGGCACCCCCACCGCGCCCACTACAAGAACACAATGATCCTCACGCCAGACCTAATGGCTTAATTGCCCCACCACACTGTTCTGTCTCTCTAATTTACACTTTTTTTCTCTCTCTTCATCTCACAAATCTCACATACTCCATTACACATATTAGAATCTTGTAACAGAACCGATGAGAGGGAAAGAGAGGAAATGTTTAGGGCCTACCAGTCATCAGTGGTTTGAGTATTGGCTTAAACTTTTTACCCATCCACCACCCCTAACTCCCTTTACAACATCACGAAGATTAATGCGCTATACAACATGGAATGTTGTTCTTTGTTCGTGGCTAACAGCTCTGAATTAGGTTAACCTTGCTTAGATAATCTAGTCACAGCAATATAAGACTTTCTTTGTCTTGGAGGACATGGCATCGAAACAACCTATTTTTTTGACTACTTAGTGCTACACTAATCGTCAGATCATCATGGTCATGGGAAGGAAAACCTTAGCATTCAAATGAAGATCAACTCTGAGCAGTTGACAAGAAAGTTTGCATTAAAAGGAAATAGTGGAGACAATTGATAAAAAACAAAACCCCACTTCATTGGGGAAAAAAAGTTAAACAGGGAGACAATTAAATCCTTCATTCCATTTATCGACCTCCCTATTTTTCCCTCTTTCACTTAGTATTTTCTTATTAACCGTGCTGTTGATATTTTTTTAATCTTTTTATTTTTATTTATCGGCATTTTCATATTTGAACATAATTTTTCCTTCCGAGAGCATGTGGATACAATAGATTCCACCGCTTCATTTTTGTAAAAGTTTTTTAGTTCTTGTGAATGGCACCTTCAAAACTAGTCACCTTTGCGTTTCACTCTTTTCTCTCCTCTGTGTCAACAGCACAAAATGAAGAACCTGGTGTGGACTAAGGGAACGAGTGGGCTAGATGGAGAATTTCAGTCAGCCTCTGAAGTGGATTTCTACATTGACAAGGTACACATACACACATAAAATATCTTTCAAAATTATCCTGCATTGTGTTAGGTTATTTCAAAGAGAATGTCTGCATGAATTTATCTGAATGCTCTTCATTTATGGTTCTTTTTCTTCATTAAAATTTTGCAAGGTTTAACCAAAATTAACTTCTAAACCCCTCCTCTTTTTTTTTATTCACTATATGATACTAGAATTCACTGTGGTGAATAGATGATGCACATTATAATGCTTATTGCCTTAACTGAAATTGATTGTATTTTTGTTTAGGCCTCAGTTTAATTTAATATTGATGAAACATTTGTATTGTTGAACTTACAACTGCTTGCTGAATGTAGATATATTTAATTTCTTTGCAGGACATGATTCACATAGCTGACACTAAGGTTGCAAGAAGATACGGAGACTTCTTCATCAGACAATTTCATAAGTTTGATGAGGTAAGCTCCATTAAATTCGTCATCAACCAGCTTTTTTTCAACTGCGTCTCTGGTGCTTGTTGATTCAAAAGTTTATTTATGCATTTCTGTATCTAAATAAATTAAAAAAAAAAAAAAACCTTACTGTTACAGTTAACAAATTATCAAATTCTGAATGAACATTCACGATATCTGTTACGTAACTAGCTGACATCCACTATAGTGACAAGGATCTGAACTATTGTATATGTGGGGTGGGGGCAAGGGGTAAGCTCATATTGAATCAGGGGGTTAATTTTTAAATTCACAATCTAGAACTGGGACAGGGAAGTTGAGGGGTAATCAAAGTGTTGACAAGCACGAAAATATCTAAACCCCATCCTCTCTTTAGTGTTGGGTTAGAAGCAGAACAAATTATACAGCTTAAAGCCGCGTCTTTAGTGAACAATAGAGTGGCTACCTATCATGCACTTTACTTTTGTCGTTCACTGAAATGCTCTTGATTGGTTTAGACCTGCTTGGGGTGAGTATAAAGCTAGAGTGGCTATCTATCATTCGCTTTTGATTGGTTCAGGCCTGTTCAGTTTGAGTAAAAAAAAAAAGGTTCTATAGCCTTGTGAAGGTTGAGTGATTTCTTATTTGAAAGTTCACCTTAAAAGCATACCTGTATTAAGAACCTGTTTTTTTTTTTTATTTTTTAGTGGAGGGGAGGGAGGGTTGGGGTAGAGATTGGAGAACACTGTGTCATCCAATGAGAAATCAAATTCTTTTCACTATTCCATAAAGCTTTAGCACTTTTGTGAGATTGATATGGCTTCATAAACTTTTTTGCTCTATCTAATATTTTTTTTCATTTTTCTTCCCAGATCATGCGCTCCCTGAAAGCAACATAAATCTCTCTGGTTTGATGGGTTAAGGGATTCTTTTCTTCTTCTTTTATTTATAAACTCATTTACAAAATTCAATAAATTAGATAAATCACATTTTGACATGGGCATGAGTTGAATAAATATCAAAAGTCAAAATAAAGAAAGATATTGATTTTTTTCTCCAATTTCTCACTGTTAAGTATTTTACATCAGAGTTTTTGAACATGGGAATTGATTTATGAGAATCTTAAGCTTAATGTCTTCTGCAGTTTTTGGCACTTAACATGACACAAGAATGACATCAGTATTTTACATTAAACATGTAAAAAGCAAAGGCAAAGAGAGTCTGCTCGCACCTATGATTCTTTAGGAAACTTAAAGGACATTAAACTTCTTAAGAAGCAAATATCACTAACACGGTAGTAAAATGCACAGGTTTACGTGCCAAAATTCTATGCGTATAGTTATGAAGTTCCTTGTTTTGTTATTCTTGTGTCTTTAGCACTACTATAATACTGTGAATAGATGGAAATAAAAATGCAGTGATGCCTCACTTCTTCGTTTTCAATTTGTGTGAATCAACTTCTTTGCAATTACTAAATGCTGTTGAATTCCTTTGGGTTAAAATTCTTTTGAAAAAATGTAAACGCTTATTTATGTAGGGATTCATCTTGCAAATTAACAACTTTAGATATTGAAAAACTTTAACCCATGCATTTCTAAATGAATTTATCCCAAAAATATCTTAAAATATACAAATCGTTTGACCAAAGTATTTTGAATATAAAATGATTTTTCAGTTCTTTGAATTCTGAATGAACAACTCACAGTATCTTCCAACAGTTTTTGACAGATTGATAGTTGATTCAGGGTAGAATGGATGGGTTGATCACTGACAAATTTACTTGATATTGATCGGTTCCAAAAAAAAATTTCAATCACGATTCTTGTATAGGTTTACCCTCTTTCTATCAACCAGAGAAAGAAATATTGACTTACAACTTTCAGAAATTGGACAAGTAAATTGATTAAGAAGGTAATCATCTTCCATAAGTGAAAACAAAAATTGAGCTGTGTAGGATTGCTATGAAATATGAAAGTGATCATATCCGGTCCAAGTGATCTTTGTGTCATTTAAAGGTATCATGTTTAGAACAATCCATCTTTTCTTCCCACTAATTCTGACAAAGATGGAATTATTTCAATTATCATAATTCTGTGAATAAAAATCATCTTTAAAAGTAGTAAAACAATGACAATAATGTGTTTTTTGTTTTTTTTTTCTTTTTTTTTTCAATTTAAAATTCTGACATCTGATATGTTGGAACCGGTGGCAAGTCATATATTTCTCTAGATACTTGGCAAAGTATTTGTGAATGACCAAATGATTTAAAGACAAAAAAATCCTTCATGAATCATCTGCTTTCAATTTATTCCCATATTTCATTGTAGCAAAATTGTATCAAACAAATTGAACCATGGTTATGAAAAATAAATTTGTTCACACTTGGTTGAAGTTGAAAGTATCAAATGAAGTAATATAGCGAGCTAACGACAGTACATGATAAAGGTAAATTGATCTAATTTAACAAAATATAAATCATTTCAGGGACTTATGTTGGATTTTGGTTAGAGGATCATTTTTAAGAAGGAGAGTTTTAGGATTTAGCATGGTTTGCTCCATGAATTTAATATGCAATGAACTTAAATTTATTTTATGAAAAATAAAACAAACATATTTAGATCATTGCATGTAAATGCTGTCTGACCAGGGGCAAGGACACTGAAAACACAATTCGAGTAATTGCTAGTTTTACCCACAGAACAATAAATCATAATTCTATGATAGCCAAACTGAAGCAGAGGGAAAATAAACAAGTTTTTTCTTGAAATTAAACCATCTATATTGAGTGCTGATTTTCTGATATTTTCTTTAGGTTTGGTCCCAATGGAGTCTTTATCATCAAAAATGGGCTTGATAGGTAATGGTACATAATTATGTTCAAGGGATATTCAACAAAAATGAAATGCAATACAAATATCAAAATCTTTTGGTTTTATAGTTTTCGTTTATAAAATACATAGGGTTGGGACATAGGTTTCTGCATGAAATGTTTAAGGAGAGTCATCTTTAAAGCAGGATAAGCTGTACAGAGGAATGTGTGTAGTAAAGAGACAATTCTCATTATCCCACTTTCAACCTTCTGGAACAAAAATTGAATTACAGTACTGCATAACTTTGCAGAGCATCAATTCTACAACAAAAGAAACAATAACAATTAACATCTTCAATTTCTACCATGATGCTCCATCCTGCAGATTCTCGAAGTTCCTCAGCTAATATCAAAGACACCAGCTTTGATCTTATAGTAACACACGCGAGACAATATGGTTTGACTGGTCTCTGAGATGATTCACATTATTGCTTCCTAAATGTTTAAATCCACTAATGCACATTAAGCCCAGGCATCCACTGCCAAATGCAGCTAATCTAAGGATTGTGATTGTAACAAGTCGTGAGATCATATTTTTTGCCGCTGGCTAAAAGTGCCTGTATTCAGTGCACCAGGCCAGCTGACCCACATACATGTACATGTATGAGTCTTCTTACTGTTAAAGATCTATAATGCTTAGTTGTCATTCTTAGGTAGCCAGATAAGTGCCTGGCAAAAGAATTTGCAAGCAGGAAAATAGCCCAGCATGGCAAACGATGCGCTTGACTGTTATGCATACAAGACCATTCAGGGAAGGGCTTAAGCGAGCAGTAGATACGCTGCCTAAAGCAACTGATAAAATGAGACAGGAAGAATACTTCAGAGGCCACTTAAGGTCACCTGAATGTGTCAGGGTGCTTTATAAACATATATCTGCATTTGTTCATCAGCGTATGAAACATACTTGATTTAATCTGATCTGTCGAACAAAACCAAAAAACTGCTTCTAACTCACCAAGATGTTCATTTCTACTGTACAATGATTTGAGGTCCCAATTGGTTGGGACTCACTGTGCTATTGGGAAGACTACAAGTTTTTGCTTCTTTTACTTTACAATTTCATGTACAATTTAAGCAATATAATGTCACTCTCTATGCAAAACAAAACAGGTTTATAAAGATAGGTCAAAAGGTGTGTGTAGCATAGCCACAAAACGAGACATTGTGTGTACAACAATTAGGGATAAAGACTTTTGAAAACCATTGAAAAGGAAAAATATTGTTCGACACAATTTCAAAATTATATTGATAAGTACGGGAGACAGAGCTCTTAAAACAAGGGGCATCAATGAAGAGTCAAATTTTAAAAATCTACGAGAAGACATAATTAAAGAGGGGGGATATAAAATTGCAAAGAGTGCGTACGATAGGTAGTTCTGGAGCTTGAAATAGTTTTAATCCAAAAGATAACCTTAATTTCTAGTTCTACAGATTCTAATCTGTTTCAAATTATCGGGTGCAATATTTTTTTTCACAATTAAAGTTCATAGTACCATTTTTCACATCAACAGTGCACTTAGCAACAATTGTGCCTTTGATGTCATAACTCACTGAGTACCACTTGCGGATGCTTGCCTAAGCTTATTCTATCTTTTTTTTTAAAAAACCATTAGTTTTTAACACAAAATTGTCTATGTATCTATGTTAAAGAAAAGCTCCAAATATATTCGTGTAGATCTATATCCAGATCTGATCCTATTCTTAATCTTAAAAAAAAAAAAGAGAAGTAAATTCTCCCCCAAAAATTAACAAATATTGATCTAGATTATCTTTAGTATAGATCTAGAACCGTATATTATTCATCTATTGTGAAGTTTTTGATTTAATGTTATCTCGATCTTTAACAGATAGTTAAAAAAAAATAAAAATGTACCTTATTCTCCCTAATTTAATTTTGAGATGACTGCCTAACAGTGAAATAAAATCTAGGATTTGCTCTGTAGGTGAACACCTACAATACGTTCTGAAAAAGATTGTCACAGTTAAAAGCTTACTAAAAAACTCATTTTAAGAGCAAGTTTTTAATATGTGGTTGCTTAATTCAATTAGCCAAAATTTTAAACTTTCGTTTTGTAAAAACAGATTTTTAGCCTCCTCTATGAAAATCAAGGTTTTCTTAAGCTGATCTCTCTTGCACTCGCATAACGACTCGGCTAGTAGCCGCAATTCACGTATCAAGATTGCTGACACATACAAAAATTGCTGAAATAAGGCTAAAATTTTGGATTAGATCAAATGGTGAATATTTATCTCAAGCATTGTAAAAAAAACTTCAGAACTTTTTTTTTGTGCTTTTCTTCAATAGAAACGTTAATATTATGAATAATAATGGAAAATATTAATTTGACAATTCCCTCAAAAAATTTAACTCGAGCATAAGAATGTTAAAGCACTGAATCAACAATTTGAAGTGATTCATTAAGCTGTCTGCAATTAATCTGGCTTTCAAAACTCATCAGAAAGTAGTGTATATTTCTCTTTCTGTCAGCTTACAACTTATAATAAATGTGTATATATAAGCAAAAAAAAATTAAATAAGGGAAATTCTAACTTTCATTATGAACTTATAATAAATGTGTATATATAAGCAAAAAAAAGTAAATAAGGGAATTTCTAACTTTCATTATGAAATTTTGGCAGTTAATATATAATGAATTGTAATACAAAAATGAAGTGGGCATATAAAAAAAGCTACATGTATCTCTTAGATCTTAACACGTCTTCAATAATGCATATGTACAAAACATTTCTTTGTACTGTGAAAAAAAAACCAATACATTACGACTGAAAATCTTTAGGTTAAATCAAAATACGCAAATAAGCAAGGCTAAATCAAAATAATTTTTGTTTCATTCATATGTTTTTTTTTTAATTTATTACGCAAAATGTTCCTTTCCATCCATCCCTATAACATTGGTTTAACACTTTCAGTGAATTCCCATTTAAGTCCATTCTACGGATTGTAAGATATCACTTAGCATAAACAGAAAGTAATCTGGTGTGTGGTCAGTATAGTGGACTCTGTCTCCTATTAATAACGAGTCCAATGGCATGAACTGTAAAACACTGCGATCCACTGGGCTTTCACACAAAAATTTTCAGTTGCATAGTAATCACTTGCTTGAGTCAATTTGTCATACAGTGAAAATTAAAAAAAAAATCTACCTCATGAAGACTTGACCACAATGAAGAGTGGTGTAAAGAAAAAAAACCCCACATATTGCACCTCTTCAAAGTAGCTCAAGGGACTATATTGCACAAAGAGGGTTGAAGGTTCATTTCTTTTGGGATCCAAAAAAAATATCCTTGGATGATATTAAATACATCATGTATGATATGGTTTGGATGTCAATAACTCAAAACCAGATTTACAGTGATAATTAAAGAGCAAACACTGTTGATTTAGAGAAGAGTAACCTCCCACAGCATAAGCTGGGAAAACATGAGAATAATTACATGTATAGCACTGATCCTAAATTCAGAGTGTAAAATGTAATTATGTTTTAGTCATATTTTGCTAATGCCTGAATGAGGAATATTTAAAGTTTTAACACTTCAAATGCAAACACTGAGACAGTGAAAAAAATGATAGATTATTTTGAGTATTTATCAACAAGTGGACTGATTGTATGATAATCTTATACTTGTATCATTAAAGAGTTCATAAAATAAGATGTAACTGGATTAAACAATATCTTGTTTGTTGAGCATGCCATGTATTCAGATGTATTATTAACATTATTTGGCTTGCACAAAATGTAAATGATATTTTAACAATAAAATTAAAATAAAAATCAATTACCTCTGCATAAGATACAAGGTAAAAGAACTGCACAAAAAAATGTAAACTGAATTTGGTTTTAATTTTGCAAAGGCTGCTATAATTAAATTTTTTCTAGACAAGATAAAATAAAATACAAATAAGGAAATGATGGGAAAAAAATCCTATGAAAAACTCAATACTACATTATTATACGTATTTGTTCTTCCATATGGTGATGAAGGTAGAAAGAACTTGCATAGTATTATGAGGAATACCGCAGAAAATGTATGAACTTTCTGTTTTGCTGAAATAGTAACAAATCTTAATTACATATAACAATTCATGCAGTCTGCAATTAATTTTTCTGGAAGAAATCTGGAAAGAGGTAGCTCCATTCTCATATCAGATTTAAAACAGAATATTATCAGGCCAGAATGCTTTCAATATCTTTTGAAAACTATTATTTTCATTAGATCCAAACTTTCAAATTTATACAGTTAAAAAAAGTCTTTCAACTTCTGCAAGACAGACTTGAAGCTTTATACATTGCATAACAGCATTCTCTTTCAAAAGATATAACATAATTTTCCCCGAAGCAATGATCACATAGTTGGGAAGGATATTATAAATGAAAAAACAAAAATTAAAGCACAAGTTTCATTTCTCCAAGTTTTAAAGAGATAATCATTGTACAACCAAAACCTGGATGCAAAAGACTGAGGACAGGTTGAGCATATGTTGAACAAAAAACAACACAAAACCCCCACAATTTAGTGATACAAAATATCACAAACTCTTTGCATGAACATTCAACCTTTGAAACCTCTCACTGGGACGACAAACATACAAGTGCTAAGACTGGATCAAGTCAAACAACTAAAAGAAATTTCTAGAGCACAAAAGAAATGCCACTCACAAGACATATATCTAAGTATTCCTTATCTTGTGATACATAGCAAACAAAGTCAGGCACTTTGCAAGGGTTTTCAATTCTACAAGGTTATTGTTCAGGAAGAGACAGTTCATGTCGAGTCAAACTCACTCCCTCATGTCTTCTTTTTTTTTTTGCTTAAATCTACCATAATTATCTAAAAACTGTCAGCTATTTTAACATTCTACATAATATGACAAGGATGCAAACTAGTATATAAACCATACAGAGGGACACCCACAACCTTGATTTAGTATATGAAGTGCACTTATGATATGAAATGACCCAAGTTAAAAAAATCTCAAGACTTTAAAACATTTACAAGAAAAATTATTAAATTAGCAAACAAACAAGAAGTTCCTTACTGAACAAATTCTTAAAAAAGATTGTTTCATGCTATAACAAGAAAATGGTTCTCCATCCCCAAACCTAATCAGGTTGAAGTGCTGAGAGCAAAGCCATGCAGCATGTCATATTGAAATGCTTAGCTACACATCACAGAAATACATAGATATTCACAAGGAAGTTTAAAATGTGGTAAGAATAAAAGGAAACTGAGCAATTTAAGCTGCATTCCTTGAAAGGTACGACATAGAGCCATAAAAATTTTTACCCTTGTGATACTGTTACACAAATTATATAAACTACCTGTGCGAATATATAACTAACAACGCAAAAATTCAAACTACTCTATTCCGAAGTCAAGGAAACTCTGCAATGCTGATAACAATTTGTGGAATACAAAAATGCTGTGTGAACTGTCTAAAACATAGTTACAATCTAAATAAAGGCATCCATCCCTTAATCTAAAAAAAAAACAAAACAAACCTGTACCAGATTAAACAGAAAATGTCAAACTTAATAAAAAAAAAGTTTCAAATACAAAGAAGCCATCTTTAAAACAAAGTGTCCGCTGGATTTCCTAAAATCTCAGACAGACCAGTTATCCATATAATAATAGAGATAAATATGTCAAAGGTAAGTGCCATCACTTATGGGTCCCAAATAAATAAATCTTCATTGTAAGAGCACTGAAAACTTGGTTTCTGATCAACTGCTCTCAGATTTTCCTGAGACAGAGCATAAACTTGTGCTCAAATCATATCAAATCTGGACACAGCAAAAAGTAAGGCTTCTTCTATATAAGCTTTACATGCATTCTGTAGCAAAAAAAAAAAAAAAAAAGAAAAGAAATAAAGAAAAAAAAATCCTACTGCATCCAACTTTGAATTTTCAATCATTCTTAAAACAAGAAAAAGAAAGGTTTTCCTGAAAACTACATGCAAGGAAATCTGGGTTTACAATAGAAAACAAAATTTTTTTAATGTTACAATTTGGGCACATGGCATTCTGCTAAACCAATTTCACTACAAAGTTCTACTACAAGTTAAACAATGACAACATAAGTATTCAATACATAAGTTGAAATAAACATGACAAAAAATAACCTTCTATGGATACAATTTTTGGACATTACATCAAGGCCTTTCTTGACAGGTCATCAAACTCTAGAACCCCTTTGGTTTATGTAACACAACTACATCAACAGCAATACAACATTGTAACAGAATTAATATAATGTAATATTTATTTATCACTGGTGAACTCCGCCAACACTAAATTCAGCAGCTGAGAATTTGTCTCTATATCTATAAAAGTAACATTTAATAGCAACTCTATCAGCATAACTATACATTAAAGTCTAACACGCTTTATAGAAACTTCAACATGCATCCAACTGCATAAAATGTTGCCTTTCAGATAAGAACTAATATTTTCATTCACATCACAGAAGTTGTTAGCCATCATCTGTTGGCAGCTTGCCGTCTTGTGGCTGGGCTGATCAGCTGCAAGCGTTCATTGTCGTCTGCGCTGACAAAGTCTGGATCCCACTCAAGGTCACTGGAATGCATGGGACTCGCCGTTGACTGTTTGGACACACTGTCTTCAGATAAGTGTGCACCTGGTTTAGGCTTGCGATATGGTGACATACCTGAACACAGGAGATAAAAAAAACAGCAAAGCTATGGGTGAGGAGATAAAAAAATGTACAAAAACTTATTCAATACTATACAACTGCTGCTGACACATACAGACTGAAGTGAAGTTTATCTTTCTTTAACTCATAAGGAATTTTCTTCATCTTTCATGAAATGAAATGCATTGTTTTTATCTTTGATTCTAAAAAGGAATTCTTTTCACCTTGAATGAATTGAAAAATTAGCTTTTACTTTTGAAAAGTAAGAGTTTTTTTTTTCATTTTTCTAGACTTTTGAGAAAATCAAAATAAAAAACACCAAATGTGTTGGGCCTTGGACTATTCCACATATCAAATTATAATGGAAATAAAGAAAAATTACAAAACTTTTTTTTGATCAATATAAGTCAGAAGGGACAGATTATCTTCTGGAAAAAAACAATCTAAATAAGTCAACTATGATGGCAAACCTGCTTCATGGTCCCACTCCATGTCAATAGAACTTGCCTCCGTCTTGTCACGAGCAGGAGCATTACTGCTACTGGAGCTGTGACCATCCCCAGACCCTGGAGAGAAAAATATAGGTAAAAAAAATTAAAAAAAAATACAGTTGCAAGAATAACTTGTCTGTTCATGCAGGAAGCTTTTTCAAGAGGAATAAAGATACATACCGTATTCGCTCCAATAGTAGCGCCGGGCGCGTGAAAATGAAGAGGGGGGTGCTTCTAAAGGAATGTTTTGGATGACTTTTTTCAAAGACAAAGTGCCGCCGTTTCCGCCGTCGCCGCCCTTCCCCCCGTCTAGTTAGTTTTAGAGTGCCATGGTTGGGTGAAGAAAGCGACGTGTCATTCGAGTCCGATGACTACGAGGACTGCAATAGTCCAGGACATTAACCTCAGACGCCTTAGTACTGACTTTGACATCCCCAATTTGAGATGACAATTGCAGTATCATAGTCATTCATTGTTTACATGTGTTGTTTGTTGTTTTCATCAAATCTATCGCTTAATAAATGTTTTGAGTTTGAGTTTAATAAGAATCTTTTGTTCTCAAAAGTGGTGTTTTTTAAGTGTTGCTTGGATGGGAAAGGGGGGGGGGAGAGCTTTTATTAGAGATGGCGCTACTCGCTACTAATGGAGGGAATACGGTAAATTCTATAACTGCACCCATTTCTTAAGATAAAGGTTTCACTGATGATTCCATTGTCTCCTCCTACCCAACCCCACCCTCCATCCCGTCTTTATCTACAGCACATTTACAGCATAGGTTTAAAATTTCTTTTTAAAAAAAATAAAAACATGTTGAGTGATTTACAAATATCCAAACTGCAACTCACCATTTCTGACTTGAGATCTTGTGGCCAGAGATCTTGCTTTCACATTGGCCAAAAACACTTCAAAATCATCCTCTCCTCCAGCTCTGATGAAGATAATAAGGTAAGAAAGGGCAGTTGATAAATAAAAAAACAAAACAAAACAAAAAGCATAGCAAACAAAAGCTGGTCGAGGAAATAAAAAAAAAAGTAAAACTAATGAGTTGTCTCAATGACACAATTTTTCATGCTAAAATGGTAAACAGCTAATTTGATAGAGTGCTGAGCTAACAATAGAATGGTAACCAGTTTGAATCCTGGCTTGGGCTATCTTGTGGTGGGGTCGAGTCTCATCTAATCAGTGCTATCATAAGTCTTGACAGGAGCCTGAAGATCCATCCAGATTATCGATTCAAACTAACAGGTACCTGTCATGTCCACCCACGCATTAGTTATTTATCCGTCTGGATGCACATACACACTTGAAGCCGGTTTGCTGAGCTACATTTTGGCAGACCCTGATACATGAGCCAGCCTCTAAAGGTGGTCGCTTCATAGTGCAATTAGCTGAAAAATAAAAACTGTCCCTTCTAATAATATTATTGCAAATTATTTTAATTAATATAATAAATAGCATTGTTCTCATACTGAAGACATGGGAGCAAACCAGTTTTCAATAGCAATAATAATAGGGGTAACCATATGGCACTTTTTTTCTATTTCAAGATGTGAGTTACACACAAGATCTCCATGTGCCGTCTCTGAGGAATCTAAGAATCTAAAAAACAGAGAAGGAGACATATTGTCTCCAGCATTTCTCACATCTCCCATTCCTCCTCATTGGCCCAGCTACGGTTG
Source organism: Elysia crispata (assembly GCA_033675545.1). Classification (NCBI taxonomy): domain Eukaryota; kingdom Metazoa; phylum Mollusca; class Gastropoda; family Plakobranchidae; genus Elysia; species Elysia crispata. The sequence goes on along the minus strand of JAWDGP010001678.1, from coordinate 180,268 downwards.
TGGGCTGGGTTGCTCCTTGCCTGATTCTCCACCTCCTTGTTCAGCCTCGCTATCCGTGCTGCCTCACGCTTGGCTTCGTAGAATGCCTCCTCTTCCCGCTCCAGCTCTTGCTCTTGATTGGCCAGCTGTTAAAAAATAGCGACATGAATGACGCATTTCAAACAAGTTTCTACCATTCTCTTCAATTTCACAAATGAATTACCTGCAACAATTAAATAATCTATACCATGGTTGTATGAAGAAAGATCTCTGAAAATAAACATTAAGTCTAATCATACAAGAAAAATATCCTCGTTAGAATCTTGACTTCATTTGATACAGAGATACATACAAGTTTTTAAGAGGCAATTCAGATTCAAACAGAACATTTCACAAGTCAACAACTAGGCAAATATTTGGAGAATCTGGAGTGCATATACTTCAAGAGATTTTCTGCACCAAGCAGATGAACATCAAAAAGTTATTATCTTTGCCCTGCTTCCGATATGTTGCTGTTTGCGAGGAAAACCTGTGCGTACCATCTCATCATGTTGCCATGCTACATGTTTTGATGCATTTAGGGTTATATGGAGCCAAGAGCCAAACACAGATATGTACAATGAATTTGCAACTAATAATAATAATAATAATAATAATAATAATAATAACAACATAAACAAATTCACATAGTATAATTATGGTATAAGAGGGGTGGGGGGAAGAGACAGTGAGAGTGAGAGAGAGAGAGAGAGGTAGAGAAGAGGAGGAGTACGCATGACAGTTACCGCCTACGAGAATTTTAAGAAATATAAAAAAAATAAACAAAAATCAAGAACAGTCAACACTGAACAGTGATAGATACTACCGGTACTAATACTATCATAATCTACTTCTAGCTATGCTGGTCTCAGCACAAAACACTGTAAATCTTAACCTTTGCCAGTCCCAAACAAACCTAGTAATACAAGAAAATCAATCAAAGTTAAAATGTCACTAAGGTCAGTTCCCCTAAATATTCAACCATGATTACTTTATAACTAAACTTGAAACAATTTAAAATCTTAAAAAGGTCAGTTCCCATAAATATGCAACCATTATTACTTTATAATTAAACTTGAAACAATTTAAAATCTTAAAAAGGCCAGTTCCCATAAATATGCAACCATTATTACTTTATAACTAAACTTGAAACAGTTTCACAATCCAACTTTATGGATAAATTAAATCTCCACATTAAAAATCTCTGACTAATCTCTAAGAAGGCCTGATAGCGCAAGTCAACAATCCTCTAGAGACAATAATGTGAACTAACTGCTTTGAAATCTTCTCTCACACATTTGATTGGTGTGATTATCTGATCCTGATAACTGGATAGAAAATAAATAATAATAATAATAATAATATTGATGATGATGATGATGATGATGATGATGATGATGATGATGATGATGATGATAATAATAATAATAATAATAATAATAATAATAATAATAATAATAATAATAATAATAATAATAATAATAATAATAATAATAATAATAATAATAATAATAATAATAATAAAAAACAAGAAAAATCGCCGAAGGAGAAAACACTTTCTCTGAACCTATCAGGTCCTCTTTTTTTTTTTTTTTTTTTTTTGTTCCACCCCACTTAGCTGCATCTTTGTCAGCTTACAGTTTTACCTTGGCGTCAGCTTGTGCGTCAAGCCCGCTCTGCTCCAGCAAGAGAGCATCGAACTGTTTGCCATTCAGCAGGTGACGCTCGCGGTCTGTCAACAGCCTGGCTCGGCCACCGCAGCACATCGCAGCACACACACACATCGAGGAAGAAGACAACGAATAGGAAGATAACATGCAGCCACGTAAATCAAACTAAAATGTGCAATAACAGGAAAAGGGAAAAAAATATAAAAGAAAACGGTATATGTAAGAGTGATTTAAGTAAAAAAAAAAAAAATAATGATAAAAAAGTAAACATTCAACAATCACAACAGTACTCGTGAAACTATGAAATAGACACTACTTTAATTCACACTGCTGCCCTAATTGCCCACGGCAAAAAGGGCATAAGTAAGTAAGTAAGTTAATTCACACTAATCACAGGCAGAAAAATTTAATAATAAAAAAAAATGAATACACAATACAACATTAACATCATAATCCATTACAACACCATTACCTACAATGGACTCTGTATGTTTAACACAAGTACGAAACAATATATCATATTTTATAGCTTAAGCACATCAAACCACTACACACCAAAACTAAAAAAAAAAGGTTGTCTCATTTGTGTGTGTGTGTGTGATCCACCTACTTAATGACATAGCCCGTCCACAAATGCAACTACTACTGCACGCCAAACAAGCGCACTAAGGTTGGAAAGATGGTAGCTAGAAATCACATTCTAAGACACAGCAAAGCACAGGCGGGCGCCGTCCCACATAGCCTGACGGAGGCTGGTCCAATGAGGACCCCCACTACCCTCCAATCAGGACCCGCAAACGGTATCACAATGTACCTTTGTCTTTTCCGTTTTTCTCTTCTTTTTTTTTTTTGTTTTTTCTCATACAAATAAGTTCAACTTCAAAATATCATGGAACCTAACTTCGCAAAGTACTCGCCCAGAGTCTTCAAAATTTCATCTGTTTAGCAAGCAGGATCAATCGATTTTCACCGCTTAGCGGTAACAAAAGAAGAAAAAAAAATTAGTAGGGAATGAGCCAGAAAAAGGCATAATTATCATCATTCCCGACTGATAAATACATCGTCTTTCTTACGCATTTTTTAATATTAAAATTAAAGTACTGTAAGATTAAAAAAATAATTCTCCATAAACTAATAGCGCGCTCTTATATGAACCAATAGGGTTGCACTTTTGGCGAGTACGGGGTGGACACATGCAAGAGTGTCTGCTAATAACACACAGGACGTACGCTCATTGCGGACGAGATCTTCCAGATCACGTGACATACAGGGTGAATGTGTGTGAAGAGAGAGAGAGAGAGAGAGAGAGAGAGAGAGAGAGAGAGAGAGAGAGAGAGAGAGAGAGAGAGAGAGAGAGAGAGAGAGAGAGAGAGAGAGAGAGAGAAGGTCTGAAGAAGGACCAGTCGATACTCGGCGCTGATTGTCTCCAAGGCCCGTAACTAGACAGTTAACCTCTGAGTACCGGAGCAGAAGGCGCCGGGCGAGCTAGAGTTAACCCTCGGGCAGCCGCTGGAACTCTCCCGCCACACGACCTGCCCAACTCGCTGTCCAGCGCTTCTCTTTACGATCTCGTTCTCCTGAAACTAAATCTCACGGCTGATTAACTGGGAGCCTACAGCCTCCCCCCCCCCCCCCTCTCTCTCTCTCTCTCTCTCTCATCTCACAATCTTTGCTACTCGTTTCTTCCTTTCAGCTCTCTTTTTGAGAAATACTTAAAGGGAAAAGCTGAAGTAAGCCATAACAGAAGAGCAATTTCAATTTGTCGTGAAGAAATCCAAACAACATTTAGATAATTACCAAACAACAAAAAACAACAACATCAAGAAACAAAGAAACCAACCCCAACAACAAACAAACTAAAAAAAAAAAAAAAACCCACATACAATTAGGGCAGATTGACTCAATTCAGACTTAACTTCACAAATCTATCATCGAAATGCGTGCTTTTTCTTATCTGCTTTCCATTCAGTGACTACAAACTTAATCAAGCTCCATTTAGGGAAAGACAAAAATCAATAGACTGCGATTTTAAATAACGATGTGCACATGTGACCCAACACGTCCTGTTATCTTGAGACTATCTCTACACACTCGCCGAGTATCAAAAGCTAACTGCAACAGTGGGCTTTGTCAACACACGTCCATCACGATAGAATTACACGTACTATCAGCTTAAAAACTTGATGCGACTCTCTTTATCTAAACGCGCCGGTACTCCATCAATAGATGTGTCTATTATTTCAAGTCTCCTAAGCTCCTCGCAGAAGATTGAAAAGATCTCCGCCGTGGGCAGAACCCCTTGTTTTTTTGTTTTTGTTTTTACGATTCGCTGCTTTCCGCAAATTTATCGCAAACGACATTTTCTGCTTGTGACAAAGGAGCATTTTGTGGAATGGTGTTGCTAGCTACATGGCGCTTCGTGTAAATATACCTTGAGATACCAGAATTTTGAATAAAAAAAAATTATAATAATAAACGAAGCCCTTAAACAATCTTCCCCCCCAAAAAAACAACAAAAAAAAACAAGAAAACAACAACACCCCCTAAAAAAAACACCCCAGCACCTTTCCCTCAGGGATCGTTCAAAAAGACAATTAGGCCCGATATAGGAGAATAACTTCCCCCCCCCCCCGTAAACTTGAATTTTCTCCTTTGCAGGTCATATTCTCAGTTATTGGAAGTATTTAAAACTCTTCTCGGCCAGTGAAACTACTTGCTCTCTCCCAAATGAAGTGGATGTAGATCCAAGAGAGGGTCCACACTACACAGTCAAGTCATATATTAATGATACCGACAACCTTAAATAATGTTGAGTGGTTTGATGCGAACTGTGTTTTGTCTTTTCCAACAATGCTATTCAATCGGGGGGAATTGGTGATAAAAAAAAATTACCCGAACCTTACGTTTTGAGAGCTCTCTCTTGGCAATTAATATACGCTTGATCTTTTACTATATTCGAGCAAAACCGAGTCTTAATATCAACCTAGTTTAGATTTAAATCTTCAACACCTTTCAACTCTGAATTTATATTTCAGCATAATGAAAATTGGCAAAAAAAAAAATAATTCTGAGGAATTATTTTCCAGAAAATAAGTTGTATAATTTATGTGTTTCTTTAGTGCTAATTCATCTAATAGAGTAAGGCAAATTACGCGGTTTTTAGTATAACATTAGTTTTACTCGATACGCCTTTCTGTGATAAAAGATTCAACACATATACCATATGAGTTGTTCCTTGCTGAAATAGGAAAGTTTGTATGATCAAAATATACAAAATTAACAAAAGACACGCCTATTATACAGGGAGAAAAATGCTCTTGATACAGTATAGCCTATGCCAGGCCCGTCACACACTAAAAATCTTTGGTCGATTTCACCGACATCTCAATCAACACTGCAGGAGCTGAATCAATATCAAAGCTGAACTGCAGTTATCCCAGACTAATTTTGCACGCGCTCCTTGATTCCTGGCTTGAAATGGGCGGATCCTCCCACGCAATAGGGATTTCTCACACATGGATCCCCCAGCGGAATTACGTGATGTCTACATCATAAACCCCATTACGCGACGAATACAAATTATACGTTTAATTCATTATGTTACTTAAACTTTACGATGTGATGTTAACATAATAAAACCATCACTCTATTTATTTATTTACTATAATCTTTACAAGGTAAACAGTTTATATATATATATATATGTGTGTGTATGTAAACTTACTCTATGTAATATACTTACTCTGAAACATGAATACATCTAGCTTTTATTTACATATATGTGTGTGTGTGTATATATATATATATCATTTGTTTATTTATTCATACATAAATCTGATTTTTTTTTACTGTATTCATGACTTTCTTTGTTAATGGGCGTGTCAATTTTGAATTTTCCCAGGAGGGATGAATGAAGTAAACATAATCTAATCTAATAAAAGCCCAAAGACGATGAAATTCTTGCCAAATTCTTCACTTTTATGGATTTCACACAAGACCGTTCCGCCGATATCCATGTTTTCACCTTAAACATTTTGTTTTCTAAGAAGGAGAAAGCACTTGAGTCGATAGATTCGCTGCGAGACGGTGCAATGCAAAAGGGGAAAAAAAAATAACGCGCAAACTCAATTCTCTCCTCAGCGTGCATCCATCTGTAAAAAACAATCCTGTTTGAGTTCAACTCTTTCCAATTCACCGGCGCGGTTTCTCCAAATCTGTACGATTAAAGCTTTCGATGAGAGATCACTAAGACACCACAGGAGAACTAAAGTACAGTTCATGTACGGTGTGATGCTTTGCTATGGTAAAGATTGCAGGGTCCGATAAAAGAATAAAGTCTCGCAAGATGTGGTTCTAGCGCAGGGTCTCTTGATAAAGGCCTGATATTATCCCAATGTGGACGAGCCATTTCAAACAACGCGTCCATCAAAACAACCTCAACTATGATTTGCTCTACACATTCTGATTGTGGTGAATTACGAGTCTTATTATGCATTAAGTTCAGTTATCATTGAAAAAAAAAAGAAAGAAAAAAAGAAATGTTTTTTTGCAGTCATGCAGCCACAGGCGTAAACGGCACTCAAGTTATACAATATTTTACTCCATTTTACTGTACACGCAGATAGGTAAAATATTCACATTGGATGCCAAAAAAAGTAATAATAATAATAAAAAGGACACCAGCGAAAAAAAATTGCATTTGAAAGAATAATAATAAAAAAAAGAATACAGTTCTATAAAACGTAGAGCCCATTAAGACAAAGTCCACAAAGTATAACAATGAATGTAGTGATTGTCATCATTATCATTATTATTATCATCATCAATTAACACTAGCAAATGTTGAATCATATCTCAGCTGAGTGGTTTTGCTTTATATTTAAAGGCGCCAAGTAAATCTGATGTTTACATAACAAGCAATTAGACACACTTTGACGGTTCCTTGGACCTAGGATCTTAGTAACTGTCTAGAGCACTCAGAGTACACATGTTACAGTAGTGCATGTTTGAACTGGTTCACTATGAAAAGTCCGTATCAGTGAGCTGTCATATTAAATACACTGTACCACCAACCTGTTATTGGTAAAACCGTTGCTTTGAGTTGAACACAACCCAACCCAACTCAACAAATGCCAAAAGTAATAAGCCAAAAAAAATAAATAAATAAATAAAAATGAGATTACGGCTTTGGCAAAGAGGTAGATTCTATATGTAGCATTCTAATGCAATAATTCTAAAAATGTTACTTGCAAGATTCTGTGATCAACCTTTCCACCCGTCCGTCTATATTTAATTGTAGACGCAACCATTTTTTCAATGTAATAAGTATGGCAACTCAATTCATTACAAGCTATACCAAAGTACTCAAATTTATTCATACTGAGCTAAATCATCAACAACTCCAGGCTAGAATTATTACACTTACTATTTGGTTCTCTTATGACCCCTTCCCCCCACCTCCCCAAAAAAAACCAAAACAAAACAAAAAAACAAAAACCCCAGAAAACACCAAGATGTGTAAAATATTTCTTAATAGTGAGGTTTGCATAATCCTTATAGAGAAAACCCCCAGTCATGGAAGCCATACATCTTGACTTCTAAACCCTTTAGCAGGAATACAATTGAGTTTAGAAGCCAAAAATGCAAGAACAAGATAAAGTCTTCTACAGAAAGACTTTTGTTGAACAGAGAATATAGGAGAGGCAGCAAAAAAAAAAAACAACAAAAAACCCCAAAACAAATTAGAATGCTCTTCAGCATTTTTTGCTAATATAAGAAGTGAGCTCTACACTCTTCTTTTTCCTTTTCTCAAACCAAAATCTGACATAAAAGAGGATTAAATACTCATGCTGCACAACATCTAAAGTTACAACACAACGCACGCGATCCACAGTGAAGGGCTCCACTCGCTTCATGCAGCAAGCTTGTCTCATTACAAAACCTATGTAGAAATTATGTAGCTGTTCATTTTCAACCTTTAAAGCTGGAATGTTATTTTACATCTTATATGCACCCATGATTGAAGAATCAACGTGAAAAGAAAATCGAGGACAATTTTTACAATTTTCTGTTCATGAGAAGATTAAAAAACGAAAGATTTCATTGTGTAGACTGAATGGTTTTTAACTTTTAAGATATGGCACTTAAATTAAAAATGTCTTTGGATACAAAATGGTAACTTCAATTGATTTACGAACAGAGCCCTTTGCCCAACAAATATTGTGAATAACGTATAAAATTGGCAGAGCACACACACTCTATAGAAAAAAAACAAGAACAACTTTATGAACATGTGTGCTGAACGTACCATTCTCACATAAGAAGACACTGTAAATGGCCCAGGAGAGAGAGCCAACCGACCTCTGTGCCAGCAATTGTAGAAGCCGCAAACAGAATAGAGACATAGTGAGAATAATACGAACAAGCTGTCTTACAATCCAATCCAAACCATACATTTCCATACAAGGGTAGAGTTAACTCAAAGGGTGCAAAAAGATAAAGTAAAAAATACTAACGGTAAGTTTTGAAAATCAATAAAAGCAATGGACTTGTGTAACAGCATCAAGCCAAATCAGAAAGCATATGTGTAAAAACACTCGTAGCCAAACCTATTAAACAAAAACAGATGTGTCCAGTAACCATCAGAGCATCAGAAAAAAATACCTTTGATTCTTTATTGCACTAAACCGAAAAAAACCAGAATATATGTATCCAAAGGATAGAAAGGCATTTCTATTGACCCCAAAGGCATTCACAGTTTGAAATGTTCCACAGAATTAAAGATTGTTCTTCAAGGTCAGATTTAACGTGAAAGTAAGACAGTTATGTTCGTACTTGCATCTCCCTAGTCAAACTCCTTAGTCTGCATGGCAATATTTCACGCTACCAAATAAAATATAGACATAATAGATCATCATATTGCCTAAAACAAGTATGAGGAAATAAAAAAAAAGAAAAACAATCTACTTAATAAGCTACAGAGATATGGGTAGACATTTAAATTCATTTGATAATTGTTTACAAAATCGATACTTTCAATGTCATTAAGACTACCGTGAGGATAAAAGAAAACTGAATGGAGAGGAAAAAAAAAAGGATAAACAAAAACCAATCCAAAACAAGTATACAGTTATTGAGTTAATCTCTCCAACACTGAGGACCACTTTATAATACTGCATCTAAACAGTCAACTTTTAATCAAGACTTAAGTGATGAATAGTTTTTAATAAAACAACTGGTCAGATAAAAAAAATTTAATGACATACGATATTGCTGTGGTACAGACTGATACCTGAAGCAGCTGTTTCAAAACATTCTCTAAATAATGCAGAGAGGCAAAAAATGAGGATCACCTAGCTGAGCATTTCTAGACCACCTAGAGGCATTAAATTTGGCATTAAGTTGTAAATTACCCCAAAGACTGGAGTGGTAATATTACCTTTCACCAAAATGGTGTTTTTGGAAAACTAAAGGCAAAAATATGATTGTTACAGGTGTATTTTCTTAAAAGATATCAAGACCATTTATAATATAAGCCCATCTATTATACACAAACATCTCAGTTTTGGCAAATTGACACCAGGGTCCCATTTGTAGTACAGGTTTTTCAGCTTAAATGTAAAAGAAAAAAAGGTTCACTCACCTTGTCATCTCACTTCTGCTGGATTCCTGTAAATCAATCAATAAAAGAAACAATTGAGAGCCTTTTTCACTGGTTGGATGGTAGAATGCATTAATTAACAAATGCAAGTTAGCAACAATTTAGCACTAAGTGGATGAACTGTTAAGGGCTATTCTACCTGTACGCACTTCTTTTTTTTTATTCTTGAATCTATCAAGTAAGAAAAGAAATTTTTTTTTGTACATGAAAAAAAAAAACAGAAACAAATTACCCGAAATTTGATATCATTTTCAAGAAACTGAAAAGTGGGAAAGCCAAAATTTTTTGCATTTGCAAGAAGGTCACTTGGTAATATGTGCTGAAATTTTAACAATATTTTCTGTTTTGATGATGCAGGACAATGTGAGCAAGATTAAGGCATAATTTTGTGTTCTTCATTAAAAATCAGTTTAGAGGAGAGAAAAAAAAGCAGAAAAAATATTTACCTCATCCATGAGATTCTCAAACTGAAAAAAAAAGTAAAAAAAAATATTATTAAAACAGATGATCTCAAAAGATGGATCTTAATCTGATATAGTATACATTTTTCTTTCCCAAAAGTTTGACTATGTGTCCTTAAGACAAATGATAGCTATTTCAAGTCATTTATAGTGAAGTAAAAAGTTACCAGAGCTATTATTTTTTTTAATGTCTATCACAATGAGTTCACTCTATTATTTTAAACTACTAAGTTCAAACAAAAGCCAGTATGAAATATGGATCAAAAGTTACCAGAAGTTCTTATCTATGTAACAGATCTGAAGGCTCCACTGGTGTTTGACTTTGTCACAGACAGATAAGTCCAAATCTTTACTTCATGTCCATACAATTTTCGTAATCAAATGGCCAGACAAAAGGGAATAAGACAGCATAGGGGGCCAACAATACAAAGTTCAGAAAAAGCTTGAAAAAAGCAGGGAAGGAGAAAATCACTCCACTCTGCAATTGATTTGAGAAACCTGCATCACTCTTCATTTGTGAAAAGGTAACAGATTATGAATCATGTTTAAAATTCATGAAAAGAAGTAATGATAAGAGATGGCGTAAAGTTGTGCATGGTCAATTTTTAATTTGTATGAGGATGTAGAGACATGTTACAAATACTATCAAGTTAAGGCATTTTAAGGGAGTGAGTCAGAAAGAGAGAGAGAGAGAGAGAGAGAGAGAGAGAGAGAGAGAGAGAGAGAGAGAGAGAGAGAGGGAGGGGGGGAGGTGGAGGAGGGAGGGGGCGAGAAAAGGAAAGAGAAAAGGAACATGAGAAGCTCTTTTTCCTTTTAGCTATGCACGTAGGATAAAATTATAGCATCAACTAAGAGATTTCTCTCATTTAGGCTTTAAACTAGTAAAGAGCACCAATGTTTTACAATGCTCTAGAAGCTTTCTTTGGGCAGGTGGAAGAATTGGGGACACTCGGGGAACTTAACCAGGCTGGAAATTTCACTTTATGTTAATTTTTTTTAATTAAAAAAAAAAGACTAAAATTTGTTCAATTTAGTTCCTCCTCTTTCTACTCTGTTCTGTCCTCTCCCAAACACGCTTGTCTTTTTACTTCTTTGAACAAAAACATCCCTGAAAATTCACAGTAAGGAACTTCAGAAGACACTATGTAGACAAACTTAGTTTTTTTTAGTTTTAGGAAAATGAAATAGATCATACCGGATCTATTTATTTCCTCCTCAGATTTCAAGGATTTGTGAAAAAAAGAAGAAAAAAAAAAAGCAAGAAAGTCTAAGGAGATACACAGAACAATTTTGATTAAATGGCATTAAACTGCCTTTTAGCTGAAATATAATTTCATCAAGTCAAAGTGATTTTTTATGCAATTGAACAAAAGGGCTTATTCGGAAGATTGCACGTGGGATGTTGAGTGTAAACACCTTTGGCCAGACTTTATGAGTCAGATGTCAAAAAAAAAAAAAAGGAAACAAAGTTGCTTAAATGATTTAAGAAATTATATCAAAATATTTAATTGTTTTCTCCATGATTATTATTTTTTTTTTGGTATTTAGAGAATGTAACAAGAAGTAAAAAAGTTCATCATGATGTCTTGCTCTCAAAACTATAATTACGACCTTTGACCCATGAAGACTGGACTGAAGATAAAACAAAATTTACGTACATCATCATCATCAAGATAATAGTTCTGAAAAAATCAACAACATTGATATGAGTGAAAAAATATTTTCTTTGATAAACCTGCTCCGATCTTTTAACATGTTTGCTCTAACATAAAATCTTTTTAATAATTTTATGATTTTATCTAAGTAAACCGTATACTATCCCACATCTCAAGGTGTGAATGCCAAGATTTAATAACACTATTTCAATTCTTAAGTTCTTATATAAACAAAAATCAATAATTAAAGAAAAGATATCACATACGAAAGAAAAATAAACTTTTTTTTTCAGACACTAAATGAATTTGAGCATGATATACCCTGTACAAAATCTCTTTGATTTGGTCTTATTGAATAAATCATCAAAGATGCACGTGAAAAATTGTGTACAGGAATAATTTTATCATAACCTTGACTGCTTCTGTATTAAAAAGCAGAGGCGAGGCAGGAAAAGAAATAATTAAAAAAAAAACTGCAATATTTTTTTGTCAAATCACTCTTTCTTTTTTCAAGACAAGGGAAGAGGAAAGAAGCTTTGATACCGTATTGTCTTCTATGTCTTCTTGTTCCTGTTAAAGTAGTACATGCAAAATATTTTTAAAAAAGACATTGGTTACTTTGACTTACTATTTGCAGGCATAATATATAATCAGTTTCAAATGTGTGAAGAAAAAATGGAAAGGCAAAAATTTACATCAAATTAAGGATGAAGACAATTGAAATTTTGTTAAAAATGTCATGATTTATTAAGCCAGAGAAAGAGGGTTTATGGAGTGAGAAAAAGAACATTTCCAAATTTATATTTTCTTCACATTAATAACCCCCACTCCCCTCAAATTGGTATCTAATAAGAAGCAAATAAAATCTATACAAATGCCTCTTATAGAAAAAAAAATATTGTAAAATCAAATCAATGGCAAGCATAATTTGTCACCAGAACATTCCACGAAGAAAAGATATACAAAAAAACTGCTTTGTTGCAGAGATGAAACTCAGACAAAATACAAACCTCAATGGAAAAGTCATGTTCCTCCTCATACTTGGCTCGCAGATATTTCCTCCTGAAGAGAAACAAGAAGATTTTCTGTCAATACTTATAAATTTTATATATATACATAAAGGTTACACACTCCCAGGTGACGTGACAATCAGGAGGTTATGTTGTATTTGTGACATTTTGTGCCATTTTTGACAACATGCAGAGAGAGAGAAAAGGTAAAATAAATAAGAATTATTAATATTCATCTATAATTCTCTGTGTCTGTCTGTCTCTCTTTCTCTTTCTGTGAAATAACACAATAAAGAGAGTGCTCAACAATTGAGGAGCATGGTATTTTAAAACAAATTTGGCCCAGGGATCAGTCGGCCTATACTTGACAAACACTGAGACATTCCTGTGTTAAAATAAGATTATTTGGGAACGTCCCATAGAACAGGGAATAGAAGAGATATAGCGATATAAAGAGAATGAGGAGATTGGAAAAAAGAGAAAGGTGGCATCGAAGAGTGAAAGAAGAACGAGGCAATATGAGGAAGGATAAGAAAGAGAAGTGCACAAATCTAGGCAAAAAGAAGGAGCAGGAGATTTGCTGGGATGGAGAGACAGAGGCAGGGAAATTAGGAGATGATGTATGGATTGTATTGCCACATAACATACATCAAACTGAATCTCTAAAGATATTTAAAACTAAACTGAAACCACACATTATCTTAATATGACACGGTACACTAGTAACAGTTAAAACTTCACAGACATTTCCATAATGTCCTTCTCTTGCGACTACCTTTGAAGTGAGAATAACAACACTTTTTTGAGGCGGATGTGAAAAAAAGTAAAATAAAGAGATGCATTTTTGTAATTTATGAATTTTTATTTTGCTTTACTGAGTTCTACATACTCCGCAATGATTAAATCATGCAACAAATTCTTAGTGATGTTGTCATTGTTGCATATGTGCTAGATGTCATTTGTTTTCTTGTTCATCTCTGTATGACAGGATATTAAGTGTTTGTAATTTTATGACAATATATTATAATGTGCCTTGAGATCCTATAAAGAAAAGCACAATATAATTGACCTCCTATAAATTATTATCAGGGCAAGACCAAGAGGAAGTAGAAATGGAACATCTTGTGCAGGAGAATAAATCAATAATTGCCTTCTTGTGAAGCTGGAGTAGAAGGGCAGTATCAAGGAAAGGATGAGATTGGGGTGGGGGACAGTGGGGCAAGGTAAGGTAAAGGAATTCTTTGAAATCTCTCTATACTACAGGTCCCCTCCATAAAAAGGAAAGGTGTTTTAAACATTTATACAGTAGAATACGATAAGATCGAACACAGATCCCTCGAAACTATGAAGTCCTCAAACTCATCTGTTTTCCCTTTCTCATTCTCCCTTTATTCCCTTCTTATTTCTATGTTTTTGTAGATCTAGTTTGAAGTTTTAGCACTTAGTCTTCGAACAATCAGTCCTTGATTCCAGAAAGCAATTATTCCTCCTCCTCACGGATCGTCACCTTGACGAGGTGAGCGAGCTTGCGTGCCTTGATAACCCTGAGAGCTATGCCGGCGGGAGCCTCGTGCTCCTGGTAGGGCCACCCAAGCCGGACAGGTCAAAGGATAGAGGCCAGACTAGATACGATCCACCCCCTCCCCCTACTTGTAGGTTTAGCATCTATAGGGCTAACAACTCTATCTTGTAAAAATGCTATTGTTACAGAAACAGCAACAAACAACCTTTATAACTCGCGGAAGAGGCTTTCTGAGGGCCCTCAGGGCGCTTGTATGAATGGCAGTGGTGAAAGCCGAAAGGAAGCCACTGGCAAGACAAAGGAAGTCTTGAATGCAAAAACTAAGACCAGGATAGGATTCTGGAATGTGAGGACAATGTTTGAAACAGGTAAACTTGCCCAGGTAATATCAGAAATATTTTTTTATGCTGCCCTAATTGCCTACGGCAAAAAGGGCAGTAAGTAAGTAAGTAATTATTCCTCTTAAGAAATTTGACAGATTGTAACTTACAAAAAAAAAATGCTCACTATATTCATAGATCTATCTTAGTTAAATTTAAAGCAAGTTCTCAACACATTTTTATTCTTCATGCCCCACTTCTGCCCTTTCACTGTACAGAAACAATTTGTCACCGGGTTGCCTAGCCTTTGATCCCTAGCAGCCCACATATCTTTGCCTATTCCAATGCACCCAGCACCAGTTGTCTGTCAGCACCAGCTAGGTCTACCTGTAGTTAAGACTTCAAAACCAAAATTTGCTTGTTCCACATGTACCAGACACATGTAATGATTACAGGCAAATCTATCTAGACCCACCGTTTGCTTAATCAATCACAACATGGGTGTGAGAAAAAGCTGGCGGGTAAGATCTCTATATTAGTGGTTAGGACGCCAGATAACTCAAAAGGTAAAATGTTGGACACAATTTAGGGTATCATTCCAGATATCGGCCGAACTTACTCCAGGCATTATAATTGTATTTTTCTTAATGATTTTAATATTCTGAACACGGATATGAAGGTTTTATTCGCAAATAAATACTTTTCAAAATACAAGCATTTTTGTGTTGCTCTAAAATTCCATTAAACAACAAGTTTCAATTTTGCCTGGAAACACTCAATTGTGAGGCCTGATGTGAGGTGGGCTTTTATAGACTGCAATTTTACCCAATATAGTGGTCTTCAGGTTCAATCCTTTGACGGGTCCTGTGATGGGATTAGGTCTAGCTTTGCCTTGAACACAGCTTTTGTCCAACATTCCCCTTCACAAAGCCAGGAATATGTGCTCGATTATATGACTTGGAAAATTGGCTAATCTAAACTTGCCAATCAAACTAAGTGCAGCTCTTAACTTGCCCTTGAGAACTTTTTGACAAACTTGTGCAAGCATTTCAAGCGGAGGTGATTTTAGGTACTGATGAGTGCACAATACCCATTCCATTAAAAATTCATACTACACCAAAATTTTGAGATGGAATTGAATCAGAAATGGATGCATTCCATTGAGGACCTTCAGCCTACATAATCCATCTCTCATAAACCCATAAAGTCAACATTAAATGCTACATTAAATTATAACTGCTATGCTAACTATTTATTTTCATTTAACCAATAACTTGATAAGGCTTAGGGCCTAATTTTGATAATAAATTCTAGGCTGAATATTGAAAGTCTAAATCTAGCCCAAAACTTTTCCTAAGTCTTGGAAAAACCTACCTGCGATCAACAACACCGAAACATCTATGAATACAATTGCCCATTGTTATATGCAAGAAAAATACTCTTGAAGGTCGGCATAGCTCAATTTCCAAACCTTGATCAACAATTTTTTACAAAGGCTCTGAAAGCATGGATGTATACTACTATTACAAGATTCACACCCATAGATCATACTCCCGATCTCATGGTTACGCTAAACAGGATCTTTGGCTACCGTTCAGAATTCAATGGACTTCCACATCTTTGTTGATCCCGGAAGTAAAACACTTTGATGGTCACAAGGGAGGCATCGTTGTCATTCAATCTGTGAGCTAACCCAATCAGGTGCAAATGACATAGAAAAAGAAAAAAAAGTTGAATAAGTAGTAGAAAGATAAAGTATAAAAATAGCGATAAAGAGTAAGACATTGCCATAGGCCCAATTTGGCGAGGATATTAAAACGAGTAGTATAAGCTTGGATTGGTTACAAAACTTCGGGAATTCCCTATTAACCAGTCAACTTGTAAATCAGGAGATCTCTACTTTCAATTCATGCAAGTTAAAGGATAAAATATGTAAGTATATATAATTATGTAAGAGTCTTATATTTGATTTTCATGATGGATCTTCTTTATATTCTATAATTATGAAAATTAATTTTCCCACAAGCTTCCGATGTTTCGCTTGTCATGACTATGAAGTAAAGCCTACTGTTGTTGAACCCACTTTAAATTGTATGAGAAGATTTACGTCTCTTGCACAAGCAGGTGTACACTAAACTGGTAATAAGCTTTCAGTTATTTTATATTTTAACCCCTTGACTGCTACACAATTTTCCTATACCAGGTGACCCATTATGGCTATGCCCGTCATGTAAAAATTTGCTACAGCTCTAGATCTAGAAATAATAGCGATAGATGTAGCAAAAACTATATATCAAAGGCAAAGCCATGGCTTGCTTGTCAATATCTAGATCTAGACTGACGCTTTTCCATACAGTATGGGCTAGATCTAGATTGGAAAGAGTTCCTTTTAGGTATGCACGGTTTTTTACATAGAAGAAACAGTAGCAACCAATGAATAAGTTCGATAAGAGACAGAGCTGAAATAAATTAATTTTTCTTCTTTGTGTAATCCCAAGCAAAAACCAAGCCCAATCTTTTTCTATGGTCCCGATCAAACGAAGCCCTCTTTGGGGTGTAAATTAGTCCGAACCTAAAAGGAACTCTTTCCTCTAGATTTGCAAGCCAAACACACAGGAATGGCTTTGTGTGTGTACGTACGTATGTGTGTGTTTCACATGTGTTAAATGTTTGTCCGACGTCGATTATATCATGAGCTATTAAAAGTTTCAGGAAAATTTGAGCTTTCCAGTGGTACTATTTTTATCCTTTGAAAACCGAAACTGATTTTCAATGCGGGGAAACAAAACTTGCCATATTAAGCATGCACTGCGTATGTACACAGTACATGGTACACCCTTCAGATAGGCACATATAATGTACGTACACAGCATAGTGAAGTAGATGATTGAAAAAAAAAGAAGCTAAAGGTTCACAATATAATTAATATAAGTGGCATACCTTAGGTATTTTACAATGGTATGATGAACTTTCGAGCACTTTTTTAAAGCCTAAATTCATAACTCGTTCCTATTTTTTTGTACTGCTCTTCATCACTGTACATTGAGAGGTTTTACTAGCGGACATAGCACATTAGCAGAGAAAGAAATCAAAGTTGCCTTTTATAATAAACATATATCTCGAGATTAGATGTATATAGAACCCGCATGCCTTAAGGCGTATATGAAGGGAACCAAACGAAAGAATTCCCCAAAAATAATATCCCTAAAGTTAAAATCAGTAAGCATTCATAATTTGATCAAATTTCAGTCTCAGCTTTTTTAATGTTGATCCTGTTTTTTTTTTGTTGTGAAAAGAATTGGCCTTCAAAGGTCTGTTAGCTAAGGTATTATTCAAAAGCATGCTCAAATAAAATAGAGAAAAACTGGGATGCCAAACACAGGACAAAATATCAGTTCAGCACCAACATGACTGAGTTGCCCTTTCTAGACAGATATTACCATGGAGAAATTTTTTTCTAACATGAATGTCTTTTGTAAATGAGATTTATAATTTAATAAATGTATGTAGAACTTTTCATTTTTGGTTTGGCCAGGCTGACAAGTCTAACCTGTGAGTTTTTCATTGTAAATTTGTAAGGAAAAAAAATGGGAGGACATCCTAACTGTTTGCACCTATAAAGCATATATTCCATTGCATTTTTGCTTTTTATCTTTTTTTTTTTGTTGTAAACAATGGTTGGTTTTCAAAAGTTTCTTCTTTTACAGATTTACTGAAAATCCAAAGGAGAGCACCATGGCTACTACTGATCTGGATCCTCTTTTTGTGAGGGCTCTCAAGCTGCTTAACTCCAAATCAAGAGAAAGTGCAGCTCAACTGAAGGCCATGGTTGATGAGGCTATCGCCCAGAGGAAAGGCCTCAAGGTATTTCTCTGTTTTTCTGTGTTAGCTTTAAATAACACTGTTTTAATTGCCTGTTTTAAAAATTTAAATCTGCGTAAGTATGAGTGGTTAAAGATATAATTAAGCACATTTTATAAATGTTAAATAAGTTTTAAGCTGCACCTTAATTAGTTTTTTTTTAATTTTTTTTTCAAGTTTAAATATACATGTTTTTACTATATTTTAGATTTTCTAGAATTTCAGTTTACCGCTCTAACTGTTGAAAGAAGTGTGCTTTGTATTGTTTTACTCTCCAGGTCCCAGCACAAAGTGGTGATGCAGGCAAACTGAGTCCAGCAAGATCTAAAGGAGATGATGATTATAAAAGAAAAGAAACGGACAAAAGATCGCTTGAAAAGGTTTAGGACTTTTTCTTGTGTATTATAGATGTTTATTTAGCATGAGTCACAACTGAAAAAAAACACGTTTGACTCATATTTGATGATGAATGCTATCAAGACTAGCTGTTAGTAATTTGTTTTAAACCAAGGGATGTTCTTCTCAAATCAAAACTTTACAATCCTCTCATTTGGTTTTCAAGAGGAGTTAATGACTACTACTGTCGTACTGAAATTATTAGTACAGTAGAAACCTCATAATTTGAATTGTATGGGAATAGATTAAATCTTTGAATTAAGAGTATTCAAATTACAAAAGTGGGTCTAACAATTTTTGACTCATTGAGTGAGTGTGTACTGTGCCTGCAACGAGCAACCCTCCTCTTCCCCCGTCCCACGTTGCCATCAGTATCAGTATCAGTGCTGGCACTTAATTGTTAGTGCATCCGCTCCCTTCTCGCTTTGATAGCGCACTGATCAGCATTTCTTGGGCAGAGATTGGCATTGCTTGCTGCTTGAGAGATGCATGTAGCACTTTTGTGATGTCTTATGGAGTGGTATCGACTTCGAATTAAGAGAATCGAATCAGAAAGACTTTGAAATACGATAAAGCCAAAGAGAAAAAAAATAACCTATCATCTTGCAAAATTTGTTTTATGAGAAATTCGAATAATCAGACTTCGGTTTTTGAGGTTTCCACTGTATCATAATAGGCTTTATTAATGCATGCCCTATTGGCGGTTTGGAAAGATCATCATGCTATTTTGACATAATATTCCTGGCTTTCAAATTTAGATTGCATATGGAAACAATGATACACTTTTTTTCTCTAAGTGGTCATGTTTTGTCCTTTTGAAACAAGGACATTGGTGGCTGTGGGGTTAGAATGTCTGCCCTGTGTGAAATATACAGGTCCATTGTTTATGAGGGTCATAATAAATATCTGCTGAATTTTCAGGGAAGCAAGGACTCATCAGAACCTGATGTAAAGAAAAGTAAACTTGATTCAAAGCACAGAAGCAAAGATGAAAAAGATGCAAGGGAAAAAGAGAGAGAGAAGGAAAAGGCAAGGCGAGACCGGGACAAGAAAGAAAAAGAAGAGAAAGAAGCTCAAAGGCAGAGGGAGAAAGCAGAGAAGGAGAAGAAAGAGAAAGCAATGCTCAGCTCAAAACAGGAGACTGAAGTCACGATGGTCAGCGATGATGATGAGGAATCCTCATCTCAATTGGATGCGGGAGATTTCGCTCTCGAGATGGGAATAGCATGTGTTGTTTGCAAGTAAGTCCAGCAACAAAAGCACTATTGTTGTTTTTGTGCTTTTAGTTACGATTTAATCCATGGATGTCTTCAGAAATCTTTAAAAATCTCATCCACATAATGTAAACTCACTGACTGCTCAAATCAATGGTTGATAAATGTCAGTGTTATGTATTTTTCTTTAAAATGTTAAGCTTGCAACTGGAAAGTAATATGTCTTTCTACCTAAAGGGCATTGTTCATGTATTAGTTCAGCAATGTCTAATCTTTTTTTTCAGATCTACTACTCTATCTCTAAGAAAGATAAAAATTACAAAAATGGAAGATGTAAAGTAATTTTTAAAAAAAAATTCTCTCTCTATTACAAAAATGTCTGTTTATGTACACGAGCAGATCATAAGTCTCCTATTATGTTCATGTATCAGATCATGGATCTTCCATTACGTCATGTTATCCTTATAATACTTTTCTCTCACCATCAATATACGATTATATATATTCCATCAGGCAATTTGGATTCAGTTCAGGGAACCAGTTGGTAGAGTGTCAAGAATGTCACAGTGTTTATCACCAGGTAACACAAATTTTCACCTGTGAGACATAATTTTTGTTCTACGGATTTTTATGTCAATTAAGTTAGGGGTTTTAATCACTGAATACTAAGCATTGATTTCTTATTCTTTGTATTTAAAAGACGCCTTAGGCGCCTTTATAAGTAAAGAATGCTGCTTGTAATCTTGACAATCAGACAAGTATTGTTTAACTTAGCTGAGGGATTTCCCTGTCCTCCTTCCCTTTTTTTTATTTTTATTTTTGTCTTGAAATAAAGCTTATGTTTGTTATCCTGTTTGCAGGAATGCCATAAGCCACCTGTGTCAGAGGAAACAGTCAATGACCCTCGCTATGTCTGGTACTGCAACCGTTGCCAAAAAATGCTGCAAAAAAAAGTAAGATCTATAGCCTGTTCGTGAATCCTAGTTAGATAACCATTGATATGTATGTATATTTTTGCAATCTGTTACTTCATGCTTTACTAACGTTTTCTTAGTAAACTACAAATCCACAAAAGCCTGTAACCAAGTTTCATTGGTAAAACTTCATATAATGAAAAGTTCTTAGGCTTATGTGATGTCTATTAATCTGACCACAAAGAATTATGTTTTAGAAAAACATTTGAAAAATGCAAAAAAAGTCATACAGACCAACTTATTGTTTACATGAGACGTCAGTTTAGCCGCCAGTGTCAGCTTATATTAAACTCAACTTTTTTTTTTTGTGAGGTCCCTCTCCAGTCATGTAATGAAATTTATTGGCCTACACATAACTTGATTTCACATGAGGTGACCTGTAAGAGTGTTGTACCAAGTAAATGTCATTCTTTCTACGTTATTGAGCCCCTAAACAAGCTTCCTTCTGCTGAATCATCAATGAGTCGACAAGAGATCTTATCTCAGTCTTTAGATCAACCATGGTGAACATTATCAATGGTGCAGAAAGACAGGTTGTGTGTCTAGATTAAACTAGATAGAAGCTGCTGGCTGGGACCTCATGTGCTTGTCACAAGCTCTGTGAGCTCTCTATCTCTGTCACTCTCTTACACTCTTTCAGTAAATGTTTATTGGTTACGATACTGGCTGCACAGCATGTGTGCAGGTGTGTGTCACTGTGAAGAGATGCACCAACCTGAGAGCCAGAAGCAGGCTTGCTGTGATAAAGATGCCTATGGGCTAATTGTTCTGTGATTGTTTGCATACTGCTATCCTTTCTCTCTTCTCCCAAACATTGTGTTAAATCTATTTACTTCAGCTTTTGCCATTATTTGTTGTGAGTCATTGGGAAGAGGCTCATATCAAGGCCAAAATACACAGGAAGCAAGCTACAAGAAAGCATCGTTCTTATCAATTGATCCAGAGTTTCTATTATTTCCTTAAGCCTATAGCTAGAGACTCTGTCTATCTTTTATACTCATCACATCTTATGAAATATTAGGGTTGCTCAATTTATTTAAATTAAACAAGATTTAAAATATATGTAACAAAACTTCAGAAGTTTGGGGAAAGCATAGCTTAAATTAGGATTAGTTAGAATAAATGTTTGTAATAGCTCTAATTTTTTTTATCTCTTTTACTATAGCAACAACAAGCTGCACAAAAGCCAGTAGCAAAACCTTCAAAGACACCAGCTCCTTTGATGCCTGGAAAAGAAACAAGTACTTTGATGTCTTCATCTACAAAACCCTTCAAATCTGAAACAAGTGCTGTGCCTCTAGGGGGAGTGTCGGCAAGCAGCACAACCTCACAAGCCTTTAGAAAGATTGATCCTAAGGTAGTTCCTTCAGGAACGTGATATAACTGTTGCTTATAGGATTGACTATAGCAAAAGAATAGGAGTTTTGATTATAAAAGTCAAACGGATCAAAACAGAATATATGGAGGTTGACTATTCAATGACCTAAGAAGGCAACAGAATTTTTCAGCTGAAAAACGAAGATTTAATGAAATAAAATTTCTTTGAAGATTATTTGTTTAGTTGATCAGATCATGAAAACTTAAACTTCAAGATTTAAAAAATCACTAGATTTCTTATAACCAGGGAACTCAACTTTTCCTACTTAATGTGTATCCCCAATCAGAAAATTTTTCATGCAAACTAGAAAAACTTTCTTGCGAATAGGATAAAGACAGTGAACAATGTTTTGAAGCAAAATTAAAATTAATGAAAAAGTTAGTCAATTTGAATGAGCATGTTGCATTGGCTAGCTTAATTTGAGGATACCAAATTTAGAGGCATGAATTCACACATTCAAACCAGTATTCTCTGATTTTACCTTTGCCCAGCAAGTTATGGCTTATTTTAGATGACATCTTGAATGCTTTAGTAAATAAACATGAAGTTATATCTTTTGCAACTGGAGGGAGTTTGATGCAGATTCTTTAGTATGTTTTACTTCAACTAACCCAAAAAAAACTTTTATTGAGACAGGAGCTTTTTAGTGTTTCTGGATCTCCATGTAAAATTCTTAGGGGCATGGATAATAATTAGGCCTATTTGAAAAATATACTTGAATGTTTCAATTTTTCTCTTACTCCTTATCGTTCTGTATGTAACCAATTTTTTTTTTGGTCAACACTTCTTATCAAAAGTAGTGAGACCAAGTAAATTTGTCAAAAACTTTATTCGTTTTCTTGTAGCTTATTGCCTTACTTCCTGATTGTCTGGTTCCTATCCTTCCCCAGTGTGTAAGAATGGTCTAAAGAATGTTATGATTCTTATTGAAATACATCTTTAAACCATGATTTTCTACTGCAAGAGTTTTTTTTTTCCATGCCACCCCTCTGAGTTTGTATCAATCTGCATCTCTCTGATTGCTTTTCTCTCTTTCTTCCACTGTATTATTTCTCTTTCTCCATTTCTCTCTCTTTCTCACTTAGACCACCAATATCTCTATTTCATGTCATCTTTTTCTCTTTCATATTTTCTTCCCCCTCCTTTGTTTTTCTCTCTCTCTCAGTTAAACGTATTTTATATTATGTTCCAGGTGATTGTGCCCCCCAAGGAAACAAACAATCAGTCAAAGCCGATCTTGGGTCTTGCTGGTCTGGCAGCAAATCTAACAAAGCCTCAGCCCAAATCTGGAGTCAGTCACCGCAAATCTGACCAAAAAGGAGGAGACAATCCTTCCAAGTCATCAAAAATGGAGGTGTCTAAACCTTCGATCAAGGTGGACAGTAATTCCCATTCCTCAAAACCAAAATCAGAGGAGAAACGACCAGACAAGCCGTCGTCTTCATCAGATAAAGAAAGAAAATATGAATCTGGACCTTCCAAGTCAAACAGTAGCAATAGCAGCAGCAGCAGTAGCAGAGAAGAAAAAAAATCTAGTAATGAGACCTCAAAATCATCATCATCATCATCTTCTTCATCATCCTCTTCAGCTCCTGATAGAGAGAAAAAATTCTCAGAATCTGGCTCTAAGCCTGAGAAGAAATCATCATCATCCGATTCGAGCAAGTCATCCTCAGCTAGCAGTGGCTTGAAACTGGACATATCATCTTCCTCCTCGTCCTCGGTATCGAGAAGTTCCCCATCACAAGCAGTGACCCCGGAAATCCCAGACTCCCCCTCTGCGTCTTCGTCAAAGCTTGGTGTTGGAGTCCCAGCTAGTAGCAATGACAAGAACAAGAAAGCCATGGCCACTCTGTCTATGATCACGGCCAACAAGAGAATACAGATGATGATGAAGAAAGCACAGGCCAAACCCTCTGACAAGAAGGTTCACATTAAGTGAAAACAGATTCTTCGATACAAAACATTTATCATGTGACTCAAATCAAATGCAGTGCTTTTTTTGTTTATATGAGTTTGTTGTTTTAATTGTACATAAAAATATTATTGTTAAGTGAGAGGTAGGTTTTCCCTAGTAACAATGGATAATGCCTTGTGCAGTTGAAATAATATGTCAAGAGAAAAGAGTTGGGTCAAATCACTGAAAATACTCTAAAAACTTTTAAAAAGCTATTTCATAAAACAATTAAGCCAGCCATAAACCTTAAGGTTCTCGGTATGATTACATTGATCTTATTTTAATACACCCTTGACTATTCGGTCGACAAGATCCTTTGGCTTTTTTTGTTTGTTTTGGTGTCAAGTCTCAGCCTTCAACCTCCTTGGGATTACCAGATTATTTTTGTTTGCACATCATAAATTTCATACCCCTGCCGTCAAAGTTCTGGAGAAGGGCTACTAGTTTGGGATTAAACATCATGGAGAAATATGCTCTATACATTTATTGAACTCTGCTACTTTTGGCAAAATAAATATATCGCACTTTTTTGTGTATTAATACTGTTTTACGCTGGGCTTTGAAAAGTTTAAATAACTTGTTATCTCTCATGTAGATGATAGGAGATAGTTGCAAATAATTTACGTTAAAGGAAAGTAACTGGACACTCATCTCTTTAAATTTATGGTTTGGAAAGCTGAATAGCTCTCCTAAACATTTTCATATGATATGGATTAAACAATAGCTACCATACTTTGTGTAACTTTTAAGAATGCTTTAGTTATCCCTAAGTTGAAGTAAGTGGAGTTTGATTTCTGGCCTGCTTTAGAGTTAAGAATGAGATAAGCTATTGGTGAAAATAGTTAACAAAGGTTGTCAATAATATTATTAATACATGAAGCACATGATTCTTTGTTCGTGTTTGTGAATGTATTTAACAATGTATTTCTGTGAAAGGCTATTTAGGCAGGATGCAGGATGTACCTCTTAAGTATATACAAAATAAGTACATGACAATTTGTTAGAAATTTGATGTATTGAGTGATGAACACATCAAAAATCATGATATATAGAGATACAGTTTACTAGGACTTGAGAATAGTTTTGACTTTTGAGTTAATCACAAGTGTAATTTAGGGGATTGAGAAATATGTGAATTTCTTAAGTTAAGAATTCTGAAAAACAAGTCACTGACAAGTGTTTCCTGTCAATTTGTATCTATAACGTTCATTCTGTTAATGCTCTATGCAGCGGCTCTAAAAAGCACATTTTGAGTGACAAGGTGATGACGGCACACTTATTAAATTCAGGACTGTGGCATTAACAATGCATAGAGACTACGAGAGCCTACACTGATGACCATTTCATTTCGACATGGATCCAGATTCCCCTAAATTCTCATTAAGTTTGAATGTTATCTTCCTAGCTCTACCTTGCCAGAGGGTGGTCTTTGATGTGCTGAAAGACCATGAGAAAGTTTGTGAATGGACTTTCTTAAACAATCAATATATAAGTAAATGATGAAAAAATTCACCCTGAGATTTTGGGAGTATAGCATTTCTAGCAAATTTTTGGCTTTATTGATAACACGATGTTATATTAATAATATAAATATTTAGAAGCACTCGACATTTTAGCTAAAATCATTCACGGGTTGGTAAGCATTCAGATATATTATATTGAAGTAGGCATGCGTTTTGGAAAAAAATAAGAGAAATAAAATTGACCTATTGAGATCATTTTGTTCCACATTACAAGGTTCATGCTAAAATATGAAAAAATAGTATCTCAGTCACTTATAAACGAAAGAAAGAACAAAGTGCAAAATGTTAAAAAAATGAAATCAACACAGAAAATTCCTGAAACTTGTATTTAAACTCATCATAAATCTCTTTTAGACTGATATTGAATTATTAAAAATGCAAATACACATATTTTAGTCTGTATTTTTTTTTATCATTTGAATAAAAATCATCTCAATCAAACCACATATTTGCATAAACATAATTTTTTTGTATTAAGGCTACATGTGTAGTCATGTTGGTAAAATTGCAACGCAAAATAAACTTAGAATAGAGCTTTTCTCTGTAGTCTTACTCCAGGCCCTCACCATTCAATCAGTCCAGTGAATGTTCCCAACCAGTTGAGTATTGGTACTGTTGTAAAATAAAGCATATGAATAAGATTGTCAAGTATGCAGCTAGGCACTGTATGATGATGAGGCATTACAGGGGTAAGACTGCATTCCTCAGTATCAAATCTGCAATTTCACACACGCACCCACTGATCTTGAGCTGTGGTAAATTGACATAAATTAATGTATTTGGCAATGGTTGTAAGCTTAACTCATAATGGTTATGAAAAATATATATATATATATATCCTCTTCCACACCCTCGAGTGTTTGAGTTCTGTGACCCTGCCCTATACTCATTCTCAGAAAAAAGAGATGTTATTATGGTAAAGAAAAAAGTCACAAGAGACAACAAGCAAACAAAGATGAGATAATCCAATTCATACACCTTATAACGTAATTACTTTCTATAACTGTTGTTACCAACTTCATAGTCATGTAATGGCACTCCTTCATAGGAATCGGTGTTTGCTTAATATTTCCCTGGTGACACTTTCGTTATAGTCGAGGCTTAACAGTGAATGTGTCACCCTTCTCTTCAAGTGACAGCTCCACAAAGGTTTTTGTCCCGTGTTTCACAAGCAATGCAGCGCCGTTCATCTTTTCTAGAGAGACAAGCTGAAAGAATGCATCAACAAGTTTCTCCATCCTGGACGGGAAGAAGAACAAAATAAGTGAAGCCTATTGTATCTGTACCATTCCATACACAGAGCATAAACTTCAAAGAATTAAGAGTTTTTTTATGTTAAGTGTCAGTAAAAAAAAAAACAACTAACTAAACATGAAGCAATTAAAAGTGTACAAAAACACTACAGCACTAATATATCAAGATACAGTTGAACTAAGTTGGTAATAACTAAATGAAAATTTCCTCAATAGAAAACTAATGTAATGCACACAGATGCTCCTCACCCAAGCAACACTGTTAGCTTAAATGGGTCTCAAAATTGTTTGATATTTTCTTAGAATAGAGCTTATAAATGTAACATGTTAGGACTTACATCACACCTGACATGCTAATCATTGAATCAATATGATCTACAAATCAACCGCATTATTTTATTTTTAAACAAAAAACTGCTTACTTACTACAAATTCTTACCTGACTTTTTAATTTTATCTTCTTTTGACTTTTTCGTTTTATCTTCTTTTTTTGGAAGATTTTATTTTGCCATTAAATATTTTAACTTCAATTTTTTTTTTGAGAGTGTGATACAAAAAGACATCCACAGTTATGGAACTTCAATTATTTATACTTGTAATACATGTAATTCTATCACATGGCACATATCTCTTTCATCGAATCCTCTTTGGCAGGAAACGAGAACCATACCGGTGATAAAAAAAAAAGTTAGTATCTTTTTACATGTGTAATCCAGGTAATGAAAAGCTGGCAATTCATTTGGATGTATAATATTAAAGAAATTAATTTTACTGGTATTTCTTTGTGGAGATCTATATCTAATTTTACTTAGGCTAATTATTAGGCAAAAAAAAAAAGAAAAAAAATTTACTAGAGTCAAACAGATTGAAATTAGCAATAATTTTGAAAAGGAAAATGCTCAAAGTTGTTCCTAAAATGTAGAGATTTCCATATACAACTGCATAATTTTTGTTGAAATTGAATATATGAAGAAACCCTGCTAGAACTTTAGCTCTTATACACTTGTACATGTATAACTTGATAATCGAATAAAAAACGAGATAAGCCCAAGGGGCAAAAGGAGTATGAATATTATCACTGTTCTCCCTTTTAGATAGAATAGAATTTAACTCTATAGCTTTAGACGTAGAATTAACCCCTACACAGCCCCTACAGCTTTAGACATACATTTAGGATTTAAGTCTAACACAGCCACTGTAGATTTAGTCATAGAATTTAAGGCTGACACAGCCACTATAGCTTTATACACACAATGTAATCCTAATACAGCCACTATAGTTTTAGACCTAGAATTAACCCCTGCACAGCCACTACAGCTTGATATTTTAATGAGCATTCTTTCGGGCCCAAAGTTGCAACAATCAAATTCATCATGGAACCGTAAAAGTGTGGAGTGTTATCTTTCATAAGCCATGTAGCAGGAGGATTTAGAAACTAGAACGATGAACTAACATATTGATGCAGAAATGTGAAAAAAAAACTTATGAAGAAATGAAACTAAAGTATTAAAATAGGAAATTATCGAAGAAAAATAAAGTATATACCTTAGATAGAACAGTAAAAAATACCAAGCAAAAAGTACTAAAAATTTAAAGTAAAAATAACTAACTAAACTGATGGGATGAAAATAGGAATAGGACTGGTGAAAAATATATGTGTTCAGATGCAAGTCTACTTGTCTGTCAGTTCAGCAATCACATTGTGAAAGTATTGCGGTTCTTTCACAGATTCTAGGTTTAGTTGTAACACATTTTATCATATTCGAATTTCAATAGAATATCTAAGAGTAACAACAAGGGTCGATGAATGCTGAACTTACTGTAAATATTTTTCTTCAAACTGTTTGGTCAGTTCCTCCAAATAAAGTATATCTCCCGGCTGGACATTAAGAACAAGTGATGTTTGGACTCCGTCTGGATGTAGTGTCGCGTACTCCACACCAATTTCCTCTAACTTAGGGCTGAGCTAAATAGAAGAGTGAGAATTCTTTGATACATACATTGTTCACCAATACATCAACTTGAAGTTTTTACGACAACAATTCCCTGTTTTTAGTGTCATTTAAGGTGTGTTTCCAGTTTGATAAGTTTTTCATTTCAGGTTGAGCACTTCACCATTTAGTCACCTCTACTGTAACTGTTTGAGGTACCATGACTGCATGCTATGAGAAGAATATTACCACAGACCACTCCCTTTCATCAGCCCCGCTGTCGACCTCCATCTTAACTTTGAAATCCTTGTTGAGAAAACAAAATTCTGCATAAGGTGAGGATCTGCTCTTTATTGTACATTTTCATTAGATTTCATTAGCAATACATGGTCAAACAATAAAGTGTGTGAGTATTTGTGAAGGCTGAAAACTTACCTGCCAGCCAAAGCCCATCTCATAAAAAAAAGAAAATCCCTACCAAAGTGTAGGCCTGGCTCACCACTTGTAGACCAAGTTTGAGACATGAGAGAGAACAGAGAACTTTCCTTAGTTTTCTTTTTTAAAATAACATTTCTTCTTGCCTCATAACCAGTTCTTTAGGTTCATTTACATATCAAATACTTTTTACGTACGGTTTTTTTCTCCTCTTCAAATTTAAGACACAGTAATTCATTCAAGAGTAGGATCAAGTAAGGTATAGTCTCGTATAAAAGTCCTAATTACTCTTACAGAAAGTCTGTGGATGTAAAGCCCTAATTACTTTTACAGACAGATTCTGTGTATAAAGGCTTAATTACTCTTACAGAAAGACTGTGGGTGTAAAGTCCTAAGAAGGCCTACTCTTACAGAAAGACTGTGAATATAAAGTGTTAAGTAGGCCTACTCTTAAAGAAAGAATATGGGTGTAAAGTTCTAATTAGGCCTACTCTTAAAGAAAGAATATGGCTGTAAAGTCCAAACACTCTTACTGAAAGACTCTGGGTGTAAAGTCCTAAGTACGCCTACTCTTAAAGAAAGACTCTTGGTGTAAAGTCCTAATTAGGCCTACTCTTAAAGAAAGAATATGGCTGTAATTTGTAAAGTCCAAACACTCTTACTGAAAGACTCTGGGTATAGGACCTTATCCCCTGCTTGGTGGCACCATACACAGGAAGGAATGGGGATTCTATCAAACCTAGAGTTAAAAAAATGGAAAATTACAGTTTATAGGTTCAAGATGCTGTAAGGATAGAAAGGCAATAGAAATGGTGTAGCGTTATCGAAAAAGCCTGATTTGTTAAAAGTATTAGACCTAGCTTCTCCCAGAGTCTGATAATGGTTATATATGTATAAACATTTTGTGTGAATGGAATGGACCTGATTCTATTGTAACTGTAGATCTATATCATAAGACCCTTAAAAAGTTTGAAATGAAACTCAGAACAATTTTTTATAGGGTAAACTCTAATGATTTGTGACAACTAAACAGTAGACTTGATTTGACAAAGATGTATGATGAAAAGCTGGTCTTGGCATGAGAGGGTATCCCTCACAATAATGGATTAATGCCCATGTGAAGGAACTGACTGTCTGAGAATGGGGAGAGACAAAGAGAAACAAACAGAAACAGAGGAAAGGAGAGAGAGAGAGAGAGAGAGAGAGAGAGAGAGAGAGAGAGAGAGAGAGAGTGAGAGACAAAAGGAGACAGAAAGAGAGTAGGAGAGAAAGAGAGAGAAGGAGAGAGAGAAAGAGAAAGGGAGCGAGAAAAAGAGGGAGTGAGAGAAAGATATATATATATATATATATATATAGAGAGAGAGAGAGAGAGAGAGAGAGAGAGAGAGAGAGAGAGAGAGAGAGAGAAAAAATGAGAGAGAGAGAGAGAGAGAGAGAGAGAGAGAGAGAGAGAGAGAGAGAGAGAGAGAGAGAGAGAGAGAGAGAGAGAGAGAGTGTGAGAGAGAGAGAGCGCGCGCGTAAGAATGGGGCTCTCTTTAACACATATTAAATCTTCATAGTTGACATCACTAAAACATGATATTGATCGATCTTACAGTATGTATGAAAGTGAGAGCCCTTCCCAGTCAGAGTTACGTAAACTTAGCGCCAGTTTAAATAGGCCCGTCGGGTCTGCCAGGTAGTCTTTCATTCCTTTGGGCTAGCACATTTCAAAAGCAGATCATTAGTACCGATACTTCCTTATTAATTAAAATAGTTGAAAATAAAGTCTGTTTGCATTAGAATGGAATGTCATATGATAAAATAGGAACAATTTTGTGTTCATCAGATTCAAGTTGATAGGGCCGATCAATTTTAACAACTTGTTTTTTTTATTTTTTTTTTTACGGTTATACTTGCAATTATGATACTCCGTTTTCTATTGAAAACTTCAAAGTATTGAAATA
The DNA here is from genome assembly GCA_033675545.1 of Elysia crispata. Taxonomy (NCBI): domain Eukaryota; kingdom Metazoa; phylum Mollusca; class Gastropoda; family Plakobranchidae; genus Elysia; species Elysia crispata. The sequence goes on along the minus strand of JAWDGP010001678.1, from coordinate 149,084 downwards.
GAGAAGAAAAAAACTTGCCATAAAGTGATGAGATGTTGACAACTCGCCCTCCTCTTCCGCCGTGGTCTTTTCTCATATGGGCCATCGCTATTTCTGTCCCATATATAGCTCCAAGCTGAAGACAAAAGAAAGAATTAAATTAATTTCAGTTTAACCGAAACTTTTTCTATGTCATTCTCAAAATTTGATATTACAGACGAGCTAAAATGAAAGAAAATAAAGCCCAATCCTTTTAATCTAAGGATAAGCATTCCAAAAGCCATAATAATGTTTATAATCATGGATCTGTTGTCCACATGTAGGCCAAGTATCATATGCAGTTTATTAAAAACCGAGAAAATGTCAAAAACTGTCATATTGTCTCAATTAACATTGATAATTTGATAGGTAGTAGGAAGGTCGCGTAAAAGCGGGAACTCCTCTCAAACATAAAATGCCCAAGCAGCGCAGAAGAGCTCCACAAAGCGACGCGTGGAACTGGCAAGGTGGTAAGGAAAATGAAAATGTTAAGTTCCAATTAAAAAAAAAACCAAAACCAAAACACAGCAACAGCAACATACAAAATTCGAGTTTTACTTTACTAACACATGAGTTGTTTGATGTAGAATTAGTGAACCTGCAAGATAGACAGTTTGCTATGACCTTCGCTGTTTGACATAAAACCAATGTACTTACAGGATTCAAAGCTATGACCTGCACTACTTGATATTAAATCAATAGGCTACAAGATTGACAGCAAAGGCCTCCACTGTTCAATATAAAACCAATGAACCAACAAGATTGACAGCTATGACCTGCGCTGATTGATATAAAACCAATGTACCTGCAAGATTGACAGCTATGACCTCCACTTTTGACATAAAACCAATGTACCTAAAAGATTGACAGCTATGACCTCCACTGATTGACATAAAACCAATGTACCTACAAGATTGACAGCTATGACCTCCACTGATTGACATAAAACCAATGTACCTACAAGATTGACAGCTATGACCTCCACTTTTGACATAAAACCAATGTACCTACAAGATTGACAGTTATGACCTCCGCTTTTGACATAAAACCAATGTACCTACAAGATTTACAGCTATGACCTGCGCTGACTGATATAAAACCAATGTACCTACAAGATTTACAGCTATGACCTGCGCTGAATGATATAAAACCAATGTACCTACAAGATTTACATTTATGACCTGCGCTGATTGATATAAAACCAATGTACCTGCAAGATTGACAGCTATGACCTGCGCTTTTGACATAAAACCAATGTACCTACAAGATTGACAGCTATGACCTGCGCTGAATGATATAAAACCAATGTACCTACAAGATTTACAGCTATGACCTGCGCTGATTGATATAAAACCAATGTACTTGCAAGATTGACAGCTATGACCTGCGCTTTTGACATAAAACCAATGTACCTACAAGATTGACAGCTATGACCTGCGCTGATTGATATAAAACCAATGTACCTACAAGATTGACAGCTATGACCTGCGCTGATTGATATCAAACCAATGCACCTACAAGATTGACAGCTATGACTTCCGCTTTTGACATAAAATCAATGTACGTACAAGATTGACAGCTATGACCTCCACTGATTGACATAAAACCAATGTACCTACAAGATTGACAGCTATGACCTCCACTGATTGACATAAAACCAATGTACCTACAAGATTGACAGCTATGACCTCCACTTTTGACATAAAACCAATGTACCTACAAGATTGACAGTTATGACCTCCGCTTTTGACATAAAACCAATGTACCTACAAGATTTACAGCTATGACCTGCGCTGACTGATATAAAACCAATGTACCTACAAGATTTACAGCTATGACCTGCGCTGAATGATATAAAACCAATGTACCTACAAGATTTACAGCTATGACCTGCGCTGATTGATATAAAACCAATGTACCTGCAAGATTGACAGCTATGACCTGCGCTTTTGACATAAAACCAATGTACCTACAAGATTGACAGCTATGACCTGCGCTGAATGATATAAAACCAATGTACCTACAAGATTTACAGCTATGACCTGCGCTGATTGATATAAAACCAATGTACTTGCAAGATTGACAGCTATGACCTGCGCTTTTGACATAAAACCAATGTACCTACAAGATTGACAGCTATGACCTGCGCTGACTGATATAAAACCAATGTACCTACAAGATTGACAGCTATGACCTGCGCTGATTGATATCAAACCAATGCACCTACAAGATTGACAGCTATGACTTCCGCTTTTGACATAAAATCAATGTACGTACAAGATTGACAGCTATGACCTGCGCAGGTCGAGTCTCTCTCACGATCCCAGCATTATTGACCATGACGTCAACCTTGCCGAAAATCGTAACCGCCAAATTGAAGGTTTCTGAAAAAAGATAAACCAGACGGATAATTCAAGCTAAAGGTTATCAACTTTCACTCTCGATTTTTCTCTCGATCGCTTTTAAAAAAATATGTTCCACTCAATACATTGAAGGTCAGTGCAAAGTAAATCATGTTTTTCTATTGTCCTCCTAGCAATCCTAGCAACATCTGACAAAAATACATTACATTGTTTCTAGTCTATATATGTTCGTTTTTGTATTATTTATCTGATCGAATAACTTCCACTTCAATAACGATACAATTCACAATTACTGGCAGATTGAATAAACATTTTATGTTTGAATGTAAGGAGAAATACTTCTTTTAGGCCTATTCTTTGACAAAAGTCTATGGTAAAAATTAAACATCGATTTCGATAGGTGCCTATTTTCAGCCTTTAATTAATACAGAGTTAGTTCCTTTCAGCCTCCGGTACGTATCTTAGCGTGTCTTAACATGGCGGTGCTAGGAGCAACTCCCTACCATCTAACCCCTCCTCCCCCCAACTTCCCAGTGCTTATCAAGATGGCGGCGGTTTAGTTTCTAAGAAGATGATTAACAATTTCCTGGAATAAAAGATTTCTTTTCTGAAATAAGACAGGCACATACTCCTAAAAACCATTTTCCATTAAAAATTATTGTCAAGGGGAGATTTTGTGAAATCTCGCCACGGCATTGTCTGGAAAGAACAAATCTTTTTTTTTCACATGGCAGTCATTGCCGAAATAAATGTAAAAAACTAATGTTTCCGTCAGGTACCTTGGAAACCCTCCCTATTCGTGACGTCTGCTTTACCGAAGCGGACATTGATAGCACCGTAAGTCGCGGCCAGCTCGTTCTGCGCCTCTTGCCCTGCCTCCTCCTGCACGTCGATGAAGAATACCTGGAGATGAAGCCATGAAATGATGACACCATTAACTTTCTAATCATAGTAAAAGTCCACTGAGATAGAAACTTCAAATTTCTAACACAGCACACAGTAAGATAATTTTGTGTTAAGTGACACTTGACACATCAGTGGCGCACCTTGGACAGGTAGATAACTAATCAACACATTTTTCGAATAATTCTCTAAAAGGAAAACACAAATCTAAAAATATTATGTATAAAAAGAGAAAGAGAGAGGGGCAGAGAAGAAGGGACAGAAAGATAGAGAAGGACATCGAGAGAGAGAGAGAGAGAGAGAGAGAGAGAGAGAGAGAGAGAGAGAGAGAGAGAGAGAGAGAGAGAGAGAGAGAGAGAGAGAGAGAGAGGAGCAAGAGAAAGGGGGAGAGAAAGAGAGACATCGAGAGAGAGAGAGAGAGAGAGAGAGAGAGAGAGAGAGAGAGAGAGAGAGAGAGAGAGAGAGAGAGAGAGAGAGAGAGAGAGATTGAGAAGGAGAAAAAAAAGAAAGCAAGAAGAAAAGAGAGAGAGAGAGAGAGAGAGATTGAGAAGGAGAAAAAAAAAAAGAAAGCAAGAAGAAAAATAGTCAACTATACGAAAATTTAAAAAAACGCAATATCTATAAGCATGTGATTGTTTCAGGCAAAAAAATGCTACGGGAAAAGCTTTCTACGGTGAGTTCAATAAGATTTCTAAGGTGAGTTCAAAAAGCTTTCTAAAGTGAGTCCAAAAAGCTTTCTAAGGTGAGTCCAATAAGTTTTCTAAGGTGAGTCCAATAAGTTTTCTAAGGCGAGTCCAATAAGTTTTCTGAGGTGAGTTCAATAAGTTTTCTAAGGCGAGTCCAATAAGTTTTCTAAGGTGAGTCCAATAAGTTTTCTAAGGCGAGTCCAATAAGCTTTCTAAGGTGAGTCCAATAAGCTTTCTAAGGTGAGTCCAATAAGTTTTCTAAGGCGAGTCCAATAAGTCTTCTGAGGTGAGTCCAATAAGTTTTCTAAGGTGAGTCCAATAAGCTTTCTAAGGTGAGTCAAATAAGCTTTCTAAGGTGAGTCCAATAAGTCTTCTGAGGTGAGTTCAATAAGCTTTCTAAGGTGAGTCCAATAAGCTTTCTAAGGTGAGTCAAATAAGCTTTCTAAGGTGAGTCCAATAAGTCTTCTGAGGTGAGTTCAAAAAGCTTTCTAAGGTGAGTCAAATAAGCTTTCTAAGGTGAGTCCAATAAGTCTTCTGAGGTGAGTTCAATAAGCTTTCTAAGGTGAGTCCAATAAGTTTTCTAAGGTGAGTCCAATAAGTTTTCTAAGGTGAGTCCAATAAGCTTTCTAAGGTGAGTCAAATAAGCTTTCTAAGGTGAGTCCAATAAGTCTTCTGAGGTGAATTCAATAAGCTTTCTAAGGTGAGTCCAATAAGTTTTCTAAGGTGAGTCCAATAAGTTTTCTAAGGCGAGTCCAATAAGTTTTCTGAGGTGAATTCAATAAGTTTTCTAAGGTGAGTCCAATAAGTTTTCTGAGGTGAATTCAATAAGTTTTCTAAGGTGAGTCCAATAAGCTTTCTAAGGTGAGTTCAATAAGCTTTCTAAGGTGAGTTCAATAAGCTATGTATGTTGATTTCAATAGGCTATGTATGGTGAGTTCAATAAGCTATGTATGTTGGGTTCAATAAGCATTGTTTGGTGAGTTCAATAGGTTATCTATGGTGAATTCAATAAGCTATACTCGGTGAGTTCAATAAGCTAAGTACGATGAGTTCAAAGGGTTATGTACGGTGAGTTCAATACGCTATGTACGGTGAGCTCAAAGGGCTATGTATGGTGAGTACAAGAAGCTATGTACTGTGAGTTCAATATGCTAAAAACGGTGTGTTCAATAAGCTATTTACGGTGAGTTCAATAAGCTATGTATGGTGAGTTCAATAAGTTATGTATGGTAAATTCAATAAGCCAAAAAAAAACAACAACGGTGAGTTCAAAAAGCTATATGCGGTGAGTTCCATAAGCTATGTACGGTGAATGCAGTAAGCTTTCTGGAGTGAGTGCAGTAAGTTATCCACCTTGAGTGCAATAAGGTGCCTTTTTCAGGGTGATTTTTGGAAACTATCCAGGGTGAGCTCTGAGCTCATTAAGCTTGCCACATTGAGTTTAAGAAACTATCTTCGATAAATTTACCTGGCAATCGTGGTGCATTGTGTAAAATGTTTTAAATATGTTTAGGATATGTTGCATAAGACATTATCTGTGAATTCGTTATTGTTCACTCGATGAATTCAATAAGTTACCAGAGATGAGTTCAGTAAGATATCTTTAAAAAAAATACAGCATGCTATCCTCGCTGAGTTTAGTTGGCTATTTTTACTGAGTCCAATAATCCTCTCTCTCTCTCTCTCTCTCTCTCTCTCTCTCTCTCTCTCTCTCTCTCTCTCTCTCTCTCTCTCTCCCTTATTTCAGTGAGTTATCCTATGTCAGTCCTGCAATTTAGTGCAATAACCTTCGTAATTTGATCATAATCTTTGCGTAATTTTAGAAAGCTACTCTGAGTGAGTTCAATAGATCAGTAGGCTCAGCTCAGAGCCTGATAAACATTTCTTTCAAAAATCGTCGCAGACAAATCTATTTAAATAATATACCATTTATAACATCATGCTGTCTAACTGTGAATATTAAGACAATTTTTGATTATTTACCCACACCTGTATTGTCATCAATTGAGTGGTCGGCTGTTGTCGTCCTTGTTTTTTTTTTTTTTTTTTGAAATATTGTTACTGTCATTTCTTGAGCCGTCACGGTTCAATTTATCTCTCACCTTTCCTTGCCTGGCCAACACCCCTTCAGCTAATCCTCTCCCAATTCCAGAAGCTCCCCCAGTGATGAAGAACACTTTGTCGCGAACATTGAACTCAGGCATCTTGTCAGACCAAATGAATCAGTCAGTGCTGATTGATCAAATCTCAGGCTCAGATCAGAGTTGCTCCTCTTGACCTGGTCATGTCAACAGATGTGTCAAATAAAGAGATATTCGATGTGCAGGCCATAGATCAAGATAGCCCGCCCAATATTTTTCAAAATGAAATATTGTGACAGTAATGGGAACAGGTGTGGCTCTCTGTGCCATCAAGATAAGCTCTCAGGTTAAAGAGGGCAAATTGCTTTAACTCAGTATTACATGACATACTTGGACAGCAACGCGACCCCCCCCCAAAAAAAAAAACAAAAAAAAAAACAAAAAAAAAAACCATTGGATTTTGTACTATCGCTTTTTTAATTTGAGTCGAAGGGCGATAGTAGATAATTATGCAAACTCAGCAAAGACAGATACTACTCGAAGAAAAACACATCTTAGCTACACGCGCAGACTAACAACTCACCATTCCAGATATGGAGATAAGTCGAGCAAAGCCTTAAATCAGATTTACATCGCAATCTAAAAAGTACTGCGACATCAAGCACTTCAATATACCTTAGTTTGACCATCTTTTGGTTTCGCCTTTGAAATGTTTGAGTTAATATTTCACTTGTACCATGATAAAGAAAAAGCCTACACTGTGTGATATAGCGAGATATCTTAACTGGGGTGAAGATATAAATAATTTTGTATGATATGTTTTTTCCATCGTCATATTCAAATTAATTGTTAAGGAAGCAGAGCTGGTAGTTAAGAAATTATTTTAAGTGTCAGGGTTTTGTGCAGCTTCACGGTGAATTCTAGGGTGATTAGCTAAGATCTTAATAGAATTGTTTTTCGGAATTAGAGTTTTAGCATGATATCTTTGAAGTTTTGTTTTGAACTTCAAGAGATTTTTCATGCTGATTTCAAATTGGGGTAAAACAAAAAAAAAAAATAATTGACCTCCAAATCTCTCCTGCCTTAGGATTGGGATAAACAATACAAAGCCGTTAGTTGGTATCATGGACAAAATTTAATATTTTATTTAAAAAAATGTTAAAATACACACAATAGTCCTCACTCCAGTCAGTCAATTAATATACAGTTTATATTTAAAAAGGTCTGCCATAAAAATGTAGGATATAAGCCTACAGTCGACACACTAGGAGCCGCTAGAATTTTATATTTTCATTGTGGGCCAAACTGATGAATTATACTCCAAATTTAAGTGGCTTGCTTACAGCTGAATATCATCTCGATACAGATTCCCAATAGCTAGATCATGATAATAAACACTCAAAGATAGGATATCTGATAGTTTATCTTTTTTAATATGTAACGACAGCATAATACTATGCTTATATGTGGTAATTATATAAAGGGAAGGATGGTAACAGCCGTGTAAATTGGAATTATTTTTTCGATCATATGCAAAGCCTACAATTAACCATATCAAACAATCCAATACCTAATGCATCTACATCTATCTAGGTATGAGACTTGCAATCAATAAATACATCACGGAATGAATCAATTAATGAACAAATCAATCAATTTACCTATTCCCCATTCAAATAGTCGTCGCCGTCGTCGTCGTCGTCGTCGTCGTCGTCGTCGTCGTCGTCGTCGTCGTAGTAGTAGTAGTAGTAGTAGTAGTAGTAGTAGTAGTAGTAGTAGTAGTAGTAGTAGTAGTAGTAGTAGTAGTAGTAGTAGTAGTAGTAGTAGTAGTAGTAGTAGTAGTAGTAGTAGTAGTAGTAGCAGTAGTAGTAGTATTAGTAGTTGTTGTGTTATTCGAGATGCCGTAGTAGTAGTAGTAGTAGTAGTAGTAGTAGTATTAGTAGTAGTAGTAGTAGCGCTAGTAGTGGTAGTAATAGTAGTAGTAGTAGTAGTAGTAGTAGTAGTAGTAGTAGTAGTAGTAGTAGTAGTGGTAGTAGCAACAGCAGCTAATGACCACCATCATTATCAGTACTACTACTACTACTACTACTACTACTACTACTACTACTACTACTACTACTACTACTACTACTACTACTACTACTACTACTACTACTACTACTCCGGTATTACTATTACAACAACAACAACTACTACTACTACTACTGCTGCTGCTACTACTACTACTGCTACTACTACTACTACTACTACTACTACTACTACTACTACTACTACTACTACTACTACTACTACTACTACTACTACTACTACTACTACTACTACTACTACTACTACTACTACTACTACTACTACCACTAATACTACAACTGACTACAGTTGAATAAAATAACATCATTGGATTGTACACGAACTATATCAGCGAACGATAGAGAATTAAACCTCGCACAATTTTACACCAGAAAGCCTAACATCATGTGATGATGATAAAAAAAAAAGCTTTGCTAATATCACGGTACACGGTGCAAACCAATGACGTCTTTTTACAAATCATCTACACAATCGGCTTGTACCTGTAAATGCATTGTGCATGATATAAAATAAGGCTCGAATCACATATGCAGGGCCTGTTACATGTATTAAACTACGATGTAAATCATACAAACATTATATTTTGTTTAGAAATTATTTCTTAGCTTTCATTTACATAAAATAATATATCGTTATAATTTTACATAATTTATTATCGTCTGTCCTTCACATCGAGTTAAATCTTATACCCTTCATTGTCCAGTAAAGATGTTTTCTGGTTTGAAAAGCAAAATAAATAAATTAACTTTAACCGGTAGACCTAGACCTAGATCTATGTTAAGAGAGAGGCTTGTACCAGCAAACACATAAAGCCGGTCGATACTTATGTAAGCAGTACTAGGGCCGGTAAACCGACTAGATCTAGATCTAGCTGTCATTTACTGGTCACGAAACAAATATCATTCTTACTTATCACTGCAACAGATAACTGAGATAAGATTTAAAAGATGACATCTAGTGTGGATCTCGTTCTACTTTTAGTTCACATCGCGTGCAGACTCCAGTGGCCGTGGTTTAGATGTTATTAGGGAAAAGAGTGACAGAGATAGATAGATAGATAGATAGATAGATAGATAGATAGATAGAGAGAGAGAGAGAGAGAGAGAGAGAGAGAGAGAGTCAAGTAGATAGAAATACAGATAAAGCTTGGAGACAAACAGAGAGAGTCAAGTAGATAGAAATACAGATAAAGCTTGGAGACAAACAGAGAGAGTCAAGTAGATAGACATATTGATAAAGCTTGGAGACAATCATAGAGAGGGACAGAGAGAGAGAGAGAGAGAGAGAGAGAGAGAGAGAGAGAGAGAGAGAGAGAGAGAGTCAAGTAGATAGAAATACAGATAAAGCTTGGAGACAACAGAGAGAGAGTCAAGTAGATAGACATATTGATAAAGCTTGGAGACAATCATAGAGAGGGACAGAGAGAGAGAGAGAGAGAGAGAGAGAGAGAGAGAGAGAGTCAAGTAGATAGAAATACAGATAAAGCTAGGAGACAAACAGAGAGAGTCAAGTAGATAGAAATACAGATAAAGCTTGGAGACAAACATAGAGAGTCAAGTAGATAGAAATACAGATAAAGCTAGGAGACAAACAGAGAGAGTCAAGTAGATAGAAATACAGATAAAGCTTGGAGAGAAACAGAGAGAGAGTCAAGTAGATAGACATATTGATAAAGCTTGGAGACAATCATAGAGAGGGACACACAGAGAGAGAGAGAGAGAGAGAGAGAGAGAGAGAGAGTCAAGTAGATAGAAATACAGATAAAACTAGGAGACAAACAGAGAGAGTCAAGTAGATAGAAATACAGATAAAGCTTGGAGACAAACACAAAGAGTCGAGTAGATAGAAATAGAGATAAAGCTTGGAGACAAAAAGAGATAGAGAGAGAGAGAGAGTCAAGTAGAGAGAAATACAGATAAAGCTTGGAGGAACAGAGAGAGTCGAGAGACCCAGGACAGCGAAGACAAACATGGAGATAGACATGCAAAGACGAACAGGCAATTGAAAAGATGAGACAGGAGAAAAGAGATAAACAGATAGACAGAGGGAAAGGATAAGATGAAATATTGAGAGAGAAAAGAGTCAAACAGGCAGACAGATGTACAGACCGGCAGTGCGACAGTCAAGAAAAATATATATAGAGGTAGGCAGAGGCCGCTAGACAGACATTTTCTTCCTGTCTTTCTTTTCTTTAAGATTCAGTTGCTATCAAGTCCATCCAGCGTTACAGGATAAATCGTTTTGTTTTATTTTCTCCGTTCGGAGCTGGATGATTCATTTGTTAAACCCTGCCGGTTTACAGTTCGCTTCTGATTTTCTAACATCAAAAAAGTTTCTAGATTTGTGAGAGAATTTTCTTTTATTTTTTTGTTCCTGGTTAAACATTGGTTTCCTATAGACTAAAACATGCAATTAGGTGTGACGTGTTCAGAGCCTCATCAAGCGAGGGCACCAGTTTCGACTTCACAAGGCAAAATCCTTGAAGATCAGTAAGCTAAAAAATTATTTACCGGAATTGTGCTGGTTTGACATGTAATGTATTTTGTATGTGACTGTGAGTGTGTGTGTGTGTATTCTCTGCTTTACATTTACTAAGAGAGAGTGAGAGCGAGAGCGCGAGAGGGAGAGGGAGAGCGCGAGAGGGAGAGAGAGAGAGCGAGAGGAGAGAGAGAGAGAGAGAGCGCGAGAGGGAGAGGGAGAGCGCGAGAGGGAGAGAGAGAGCGCGAGAGGAGAGAGAGCGAGAGAGAGAGAGCGCGAGAGCGAGAGGGAGAGCGCGAGGGAGAGAGCGCGAGAGCGAGAGGGAGAGGGAGAGAGCGCGAGAGCGAGAGGGAGAGGGAGAGAGCGCGAGAGCGAGGGAGAGAGGGCGAGAGCGCGAGAGAGAGAGGGAGAGAGGGAGAGAGAGAGAGTGCGAGAGGGAGAGGGAGATAGAGAGCGAGAGGGCGAGAGAGAGAGAGAGAGAGAGAGAGAGAGAGAGAGAGAGCGCGAGGGAGAGAGGGAGAGCGCGAGAGGGAGAGAGAGAGAGAGAGAGCGCGAGAGGGAGAGGGAGAGCGCGAGAGGAGAGAGAGAGAGAGAGAGCGCGAGAGGGAGAGAGAGAGAGCGAGAGGAGAGAGAGAGAGAGAGCGCGAGAGGGAGAGAGAGAGAGAGCGCGAGAGGGAGAGCGAGAGCGCGAGAGGGAGAGGGAGAGCGCGAGGGAGAGGGAGAGAGCGAGAGGAGAGAGAGAGAGAGAGCGCGAGAGGGAGAGAGAGAGCGCGAGAGAGAGAGCGAGAGCGCGAGAGAGAGGAGAGAGAGAGAGAGAGAGAGCGCGAGAGGGAGAGAGAGAGAGAGAGAGCGCGAGAGGGAGAGGGAGAGCGCGAGAGGAGAGAGAGAGAGCGAGAGGAGAGAGAGAGAGAGCGCGAGAGAGAGAGGGAGAGAGAGAGAGCGCGAGAGGAAGAGAGAGAGCGCGAGA